>CM046384.1:23078854-23221734 GCA_025413485.1 Ficus microcarpa
TCGAGTAACAGTCATTACCGTTATGACCGAATGGTCATAATGAAAATGACCTCTCTCCGTCTACTAACGATCATCACTGTTATGACCATATGGTCATAACAGTTTTGACCTTTCTCTCTTCCTAGCGTGAAATATTGTATCGGTCATAACAGTCATGACCTCTGTTCCAATAGTGACGGTCATAACTGTTATGACATGGTGGTCATAACAGTTATGTGCTTTCTCCCTCCCCATCGAGTAACGGTCATTACCGTTATGACCGAATGGTCATAATAAAAATGACCTTTCTCCGTCTACTAACGGTCATTGCTGTTATGACCATATAGTCATAACAGTTATGACCTTTCTCTCACCTTAGCGTGAAATATTGTATCGGTCATAACTGTTATGATCATCAGGTCATAACAATCATGACCTCTGTCCCAATAATGACGGTCATAACTGTTATGACATAGTGGTCATAACAGTTATGTGCTTTCTCCCTCCCCATCGAGTAACGGTCATTACCGTTATGACCGAATGGGCATAATGAAAATGACCTCTCTCTGTCTACTAACTGTCATCGCTGTTATGACCTTTCTCTCTCTCTAGCGTGAAATATTGTATCGGTCATAACTGTTATGACCATCAGGTCATAACAGTCATGACCTCTGTCCCAATAGTGACGGTCATAACTGTTATGACATGGTGGTCATAACAGTTATGTGCTTTCTCCCTCCCCATCGAGTAACGGTCATTACCGTTTTGACCGAATAGTCATAATGAAAATGACCTCTCTCCGTCTACTAATGGTCATCACTGTTATGACCGTATGATCATAACAGTTATGACCTTTCTCTCTCCCTAGCGTGAAATATTGTATCGGTCATAACTGTTATGAGCATCAGGTCATAACAGTCATGACCTCTGTCCCAATAGTGACGGTCATAACTGTTATGACATGGTGGTCATAACAGTTATGTGCTTTTTCCCTCCCCATCGAGTAACAGTCATTACCGTTATGACCGAATGGTCATAATGAAAATGACTTCTCTCCGTCTACTAACGGTCATCGCTGTTATGACCGTATGGTCATAACAGTTATGACCTTTCTCTCTCCCTAATGAATATTGTATCGGTCACAACTGTTATGACCATCAGGTCATAACAGTCATGACATCTGTCCCAATAGTGACAGTCATAACTGTTACGATATGGTGGTCATAAAAGTTATGACATCTCTCCCTCTCCATCGTGAACAAGAGTAACAGTCATTACCGTTATGACCGGATGGTCATAATAGTTGTGACATATCTCCCTATACTAACGATCATCGTTGTTATGACCGTATGGTCATAACAGTTATGACATTTTTCTCTTCCTAGTTAGAGTATCGGTCACAACTGTTATGATCATCCGGTCATCACAGTCATGACCTCTCTTCCTGTGACAAACTTGTCGATCTAATGACCACTCTTTTCCTATATAATAGTGTATCTAAATCATAATTACTTAAAAATTGGTGCCCAGGTCATTAAATTATCAATTTATAAACCAAAAATAATCAAATTTATGCTGCTTACACTTGTAATGACGTGTCACCTTAAATTAGTAAATGCAATATATTATTAAAAAAAAAGTTTTCAAAAACCATGTATAAAGACATATATACCCTCACCAACCCTAAACTGAAATTTTTCCAGCTTCCCGCCCCACTCACCCCTCTTCCCCGCCGACCCCAACATAGATGCCACAGTACCATTAAATATGAAATTTGGAACTTCTGCTTTCCCCGTATTTCTCTCATTTCTATAACTAAAGGCTCACGAACCCACCCTGCACCATTACCCACTGATCTACACTTACTCTAACTCCAACAAATCTAACACAATCTTCGTTCACTCTGTTTAACCAACCCGAAAAGCCACATCTACTCGCCATCCAGTTTAGTAGAGATCTTCCCACTCCCAATCAGGTGGTGCCGAGGTATTGCTTCTTCTTCATTTCATTTATTTGTTACTACATGCTCTAAATGTATGTGGGTTTTGAAATGAATCAAATTCTAAAAATTGAATAACTGACAAACTATTTGGGGTTTTAACGATCTCTGTATGACCTGTGGGTCTTCTAGTCGTGCGATATTAGTAAACTCTATATATTAGTTAACTGGTCATTTACACAATGACCATCCGGCAATATCACTGTGACCGGTACTGCGTGCAGTCATTTGCATAATGACTGTCCGATCAATATCATTGTGACCGGTTTAAGTAGAGTTCGGTCATTTGCATAATGACCGTCCGGTCAATATCATTGTGACCGGTTTTGTTATATAAGAAGTTAACTCCCTATACATAACAAATACAGGTCACAATGCATAACGACCTTCCAGTCATTATAATTGTTACCGGTTTTGTTAACTCGTTATACATATATATCACAACTAACATAATATGACCAAATTCTTGCAGTTGAAAATCCAGGAATGCAGGACGTTTGTGTTTTCATCAACTATAATAGTCAATGGGACGGCACATCAAGATATGTTGGGGGCGATATGAAGGGAATATTGGTGCTCAAGACCGCAACATATGTTGATCTTATTCAGATGGTCAGAGGTGTTATTGGAATTAGTCGCCTAGACAAGATGATAGTCATGCGATACATTGTTGAACCTGGGCTGCCTCCCGTGAGGATACAATGTGATGCTGACGTTAAATTCTACATACAATTGAAGAAAAAGGATGTTCACGTGCTTAGCAAATTTTCAATTTCCATCGATATATTTGAAGAGTCTGCGGCCAAAGGCATGCCACCGGATGTAGGGGAAAGCAACCACATTGACGTTCATCCTTCTAAGGTGGGTGGACAGAGCGATGAAGCCATCCAACCTGTAAATGACAGTAATCTCATAACCACTCCTCCTCACATCCCTTCTCCCATAGTACGTCCGGATTTGCACAATGACCATGGAATTGACCTGGAACATCATGTTTTTAACCCTGACTCAGAGGTGGGCCATGATGATTGTAAAGCCGGGCGAATGAATGTGCTTGATGCTGCTCGTAATTCAAACGAGAAGAGTACCACACCAAGCATTGGAGCCCATTCTGTTGCCAATCATATTATATCTCAATCTAAGGATGTACCTAGTAGTGATAGTTTTTCCAGCTCAATAGTTGTTGCGGACTTAACACCTGTCATGATGAGCGTAAATGTTATTTTTGAGAACAAAAAGTTACTGCAATACCATCTTCATCATGATACCATGACTAAACACTATCAATTCAAGGTGAAGAGGTCGAACTTTACTCTGTTACACGTGATATGTATAGATCATGAAGGTTGTCCGTGGCAATTGCGTGCGACTAGGATGAGAGGTAGTGAATTTTTTGTTGTGAAGAGGTTCGACGCCGTCCATACTTGTTCACTTGAAATCGTTCAAGGTCATCATTGTCAAGCGAAGAGCTAGATGATCGGCGAGTGTGTTAAGAGAAAATTCTTGGACCTAACAAATACCTCATATAGACCTCGCGAAATACAACGAGACATGCAGTCTGAATTTGGAGTTCATTTCAACTATCTTAGAGCATGGCGAGCCAAGGAAGCTGCACTACCTGAGGGGCGATGATGCAAAGTCATACAAAGGTAATTCCCCTGACTATCATTATAACTTATATAACCAACAACATGATATTGATTTCGTAATAATTACAGGTCTGCCCGCGTGGGCTGAAATCGTTAAGAGCAAAAATCCTGACTCTGACATTCACATTAAGACAGACTCAGAAAAGTGTTTCAAATACCTTTTCATGTGCTTAGCTGCTTCAAAGCACGGTTGGCCTTATTGTCGTCCAGTAATTGTGGTTGATGGATCTACACTGAAGGCCAGGTTCGGAGGAATGCTGCTTGCTGCATGCGGTCACGACGCAAATGGCTCCATATTTTCACTTGCATTTGGTATCGTTCCGTCGGAAAGCAATGAATCATGGCAATGGTTCTTCGAGAAGCTAAGGGATTCAATCGGCACTCGAGATTCCCTTGCTATTGTGGCTGATAGGCACAAGGGTATCGAGAATGCAGCCAACCTCGTGTTTCCAGATGCTGCCTTCGGGATATGCGTCCAACACCTGGCTGCAAACCTGAAGACTAGGTACAAAGATTTCAAAGGCCCTCTGAAGGCCTATTTTGACGGCGCAGCGAGGTCATATCTGCTAAGTGAGCACAATCGGCATATGGAATCCATCCGTAGTCGTAACGCCGACATGCACCGATACCTTCTGCAGGCCGATCCTATAAAGTGGTCGCGCACATACTTCAGTGGACGGAGGTATGCAATCATAACAACCAACATTGCAGAGTCATTAAACAGTGTGGATCGGAAAGCCAGGCTCATGTCAGTTGGATTCTTGGTGTAATGGTTGAGGGAACTACTGCAAAGATGGTTTGTCCAAAGACGTGAAGAGGCACTGAACATAAAATCGAAATTGGCCCCAAATGCAGAGCATTTGATTCGAACCAACTTCTCGCTAGGTCTAACAGTAACGATATATGATAAATGCCACGTCATGACGATAGGATTACAAATTTTTTCCTCCAAAACTGGATCGAATAAACTAATATCTTAAAATTTCACGTCTTACAGCCGCGGCCAGCCGATCAGTATGAGTACTCTGTCACCAACAACGCAAGCCAAATATTTATTATTGATATGAGCGAACGGACCTGTACCTGTAGACGATTTCAGGTTGATCAAATTCCTTGCGCTCATGCAATGGCCGTGTGTAACTACCAACGGATTGATCCATACAATTATTGCTCTAATTACTACACTAAAGACTTTCTATATGCATGTTATGCACATGTAGTCCATCCGATTGGAAGCGCAGAGGGCTGGAATGTTTCTGAAGAAGTCATATCGCAAATTGTGAATCCTCCCAAGGCAAAGCATCGGCCCGGAAGGCCACGGGTTCGTAGGATATTGTCCCAGGGCAAAGAACCTGATCCCATTCGGTGTGGTAGATGTAATAGTTATGGCCACAACCGACAAACCTGTACTAACCCAGTACCCTTACGAAAACATCAAACAAGAACGTCCCAGATATCGGGCACAAAATCCAGTTCGTAGATGTGCTGATTTACCCAACAATTTTACTTTTAGCTTTTACACCAGATTTTTCACATTCACAATCAATAAGAATTTTTGTTATTTATTCCTTGTACGTGTAACATCTTCAAACCTGTAGTTTTATGTTCTTTAACGAAGCATGTATGTTATCAGCGTATTTTCATTATTATTGTTTTCTTCCCAGATATCTACCCCAGAAGCATGCAACTTTCAAACCAAGTTGGATTTTAGAGTATCGGTCATAACCGTTAACACCGGGAGGTCATAACGATAATGACCGAACTCTATGTCGTCAAGAAGAACCTATGTCACTACCGTTATGACCGCCAGGTCATAACGGTTATAATCGTTTTTTTCGGAATACCAACAGTCGAGACCTACTCTGTTATATAGTAAATAAGCGGTCATAAAATTTATGACCCTCCGATCATAACTGTTATGACCGTTTTTCACATTATAGAGTAGCGGTCATAACAGTTTTGACCGTCTGGTCATCACTAAAATTACCGCATCGAAGTTTATCAACAGTCGTTTATGATGGGCCCCGCATATTTAATGTCACCGAAATCAAGATTTTCCATCATCTCCATCCGTCCAAAGGTAACCTTCCCCTCGAAAGCCCTAAAAATTTTGTTTCAAACCAGCTTCTACAGTGTTTTAGAGAGAGAAACTCTGGTTCTAGAGAGAGAAAGAATTGTATTTCCTTCTTTTCAACCCATAACCGCTCAGAAAAACGTCCTTAACCGCCACCAAAGCCCTTTATAGTCTGCACTATACTCTTTCAACGTCTTTTAATAATATTAAAATACAAGACATGTCTATGCCCAAACAAATGACTGAGGAAAACATGGAGAAATCCGGCAGCCAAGGGCAAGCTTCAAAAAACCTGGCCCCAGAGATTGAGACAGGGGTGGTTACTGAAGGGTCGAAGAGAAAGCATGGAGACATCGACATGCACGACCCAAATGTCTCACAGGAGTTGACATGCGACGTAGAACAGAATACAACCGAACCTGATGAGGTAAAAAAGTTGATTTATGTTTTTATGTTTATGAAGTCAACGTTCTTTTTTTCCTCATTAAGGATGTGCAATTTTTATTGCTTACAAAGATAAAAGTTTTCATTTTTATATGTCAGATTTATGATATCCCACTATTGTATTCGAGCTGATGAAAAGAATTTGTTTCAGAAACGTAAAAAGTGTTTTGTAAATGGTTTGCTCGAAGTTTGTCTGGTCATATATTTATATATATTATTGAGTTTTAAGCTAGATCGGATGGTCATGTTCGTTATGACTTGGTCGTCATAATGAAAACGTCATGGGTTCTAAGGTATCAAATTTATTAGGTATGACTCGGGAGTCATAATGAAAATGACTTGGATTCCTTATTTTGGTTGGTTTTCATTATGACTTGGTGGTCGAAATGAAATTGACCTGGGTTCCTTAATAGATTGGTTGGTCATTTTCATTATGACCACTCGGTCATAATGCAAATGACATGGGTTCTTTGCTATTAAGGAAGGTCAGTTTCATTATGACTTGCTGGTCATAATAATATTTATTCAGTTTTATGTACCTAATGCTTTAATCAAATTTTTTATATTTTAATAAAAATTTATGTTATTTTAGGTTACTATAATGACTATACCCTGTTACCATTTATGCAGGTTCAGTACAATCGACGAGTACCCGATGGTCAAATTACCCGGGCGAAAATAAATACCTTCGTTAACATTAAGGAGACATTAAAAAATTTGACAAACTGGTTGTCTCCCCGACAGTATGAGTTGGTCATGCATCAGCCATGCATTCAACAATTCTTGAAGTTAACTACACTTGGATGGGCTGGCCAGCTGTTCCACAACATTGTCATGCGCCTGACGGATCACAGTGATGATAGTGATGCTCTGTGGTTTCAGGTTGGTGAACAACTGGGTAGGTTTTCCATCACCGAATTTGGCCTAATAACGGGGATGAAATGTGTTGGATCTACTCATTTCCCACCGATGGCCGAACCCAGATTAATTAGAAGGTATTTCTGGACGGTGAGAGGTGTGTCAAGGGAAAATTTGGAACTGCAAATGTAGAATGCGAAATTTGATGACGACGAAGACGCCAGCAAGCTCAGTCTACTATACATCATGTTCTGCATTCCTCTGTCAAATGCGAACTCCGTCAAGATAGAACCGAAATTTTTTGCCCTGGCCGACAAATTGGAGGCCTTCAATGAGTTCTCTTGGGGCGTGCTCTCATGGGAGGCAACCCGGTCTATAATCTGTGCCGCAGTTGACAACAGAACGTCTTCGAAGAAAAGAAACCGAAAAAATCCCAGCAAGCGCATTACAGTATTGCGGGCTTTCCCCATGCCTTACTGGTTTGGACATATGAGAGCATCCCAACCATAGCCTCCAAATTCACAACCAATTACGAGAACGCCATTCCACGTATGCTGTCGTGGATGACCGTGGATAATGTCAAGTTTGATGAGGTTATGTGGGCTTTTACCGCGGTTGGAGATACTCAGGTAATTTTCAAAGAATTTCTAAGTCGTGTCAATTACAAATTTTTGGTCCTCATTTATATATTCGTCATGACGTTGTTGGTCAATAAAATGATATGAAGGGGTGGTCATAACAGTAATGCCCAAACAGTCATAACAGTTATGACCGGGTGGTCAATACAGTTAGGACATGGTCATGACAGTTATGACAGTTTGGTCATAACTGTTATGACCAACCCTTTATATACATAATGACCGGATGGTCATTACCGTAATGACCGTATACAGTTATCTGATTACAAATTGTTGTTATGTGTGCAGCCGAAATGGGTTGGGATGATGCCCACAGAAGAAGAGTTGAAGGACTCATGGCTTGCGCGGCTATTTTTGAAGAACCTAATACCTGTGCCTCAATTACTTCTCAAGCCGCCTGTTCCCCATTCAAGCTCCGCTACAAACTCCGAGTGGCATGAGTTTAAAGAAGAGATCCGAGGACAAGTGGCCTCAATTAACAAGATTCTGCTGGCTCTTAAAAAGGACCAGCAGAAGTCCAACAAACTGCTGCGACGGGTTCTCACGATGTTGACAGACAACATGAGGCAGCAGGGACAGGGAAAGGCAGAGCCCGGAACTCCAGTCACCAGCAGCCATCCGTTGGATGTTCCAACGCATGAGTCGGATGCTTTGAAGAATGCGTCCGATGACATCGCCACCGACTTGCTAGATAAGGTGTTAATCAACGCCAACCTCGTGGCCGCTGCTGACATTGGTGAACAAGCAGCCATGGAGTTCCTTACGAGCGAAAAGGTTATTGCCTCCCATCAACCTGTTGAGGAGGAGAGTAATAAGGTACGACTGTATTTTAAATTTGAGTCTACCATATATATAGGCATATGATAATTTTTGTATATAACAGAAACAAGGTAGTTTTTTATTATGTGACATGTTGTTAATCCACACAGGAAAAGTTGGAAGCAACTTTTCAAGGAGAAATGATGGTACAATCTGATCCACTTGATGAAATCAAGGAGGAGAGCATGCCTCACCCGGATAAGGGAAAGAAAGAAGGCAAAGATGCTAAGATCATCATCAGTAGACAGGATGTGGTGCATCCCGCAAGCCCAGCCAAGGAGGACAGCACGGGTGAAGTGGTTGTTACGAGTATCCATAGCCTAAAAATCATATTCATTAGAGTAACCGTTTCTTTTAACTCGTTTCATATGTCATTTATAGGTCCCTAAGAAAAAGAGGGCCAGACTCTCAAGGTTTGGCCAACGGCCGAGGGGAGCTAAGTCCGATGTTGGCTCCCCGACGCATGAACCGGGTAAGATTGTTTGTGTCCTCCCACCGAGACTAGAAGATGTACCTCCGGCTGACATGCTAGAGTTGTTCAGGGAGTGGATGAATAAAGAGGCATTGAAGAAGACTCCACCAGGGTAATTTGCTTATAACTGATAATTGTCCGTTCGAATTGAGGTATATGTAAGTGTGTAATATATCTATATTATATTAATAATGATATCACCACAGCAAATATTTGTCTTTCAGTACACGGCCTCCCGATTCAATGCCAAGCATGACCTATTGGAGAAACCCCATGACCTCGGAGTCATGACGGTGGACAAAAAAACTTGGTATTATGAACTGGCAACCCAACCTATCTGGCTATGGGATGAAGTAAGTGGTGTTATTAACTGTTTTGTAATCAATGTCGTGATTTTTATGTCAATTATTACGGTCAAGAAGGTACATTGTTTGATGATCAGCTCTATTTATCGTGCATTGCTTTTCTTTTGTGTATTCAGCACATTGACATAGCCTTTTACTACCTGAGGAAGAAGATCAAGCAGTATCCGAAGTTGCAAGAACGAAAGGTGACAACGGTAGACACGTATTTCAGTACAAAGGTTGCTGCAATGTGACACTTTAATGAAGATCATGCTTGGCATCTCTGGCCAGAGTGGGACTACATGGTTTGATCTGAACACTTTGCTGATACCATTAAACTTGGGTACAATGCAGCATTGGATATTAGTAAAGCTCGAACTGACCGATTGGACAATTGAGGTGTATGACTCTATGCAGCATGAAGGCCCTCATAATCAGAAGGTCCGAGAGGGAGTCAAGTGTTTATCAATGTTCATTCCATTGCTGGCTGGTCAAGTCAGTTTGTTCGATATTAAACCACGTGATCCTCCCGAAACGTACCCAATACCGGTCACCATCAGAAAAGATATCCCTAAACAAGGCAATGGGTAGGTACAAGTGTTTTTATGTTTTGATTATTTAATGTTGCCTTGCTGCCTGAGATGCTTATGTGAATTATGTCGTTTTTTAATCGTGCATCAGGGGTAACTGTGGCGTGTTTACAATTAAAAATGCTGAATGCTTGATAGAAGGGAGGGATGTCAGTTATTGGGTACTTCATGAAAGGATGCAACTCTTTTGGGAATGCCTAACATGTTACTTGTGGGCTCATGCGAAGCGGAAGCTTGCCGGAGATTATAAAAGTGATGATGAGCCGGATATGGATTGAAAGCAGCGAGTCACACCTAATTTTTTATTATTGTATTTCTATTTAACAGACTCTAAATAGGCACATTTTTTATTCATTATATAGAAAATTATTTTGTTGTAATTTTTTGGTATTTGTTGTAAACTGTGAAAGTTCACATGACAAAATAAGCATATAGAGCAAGGTCATAACTGTTATGACCAGGTGGTCATAACAGTTATGACCAGGTCTCTAAAATGCCCATAAGTGTAAGATGCATAATTTTTACCTTAATTTAATTTATAATTTGATAATTTCATACCCTGTTATATCAATGAAGTAATATTTCAAATATAGATACACCATTGTATAGGGAGACAGGTCATAACTGTTATGACCAACCTTATGACCAGGTCTCTAAAATGCCCATTACATTTAAGATGCATAAAATTTTTAATTTAATTTATAATTTGATAATTTCATGACCTGTTATCTCAATGAAATAATATTTTAAATATAGATACATCGTTATATAGGAAAAAATGGACATTAATTCCAGAATATTGACATAGGGAGTAGCGGTCATAATTGTTATGACCGGGAGGTCATAACAGTTATGACCGTTACTCTTGTTCATGATATAGAGCTAGGTCATAACCGTTATGACCGTTACTCTTGTTCACGATATAGAGCAAAAGAAGATGGAGATTAAGCATGTTCCTTCACAAGATCAAACAGCTAATGTTTTTACTAAGGCCATTTCTAGTTCTCGTTTTGCTCAAATGAGATTCAAACTGAGAGTTGAACAAATATCCACTCTTAGTTTGAGGGGGGGTGTTAGGAATAAGACTTAGACTGCTTACGTGGCTAAGTATGCTTATATGGCTGCTTACGTGTTAGTCTTTTGTATCAATTAGGTTTGTTATAATTTTGTTAAAGTTTGTATACGTGGAAATAGATGATTGGTTTGTATACAGTATTTATTCTAGCTATAACCAACTTTTAGTTTAATGAGAAAAATATCTTTCATTCTCAGATCTTGTTTCTCTCTGTTCTTTCTCTCTATTTCTTCTTTCTCTCGAGAACTCTTTCTTTCTAACAATTTTGAAGAAGAAGAAGAAGAAGAAGAAGAAGAGGGAAAAAAAAAAAAACCCTTCTTCCCTGTTGTTTCTTATGAGTCTTTCATTATTTTTGTAGTCCTTTCAATGTGTGAAGGGAGTAGAGAAACGAAGAGGAAGGACCATTGGATTTTGATTTCTTGGACAGGGGAAGAAATTTGTTGTAGAAAATTGTGATACTGACATTTTGGTGGCTGCTCGTCCACTGCAAATTATATCTATATACTAAAGGAGAGGGGTCTTTTACTGTTCAAAAAACAGTACTCAACAGTGCTTTTCCGGTTTTTTTTTTTCTTTTTCGCGTTCTAGCTACAGTAATGCACAGTAATGAACAGTGAAACAGTGCAAAACAGTGAAATGACGCTTTTGCCCCTCAGTTTCTTCTTCTTTTTTGAGCATGAACAGTGAACTGCCTATTTTACCCCTCATTTTGCCTCTGCCAGCCTGCCACCTGCCCACGCGTCACTGTTCAATGAACAGTGAAAATCACTGTTCAGTGAACAGTGTTTTCACTGTTCACTGAACAGTTCGTTTTTTTTTTTTTTTTTTTTTTTTCGGTGCTTTTTTTTTTTTTTCCCTTTCTTTCTTTCTTCGGTGCTGCTCTTTTTTTTTTTTTTTTTCTTTCTTTCTTCTTTTCTTTTCTTTTCCTGCTACCTGTTCATTTCATTGAACAGTATTTTTTTGTTTTTTTTTTTTCCGTTCGTTGCTTTTTTTTTTTTTTTTCCTTTCTTCTTTTCTTTTCTTTTCTTTTACTGCTACCTTTTCATTTTCTTATCTTAGTTAGATAAGGTGAAGTCCTTGTTGAATCAAATATGCTGCTTTTTTCGTTGCTGCTTTGTTGGTTTTTTTTTTTTTTTTTTTTTTTTTTTTCACATATTCTGTTTTTGTTGTTGTTTTTTTTTTTTTTTTTTTTTTTTACTTTTGTTGTTGTTGTTGTAATTTTTTTTTTTGCTTCTGTTATTGTTGTTTTTTTTTTTAACTTTTGGTGCTTTGTCATGTTTTTTTTTTTACTTTTGCTGTTTTGTTTTATTGTTTAATAAATAGTTTTCTTTTTTACTTTTATTGCTTTGCTACAGTTTTTTTTTTTAAATTTTTACTATTTTGCTACAGTAAAAAAATGTAATATTTCATTGTTTAATAAACAGTGATTTTTGTTTTTATTTTTTTTATTTTTATTACTTTTGTTGTACGGTTCTTTTTTCCTACAGTAATGCACAGTCGCTGCTTTTCTTATATTAAACTGTCAATTTTGCCCCTATCCTATGTACTGATTTGTGCTTATCTACAGTGGAATGACAGATTTGTTCTCACATATTTTACCTTTTTTTCCGTGAAATTTTAGACATTAGATTCTGATCTATTATTGTATTGTGTTTTTGCTCACTTTGTCTTTTTTTTTTTTTAAACAATTTTTTTACTTTAAATTTTTTTATCTTTATTTCGGATTTTTTTGTATATCTTTTTTGTTTCTTTTGTTTTATTTTTTAAAGACCCATTTTTTAAAAGATTCTGCATGCAATTTTTTTTCTTTTTTGTTTGTTTTGTTTTATATTTTAAAAATCATTTTTTTTGTTTTTGCATGTATATAACCTGATAAAAAATTTTTATTTTTTAAAACAGTAAAAAAAGAAGAAAATGAGTTATATAATTTATTTTATTATAATGTTTTTATTAGGGTTAGTTTTTTCCGATTCTTTTGAGTTTAAATATTTTTTTCCTTTTTTTTTATTTTCTGCTTTATTTTTCTTTAAATGATTATAACTACAGAAGATTTTTTTTTCTTTTTGCTTTTGTTTTCATTTTTATTATTGTTAATTCTATTGTTATTTGATTTGCATTTATTGTTGGGAGAGATATTGAAAAAAATTATATTGATTATAATTATAATATTTATCTTAACTAACTGTTTTATCATATAATATTTAGTTTTTTTGTTTATTTTTTTCTTCATTTCCCGTGCAGCGCACGGGTATTAAACTCGTAAAATGCTAAAGACAACAAATTTTTTTCAAATTACTAAAAAAAAAAAAACATAGTCAGTCCGTTTGATGAATAAGTTTGAGTTAGAAATTTTAAATTTTAATAATAATTTTTGTTGACTTTTTAAAAAAGATAAAAAAAATTTTCAAAAAAAACAACAAATTTTTTGAGAAAAAGACAAAAAAAACTAAGGTGAAAATTTTAATTTAAAATACTCTTAGAAGGGTCATCATATGCGTCTCACATGATGTAATACAGTGAGTTTTTAACAACTGTTAGCTAAAAAAGGATCGATCCATACCCTTTACAAGAGTTCGGTGAAATAAAAAATAAATTAAAAAAAAAAAAGATAAATTGTTACGTTCATCCTTAATTTTTTTTTAGGAAGTTCCTGAATTTTTTTTTATTGATCGATCTTTGAATTTGTTAAAAGGGTATAAGTTAGTCCTTTAATCCAATGGACGTTAAAAAATTCACATTTTTCTGTTAAATAATCTGACAAGACAAAGCTACCCCTTAACAATCATACTGATTATTTTTCAAAAAAAAAAAAAAAAAAAAAAAAAAACCCTCCCTCTTCTCCTTCGTCGCTTTCTTCTGTAAAAGCCAACACCATACCAAAGTCCCACACAAACACATGAGCAAATTAGAAAAATTTTCACTTACGAGTTCAAAAAAAAAAAAAAAAAAAACGACAACCCTACTCTGTCATTTTTGACTGAAGACCCGAGAGGGACCTGCGATCTCGCACGGAGGTAATGCACCATGAAGTTTGCGAAGGCTCGCTGTAGCCGATCGGGTTGGTGGAGGCACGCGATGGCGGATCTGCGCTTGCGGATCAACGGCAGCGGATCATGGTTCGCAAGGTGCCGACGGTGTCATGGTAAGTGGCTTTTAGCTTGCAACGGAGAAGGGTGGGCGTGGCGTCGGGCTCACGATGGCTGAAGGTTGGCGACCTTCCTCTTTGCTGGGTATGAGTTTTTGTTCTGTTGCCTGCAAGCAAAGAGAGAGAGGGAACCAGTGAGAGAGAGAGAGGGGAGGGGGAAGATATATATATATATTTATTTATTTATTTATTGTTTTCTTTTGGTTTTTTTCTTTTTTTGAAAAATAATATTAATTTTTTATACGATGAATTTTCTAAATTTACCCGAAAAATAGGTGATGTGAAATAAGTCTGTTATATTTTTATAGAAAGTTGAAAAAAAAAAAAAAAAAAAAAGCTAACTTTCACCCTTTTAACAAGTTTAAGGATAGATCAATTAAAAAAAAATTTAAAGACCAAACGACATCTTTATAAAAAGTTTAGGGATTAACGTAATAATTTATCCAAAAAAAGAAAAAAATTTGAGGATCAATTGACACTTTTATAAAGTGTTGAAGGATTATTATAGTAATTTACCCTTAAAATAAAAACGACTTAACATGTACAACGACAATGATATTTGAAAACAACATAAATATAGGGTCCGTTTGGTTGGTTAGTTTGAGTTGAAATATTTTAGTTGTAATAGTAAATTTTTTTGAATTTTCAGAAAAGACAAAAAAACTTTTTGGGAAAAAGACAAAAACTTTTTAGGAAAAAAATAAAAAAAAAAGTACAGTTTGAGTTGAAATGAGATGATAAGACGAACAAAGCCGTAAAGATGACTTAATTTAGAGGTAAACATCAATGATGGAAATGATAATAGGTCTTTTAAAAGAAAAGGTAATAAATCAAAAATAATATCATTTAAAAGAAATCAAGAACGACATTAAATCTTTAGCCCATCTTTAAAAAGTGACATCGATGTTATAAATGTTGGGATATGTGTTCATAAACAATTTAGATGTATTATTTTATTGATTTAATTTGAAGAATTTTTTCAATATTATATTTGCATACATGTTTGTTGCTTTATAAATATAAAAAACCTTAAATTATTTTAATGTGATTTTGAATATTATATATAGGTGTTATATACAAAGGATAATATTTAAATTAAAATAATCTAAAATCGTCCGTAATTATAAATTAAAGTTGAGATATTTAATTTAAAATTACTAGTGCGGTTAATTACATTTTGAATGAAATGATCTTATCACAATTGTTAATAATGCGATTGTTTAAATAAAAACATTTTATATAATTTGATTATGTAGGATGCGGAGACGACGAGATATGAATCCTTAATAATTTTTGTTAAGTATAACGAATTTTAATCATGTCAATGACCATATATAGAATAATTTTAATCCCGAGTTACTAACAAACTCTTAATTATGGAATCATATTGTTTAATTTACTCGATACAGATTTAAGTATCTAAACTTAGGGTCCGTTTGGTTTGTTAGTTTGAGTTGAAATATTTTAGTTATAATAGTAAATTTTTTTGAATTTTCAGAAAAAACAAAAAACTTTTTAAGAAAAGACAAAAACTTTTTAAGAAAAAGACAAAAAAAGTACAGTTTGAGTTAAAATGAAATGACGAAGCAAATAAATCCTTATTTCTTGTATTTTGGAGATATGATGAAGTAAATATCTGAGATCGTTAATACTACGAGATGAAATCTATTTTTTCTCTTTGAAGAAGCAGATAAATAAGGGATAACGGGGAAATGGCATAAGTTAGGGTCGATATAGTAAATTACAAGAAAATTTTTAGAGATTAATAAATTATTGCATATTTTAAACATAAATACAGAAACTTCCGAAAAAGCCCCTCTTCTTCTCCAACCAAGAATTGCGACGTCGCAACTGAGATCCGACGGCTATGACAATGGAAATCTGAAGCGACGGCGACGGCGACGGCGACGGCGACGGCGACGGCTATGTCTGGGTTTCCGAGCGACGACTAAGCTAGCAGGCAGCAAGGAAGTGACCACCGACGAAGCTAGAAGCGGCAACGGCGTGGCAAGGAAGCCAAGGCTTGGCAATCCAACATCGTCGCCGATAGGCGCCGGCGCCCCGTTACCTCGAGATCAGATTTTCTGTCGCCATGGTTGGGGAGAGCCCAACGCCGTCAGGGCCGTCGGACAATCTAGCTTCGCAAATGGAACCTCTCGCCACGAGACCAGAAAATCGCGACGGAACCTTGCGTCGTCCTCGCCGCCACAGCACGTCCGTCGAGAGGCCAAATCACGACGATCTCTCCGTCTCCATCGCCATCGAGCCGACCTCGCTCCAGCGCCGCTTGGAATCTCCGTCCATTGTGAGCTCCGGCTCCACCCACGTCCTCGAGATCATCGTTATCGGTTCTCGAAATAGTCGATCGCGAGATCGTCGTGAGTCCGACAGTAGCTGCCTGATAAGATCGCGAAGATTGCCGCCCAATATCTCGCCGTCGCGACTGAGAAAGTGGGAAGCTATCGCCGCCACTCCCACGCTGCCGGACAATCTTTCGTCCTCGGATCTTGCCATCGTCGGCAGATTGCGACCTGATCTCTTCGACGATGTCGCCGTCTGGCTCCGGCGCAGCACCATTGGAAACGGGAGGGAGGGAGAGAGACAGAGAGAGACTGAAGTTTGGGAGAGAGATAGGATGGAGGAGGGTAAAAGTGGAATTTTAGTACTTATTTCAAACAGATAAACAAAACTATGCTATAATTTATCACAATTAGAAAAACCTACTATAAATTTCATTTATACCTATGAAATATGCTATGCACTACAATTTCCCTGTAAATAATTCCATTACATGTTGATTCGAGACTCAAATGGTATGTGCGCTCAATTCATCATGATTAATATAATAAATTTATCATTCATTTGAGAATCAATTATATTCAAGGATAAAGATGAAATTAGAAAGGTTAACGGATTTTACCTAGTTCTAATTATAAATTATTTGTAGAGAATCAATTTATAAATAATGACTATATCAAATAGACGACTATGTTTTTTTGAGTAATTTTACACCTGTAATTTCAAGAGCCTAGCTCTAAATTTTTAGTGGAGTCACTTTGAATTAATAAATTTGATAAAATAATTAAAGAGTTTGATTGATTATCAAATTTATTTGAGTTTGAAATTATAAGTCTATAGTTCCCCATGTTGTCTTCGTTATACCATTGAACAAGTAAATTAGATGGATTGAATTTGTACTCGCAATGTATCAAAACAAAAGAGAATGTCTACTTTTATTATCTTATAATCACAAATATTTATCTATTAACCATACAATTAATTATGAATTAATTGTCTTCTTAAATAATTGAGATTATTTAAATATTAACATCGGATGATATAGTAAACGAGACCCACTGTGTTTGTTCCTATTGCTAGTGGGTGAAACTCACTTATATAGGGATTATAATATATAATATTTTTTTTAAAGGAAGGAATCCTTCTGGAAACGTGCCTATGTGCACGCTTATATTAATATATATATATATATATATATGTGGCTGTTTGGTTCATTAGTTCCAATTGAAAATTTTTGGTTCAGTTTAAACTGACCGTTTGGTGTCTGATCACAGCTTTGCTCATCTTGGACCCATTAAAAGCTCATCTTGGACCCATTACATAGTAAACCAAACTTGGTTTACTGTGCAAAAAGTCGAAGTCCCTGTTGCCCATCTGCTCAACTCAAACTTCGGTCTTCTTCTCACATACACACCTATCTCTACCGTTTTTCGCCTCCTCCCTGCAAGTAAAGCGAAAAAAAAAAAAAAAAAAAAAAAAAAAAAAAAAAAAGGCTTGAATTTTCCTTATGATGAAAACGATTACTGAGCAAAAGATCGAGAGGGATGAGTTGAGAGAGGAACGTCAAGTCTGTGGTTGAGGCGGAAAGTTAGTGTGCGATGAAGTGGAGCTTCAGGGAAGCCGTCGACCAGAAGGGGGGACGGATGTTCGCGATCCGCTTTCGCGGTTAGTCAGTGGGCTCGGAAGACGACGCCATGGAAGCGAAATCAGGAGTTTTAGGGAACAAACAGCGTTTTTTTTTTTTCGAATTCATTTTCTTTTAATAGAGAATAGTGTTGAACTTTTGATGGCACATTTGAGACTATTATGTCTCTGTTTGCTTGGCGCGAGAATGTAAATCAAATGAAAAAATATTAGTTGAGTTTCCTGTGTCCTCCCCCATCTGCAGCACAGTTTCTCCTTCGTCTGGCAGTCCTCTTCCCCTACTCACCATCGGTCTTTCATCTCTGCCGAAGCCACGCCTCAGTTTTCTGCCATTTAGAATCGAATATATTCGATTCCCTGTCACAGTAGGTGGTACAAACCTCACGAGTTTAAAGTGGAAATGTATGCTTTCTTCTTCAACCCTCACAACGTCTCCATCTTTTTCCTGGGTTAAGTCCGGAGTCTTAGCCATTGTCGACGCCAGATTTCTGTCTAATTTTCTAATTGCCCGACTCCCAATTTTCGTTTCTAGGGTTTCTTCCACGTGGGCTTATACTCGAATCCAGTCAGGGAAGTTGGTGCCCCGCCGTGTCTGTTCATCGGACTCCTAGCTTAAGGACCGCCGGTGGCCAATGCGGTGCCGATTGGGTCCGCGAAGCAAGCTCGATCAAAAGTTCTCGTTACTCACTATTTTCGGGTTCAGAAATCAGCGCTCCGAGCCATCGCTTCCTGCCCTAATCCGCCTTCATCGGCTGTATACTCCTCCTCCGACTCCAACTCGGTAACCTAAGTATACTATCTTAACCTTTTACAAATTTTCTTCATTGTCAATTGATTTGAACGTATGGCAAGCTGGGTTATGCATAAAATGGGAAAATGATTCAGTGCATGTGTGGCCTAATTTTCTGAATCCTAAGAAATAAACCACACGTTTAGGGTGGATTTAGATCAGTTTGAACATCGTTGATGCAATGTGTTGGTAAATATTTGTGTTCGGTTACATATTTGATGAGTTTGGTTGGTTTCACTGCTTCATATGATAAGTTGCATTATTTGGCAAATAAATTTTGTTAGTTGACCTAAAAATTAACTTTGGTTGGTGTTAGGGTAAAAAAATATGCGTCAAAATGTTAAATGTCCATTCTTGCTCACTTTGTCCTTCGATTTCGCTTGATTTTGATACTTTTTTCACCCAACGAGGCTCCGGTCTGGTTTTTTATGATTTTGATCATACTTACACCTTGTTTTGATCATTTATGGGCTGCCTAGATGATCCACTTAACCTTGCACCATGATTTTCTCATTTTCGACGTTTTTGGCTTCATTTTGGCTTGGATTTGACACTTTTTTTACCCAAACTGGATTGGGTCTGGTTTTTTCTGATTTTGATCATTCTTACACCTTGTTTTGGTCATTTAGGGGCTGCCTAGATGATCCACTAATGCTTGCACCATAACTTTCTCATTTTGGTTGTTTTTTGCTTCATTTTGACTTGGATTTGGCACTTTTTTGACCCAAACTGGCTTGGGTCTGGTTTTTTCTGATTTTGATCATTCTTACACCTTGTTTTGGTCATTCAGGGGCTGACTAGATGATCCACTTAACGTTGCACCATCACTTTCTCACTTTGGACGTTTTTGGCTTCATTTTGGCTTGGATTTGACACTTTTTTGACCCAAACTGGCTTGGGTCTTGTTTTTTTTTATTTTGATTATTCTTACACTTTGTTTTGGTCATTTAGGGGCTGCCTAGATGATCCACTATGCTTGCACCATGACTTTCTCATTTTGGTTGTTTTTTGCTTCATTTTGACATGGATTTGGCATTTTTTTGACCCAAACTGGTTTGGGTCTGGTTTTTTCTGATTTTGATCATTCTTACACCTTGTTTTGGTCATTTAGGGCTGCCTAGATGATCCACTAATGCTTGCACCATGACTTTCTCATTTTGGTTATTTTTTGCTTCATTTTGACATGGATTTGGCACTTTTTTGATCTAAACTGGCTTGAGTCTGGTTTTTTCTGATTTTGATCATTCTTACACCTTGTTTTGATCATTTATGGGCTGCCTATATGATCCACTTAACCTTGCACCATCACTTTCTCACTTTGGACGTTTTTTGCTTCATTTTGGCTTGGATTTGGCACTTTTTTGACCCAAACTGACTTGGGTCTGGTTTTTTCTGATTTTGATCATTCTTACACCTTGTTTTGGTCATTTAGGGGCTGTCTAGATGATCCACTAATGCTTGCACCATGACTTTCTCATTTTGGTTGTTTTTTGCTTCATTTTGGCATGGATTTGGCACTTTTTTGACCCAAACTGGCTTGGGTCTTGTTTTTTCTGATTTTGATCATTCTTACACCTTGTTTTGGTCATTTAGGGGCTGCCTAGATAATCCACTTAACCTTGCACCATGAATTTCTCATTTTGGCTGTTTTTTGCTTCATTTTGGTTTGGATTTGGCACTTTTTTAACCCAAACTGGTTTGGGTCTGGTTTTTTCTGATTTTGATCATTCTTACACCTTGTTTTGGTCATTTAGGGGCTGCCTAGATGATCCACTTAAACTTGCACCATCACTTTCTCACTTTGGACGTTTTTGGCTTATTTTGACTTGGATTTGGCACTTTTTTGACCCAAACTGGCTTGGGTCTAGTTTTTTCTGATTTTGATCATTCTTACACCTTGTTTTGGTCATTTAGGGGCTGCCTAGATTATCCACTTCAGCTTGCACCATGAATTTCTCATTTTGGACATTTTTTGCTTCATTTTGGCTTAGATTTGGCACTTTCTTTACTCAAACTGGCTTGAGTCTGGTTTTTTTTTTTTTTTTTTTTTGATCTTTCCTACACCTTATTTTGGTCATTTTGGCTTCCATTTGACACTTTTTCACTTCATTTCGCTTTAAGTTAAAGTTTAAGTCCCTCCTTGGCGATGATGTATACAACATAAAACCTGTTCGATTGCGTTATCTGACGAGTGAGTTAATGACGTGAGATATATCACTTGATACCGATATCTAATTTCATGGTGGCCGAGTATGGGACTTAATCGTCTTGTCGGCTCCGCCGGTACTTGGTTAACCCGGATCTAGTGCTTATATGCCATGGTATCTACATATATCTTGGGTCATTTACATGCCTCAAATGAACTTTATCGAGCATTTTATACTGAACCAACCCCCTCTCGTGCTCTTTTGTATTTAGTTATGTATTTTGGTTTTTGTCGACCGCTTTATTAAGAAAATGCCTCGAAGAGCGACGGGTGAGTCGTATCACTGGGATCAGGCTAAGGAAATAGTTTTCCTTGAAAAGCTTGATGAATACGTGACCAACAATTCCGGTCACCATCCTCCTCTATCGACCCTCGAGATCTGGGCAAGGGAGTTTAATGTTACGTTCGGAGGGGTTCCTACATTCGGCGTAACATTACAGCAGAAAAAGGATAGGATGAGAAAAATATATAGGGGTTGGAAGGCATTGCAATGTCGGACAGGGCTAGGTTACGATCTGGAGACAGACCGAGTCATCTGCTCAGACGATGCATGGCAAAGTTTTATTCAAGTAATTTAAAATCGCACTTTAAACAATTATGTGGCCTATATTATTCATTATGCCATTACTATTGGACATTTAAGTTGACAAACCTGGTTTGGTTACAGGACCATAAAGAGTGCAACCATCTCCGTTACGAGGGGCTGCAGAACAGGGAGCTCTATTATAACATATTCGACAAAAAGCATGCGGCTGGTGCCACGGGTTACAGTTCAGTTTCGATGCCACATGACACGCCGGCGACCGTCAACGTTGACGGTTCACAAGACAACTCCGGCATAGGCCCGGTGAGCGGAGAGGACCTGACACCTCCGTCTGGTAGCCGTAGGCGCAACAATAGAAGAGCGGGTGCCGCCGCCGGTCCGGCGCGATCTAGGGGCAGTTCTGGCAAGAGGAAGTTAAGGGACGAGACGGATGAGATGACATTCATGCCTATGCAGGAAATAGTAAGTCACTTCCGTGGCCGCTCCAAATCAGGCACAAGTAATTCCCAAGCAAGCCGAACCAATCACATGCTGTTGTGCATGGAAGTTATGACGGAGATGGGTGTTCCACCCAATCAGCGGAGAATGATGTGGCATTACTTCTCGAGCCATCTAGAAAACAAGCATACATTTCACAAGCTGCCCGAGATCGATAGGCGAGAAATTATTGCATCCGTTGTTCGGTCGCAGCCGCCACCGATCGATTGAGTGTCTTCTACCGCCAACCGATTTAGTGTCTTCTACCGCCGATCGAATGAGTGTCTTCTACTGCTGGAATTTAGCTTTTTCATGTGTTTTATTGTTTTTTTTTTCCCTCTTTGTTTAGTTGTTTGACATTTCCCTGTGATTGGATTGTGGTTCAATTATTATTTCACGAAAACTTGTAACAAATCTTTAGTTTGAGCTGGGTATGTTGTTATGTTGGTTTTTTTCATGTGATATTAACTAACGTTATTAAATTGGTACAGCAATTTAACTTTTTCCTAATTCGGCTAAATTGTTTTGCATCAGACACCCAATTTTTGGAGTAGAGCATCTATCAGGCTACCAGAAAAATGAATGAGCAAAGCTCCGATTTTGAGCAGGAAAACGAGGGCATGAACTCAGAAGCCGCGTATAGTGACGATGTCAGATATTTTACGATGGCAGTTGTCGCCACGACGAACAGTAATCGGACCAGGCGGCGGGATCCACAACTGATGCATAATTCAATATATACTGGGAGAATGCGTGTTGAAGAAATTTTAAACGGCCACGACGAAATAATTCTTGGACTGATAAGTATGAAATCAACAACGTTCAGATCATTCAATGATCTGTTACGAACTAGGGAATTATTGAAGCCAACACACAACATGGACGTGAAAGAGCAGTTATTCATTTTTTTATCCATTTGCGCACAAGGCGCAACGATCCGACACATTTCATACTTGTTCCAGCATTCAGTAGAGATAACCTCTCGTTGGTTCTATAAAGTGCTACAGGTTATCCGTTCGCTAAAGGACGAGTTCATCAGCCCACCTGAGTACAAGGCTGTTCAACCTTTGATTCAGAGCACTCGTACAAATATCGACCATGGTTTGATGTACGTATTTTTTTTCTCACATAACATCATCGCACGAAAGAAGTCTTACAAGAAATGACTTTCTCATTGATGGTACTTGTTAATAAATTTGACTCATATTGACTCAGGGTTGTGTGGGGGCTATAGATGGCACACATGTCCCATGTGTGCCATCGGAGGCCAATTCGGACACCTAGATCAACCAGAAAGGGCATTATTCGCAAAATGTTCTACCGACATATTCATTCGACATGAGATTCACGTTTATGTTGACCGGGTACAAGGGATCGTGTCACGACGCCAGAATACTGGACGAGGCAATAGTATACTACGGGTTCCCAATACCGCCACCAGGTCAGTAAAAATAGCTAATCTATAGCAGTATTTAGATTTAATAGAGTTTTAAATAACATATCGGATGTGTGATTCTTCTTGGCGAACTTTAATTTGTAGGCAAATTTTACTTGGTAGATTCGGGCTACGCCAACAGGGATTGCTTCTTGAGCCCATTCCGATGGGAGACTTACCATTACCAAAATACCGAACACGTCGTGACGGGCTACGCAACCGTAGGGAAGTATTTAATTACACAAATTCGTCTTTGCGGAACTGTATTGAACGGACATTTGGTGTTTGGAAGTCAAGATTCAAAATACTTAAAGGCGTTAATAGTTACCCGATGAAAAAACAAAAAATGATCCCCGTCGCGTGTGTGATTTTGCATAATTTCATCATGATGCATCAGGCGGGGGATCCCATACTTGAATAGTTTAAGGCAGATTGTGCGCCTGTAAGTGGGATCGTCGTTGTGAATGCCGATTACGTGCTTGATGACGGGATCGCTGTAACTGGGCCTCGTATTGGAACGCATGACCACGTATCAAGTAGGGATGCAATGAATCAGCTCAAAGATATGATGGCTGACGATATGTGGGTCAGATATCAAATATCTGCATGGTATAACACCAGTTGAAATGTAGCATGGTGGAAGTTTTGGGCCATAGTAGGAGAGTGAATCTTAATTTGTAGTTTTTCTCTTGCTTTACGACCAAAAATTTTTCTTTATGTTGGTGTATTTTATGGCAATATATGAAATTCAACAAATTATTATGATGACCTAAGATCACATGGTGTTATTAATAGAGAGTATTTAAAATGCCGAAATTAATAAAGTTGAGTTTGGGTTACTTTTTAAACATATTAAGCCTAGATTAGTTATAATTGTTGAAGATGGCAAATTTTTGAAAAAGTAATTATAATTTTATTGACTTGTCAGAGCTAAAAAATAAATGAGTTGCAAAAGTACAGATTAGTTGGAGTTCGGATAAGTTACCGAAGTAAAAAAAAGTAAAAATTGGTTTTGTGTTCAACTGAATTGGATATTAATTTAGCGTATTTTAATTATTCCATTTTCCGTTAAATGGCACATGGAATAGAATGTTAAATTGAGTTGAGTTTGAGTTCCGTTGAAATTTTTAAGTAAGATTAGTTATAACTTTTGAAAAAATAATTATAATTTTGTTGACTTGTCAGAGCTAAAAAATAAATGAGTTGCAAAAGTACAGATTAGTTGGAGTTTAAATAAGTTACCGAAGTAAAAAAAGTAAAAATTGGTTTTGTGTTCAACTGAATTCGATATTAATTTAGCGTATTTTAATTATTCCACTGAGATCCATTAAATGGCACATGGAATGAAATGTTAAATTGAGTTGAGTTTGAGTTCCGTTGAAATTTTTAAGTTATATTAGTTATAACTTTTAAAAAAGTAATTATAATTTTGTTGACTTGTCAGAGCTAAAAAATAAATGAGTTACAAAAGTACAGTTTAGTTGGAGTTCAGATAAGTTACCGAAGTAAAAAAAAGAAAAAATTGGTTTAACTTAATTTCTTCACATCCAAACTGGCCCTTGTTTTTTTTTTTTTTTAACTTTTCAACTGAAACTTTTTTACCAAACAACTAACTCAAACTAAACTAATTATTCCAAACATTTTACCAGACACTCTTATTTCAACTCATCTCATCTCAACTCAAACTCAACTTAAATTTTTCAGCTCCAACTGACGAACCAAACAAACCCCTAAGTTATTTTCTTAAAACTGGCTTCGTGGAGGGTTTTTTTTTTTCTTTTTTTTTTATCTGTGAAGGTTATTCCACCCAATTTTTTTTTTTTTTTGAAAGGTCACCCAAATCTTTCTATTTATTTCCCATAAATTTTTTTAATTAATCTCAACCCCAAAACAAGAGCACACTCCCTTTAGTCGTTTTTTTTTTTTTTTTTAGTCTAGTAAATTTCATAATTACTAAATTACTCATTAATTTAAATTTCATTTTTTAAAATATTTTAATATTTTAAGTTTCATTAAAAAAAGATTTTTTTTATCCTTAAAAAAAGATTTAAAAAAAAAACTCTTCACATTTCTTATTTCAAATATTTAAAAAATCCATAAAAGAATATATAAAATATATATATATTATTTTTTAAATTAAACCTTAATTCTATTCAGTAAAAAAAGAAAAAAGAAAAAAAAATGATTCAGTTATAATATCTTCTCTCTTCCTACATCATAAACCTCTCTTACTATAAATGTTTGTCATATATGGTGTATGATATTTGGAAGAGTTTTTAATGGGTATTCTTATGGTTACAGACATAATTATAAATATTAATACATGTTTTAAATATAGAAGATTACATTGACTGTTTAGTAACTTGTTATAACAGGTTAAGTGACATATTAACCTTGAATATTAATTCAAAATATATTTTTCAAGAAAGTGGATCCTGAATCAAATTACAAGAAAATATAGTAGACGCTTTATTTTCTTGTCAGGATCCGAAATCAAATTCCGTCAACAGGTCAAGTTGCGTTTTGGTTGAATATTTATGGTGATAAGTAAATAATTATATATAAAAAAAAAAAAAAGAATTTGCTGGGAGATTCAGGAGAAAATTAATTAGGATATACATATGAGAAAAGAATAATTGGAATAATATTGTAGTAGAAAAAAAAAATTAAGTGGGGACATATTTGAGAGAAAATAGTTTAATATGTAATTATATATTAAAAAAAAAAAAAAAAAAAAAGGAGAATGTTTGACAAAGAAAAAATATTTTAAGATGTAGTTAGAAACAAATTATTTGTGAGAATTATTTGCGTAAAAGAACAATTTAGTAATTATATTAATAATATAAACATTATTAAGTTTAATAATTACTAGAACAAAAATGAGATTGTTTTTCTTTACACCCTCAAATAGGAAAGTAAACACTAAAAAGAGAATCAATAATTCTCCTTCAATTTTCTTTGCTTTACTTTCCAATCTTATTATCTTCCCTCTGTTTATTTCAACCATTTTTCAACATTTCAATGGTTCCCATTTCCTTACATTTTAAATCAACATTGGGGAAGTAACATTTGAAAAAACATGAAATGTTGCAAAATGCTACCATTTCTAATTTTTAGACAAAATTCTAATATAAGGGGAGCAATATTTTGACCATTTGAATGTTTTTTTACAGTACCAAGGCATCGTTTGGTGATTCAGTTTAACTCCAACTAAATTACATTTTTTATCTCAATATTTTTCTTTTGTTAAAAAGTTAACAAAATGTATAATTATTTTTAAAAAGTTAATAATTCTAACTTAAAAATTTTATTTCTCACCGACGAACCAAATTCAAACTAAATATTTCTATCCAAAATATTTTCATTGTAAATATTTCCATCTAAATATTTCTCTCCCACATAATCGTGACATGGTTTTATGATTTGATAAACGGGCCCAAAGAGAAAAAGAGCATGGGCCAATTGTGCTTAAAAGAGCAGAAATGGAACCCCAAATTGTCATCCATTTGAAGGAGAACAAAATCACAAGACAGATTCTGTGGTCCCCTTTTGCATTAATTGGCTTCAAGCCAACAACCTACTTGTATATACGGAGGTCCAACTATTCCATGAGTTTATGTTTGATTTATCAGTCAAAAATAAAATTTTTAAATTAAAATTAATTATTTTTAAAAATTTATTACAATTTTTATTAATTTTTAAAAAAATAAAAAATTAAGATACAAAATATAATTTAATAAAAATTAAATTTAAATACCAAATAAAACGTTATTTTCTGTGGACATGATTCCTTCATTGTTTTGGCCCGAATTTGCCTCTTTCTCTTGACCTTTTTCCTCCAAAATGGGTCCCATTCTCAAGTCTAGGTGACTGAGATCCTAGTGGGCCCTACTCTCTTTTTTTTTTTTTTTTTTTTGCTATGAGGTCCCTACTTGCTTTTTCTATGGTCGACATTCTGTGTCTGATTGTTTCCTCGAGACGTGGGTTAATTCTTCGCGGGCCTTTTGTGACTCCAGCCGCATCTGCTTTTTCGGTGAGAAAGAAAAGATGATTAGAATGGATCTGCTGTGCTCGGTGCTATTATAACTACGCTGCATCCGGCCAGTTCTACCCTACATAAATTCATCTCCGCCAATATATGGTGTGTTTGACTAAACCCTTCTAATAGTTATTATTAAAACTCTAATATATATAAAAAAAAAAAAAAAAATTATGCTCTCATATGAAACAACAACTCTGTAATAGGAGTTTTAATTACTAAACTTCAAAACTTACAAATATACATCTAACTATCTCTTTTCTTTTTCTAAAAAAAATTAAATTTCAAAAGTTCATAATTTTCTTATTTTAAATCAAATAATATGATTTTTTTCAAAGTGCACAAAAAATCATGATTAATAAAATAAAATTCATATTATATACATATATTTTTAGAACACATTTAAAACTTTTATACTATCTATAATTCATTTCTAATTGTCACTCCAAACAACCTCTAACTTCGTTCTTGTTAGTTTACACCATTAAATGAAACGAGGATGAGATTGATTTTTTTTTTCTCCCCCCACAGATTGACAAGGCTACTCCATTTTAATGTTCACTGTGACAGCCCCGCTAACCATCCACAACACGTTTTGTTAGCACCAAATTTCCCTCCATTTTTTAGCCACAAGATTCAAGTTATTTGACTCCTTTTTTAATCTGAAAATTGGTCTGAATTTGGCTCATCTAGATATGAGATTTTGCTAAAATTTGTGTCACTTGGTGTTGAGAGGGTTTGAGATTTGGTCTTAAACAACATCTAATTTGTAAGAAAAACATCTGATATTTGCTTGAAATAATTGGAATTAACTGGTATGATTTTAATAATGAATGTGATCTGGTTAAGGTACTTCTGTTCAATTAGATAAATATTAGGAGTATACAATGGGGTAAGGTTGCTTTAGTTCATTGATAGAGTAAAATTTTACACTTTTAGATTTCAATCCAGGGGTTAAAACTTCCTACACATTATAAAAATTCCATACCAGAATTTATAATTAAAAAAAAAAAAACCATCTACTGAGAACTCCGATGACCAGAGAGGGAGTTGACGACTGTGTGGCGATTGAGGATCGACGACTCGGGTGGTGAATTGCGACACTGCGTCGGAGAAATGGTGGGTCGTTGTCGCTGGTGTAGGGAGAGATCACAACTGAGACTTAGATCAACGATGGTGACCATGACCTCGGCAACAAGCCCCGTATCTCATGGCACAAGGCTCAGATTTCTACAACCTTCAATTGCTGTGGACGTGTAGGCACAGTAGCAAGAGCTCGGCTTGGAGGTCAAGGTCGCCGATGTTGACGCATAATGCCTGTGGGGGCGCAAGATCTAGCATGGGGAAGAGCCCGTCGGCGAGGAGAGTAGCAAGGCCTCTGAGCCAGATCAAGGATCTTTGATGAATCTGGAAATGCAAACCGCCGACGCAACAGCGTGGGCGAGCTTCTCCTTCTCCGACGACCAGCTGGGCCTCTTTCACTGGCCGGTGAACTAGAAGAAAGTCAAAAGAAAGAATTCTGTTCTTTTTTTTCTTTTTTTCTTTTTTGTTCCCAAGTGTTTTGCAATAAATCTCATGTCGCTTTGATGCACACAAATATAAGATTTGCGTGCATATTTAATAATTTATTATCATTCCAGTTAGAAAAAAAAAAAAGAACAAAAAATGTCCATAAACTATTAAAATGTTACTAAAATAGTCATTTTTATTTATTTTTAAACAGAATTTGTTAATAATTTGATCAAAATATGATGGTAACTAACATATTCCGCCCAAAAGTTAATTGACTACTGTAACAACATTTTAGTAGTTTAGGGGTACTATTTTGATCACGAAAAAAGTTTAAGATCAAAATTGCATAAAATTAAAAGTTCAAAACCAACCTAACAATTTACCCAAACTTTTAAATGTGTTAACATATATATATATATATATATATTTTTTTTTTTAATTGAGAATTTTTTTTGGTTTTTGAATGAGAGTAGATGAACTTGAATTCTACATTTTATGGTGGAGTCAAACATAAAATTATCTTTAAACTACGCCTACAACCACATGTGTTTAAATATTTTGTTGAAGGAGTGTTCGTGTAATTTAAAAAAGAAAATATTAGTGATACCCATTTTAATATCAATTTTGACGTCTCTAACAATATTCTTAAGAAAATGTATTTCAGCATGTTTTTTTAATTAAAAAAAAAATATGAAAGTGTCTAAAAAATACTATCAACTGAAAAATAATTCAAACCACAAAATGTATATTTATATTCAAAGAGCAAGTTGAAGGTAAACTATGAATAATCAAACAATTTGAAGCAAGAAAGAAGATAAAATAATAAATAATCTATGTTAATCATGAAATATATATCACAGCCATCGTATTTGTAATATCTCAAAATATATATCTATTATTATTATATAAAGCTGAAGTGTTTTTACTATTCAAAATTTTCATCTTTCTATTTTGTCCTTCCGTGGGCTATTTTTTTTTTTAACCCTGATGAAATTGATTGGTACTTCATTAATTCTTTAGTGCTATAATTACTATTATTCTTTCTGTTTTGGGCTGAAAAACTTGTACTTATTGTATTATTACATTTTACCTTTTTATTATTATTATTATTTATATCTTTTCATCTATAATTTTTTGAAAATTACTTTTGATTTGCTCCTTTTCATTTAAAAATTTTATCTATAATTTATAATTGGATTAAAATAGTGAAGTATCCTAAAAATATTATTTAAAATTTTGATTAAGTTATTTTATCTTTTTGTGATAATGTGATGCCTTAAAAAAAAAAAAAAACTTTTTCTTGATTTGTTAATTTCTTCTATTCTTTTACTATTTTTTTCCTTCAACTTTTTATTTTATTTTAATAGATTTACTTTCTTGATCAAATTTGTCTATATAAAAATATATCTTTAAGTATGTAGTTACTTTTTTTTTTTTTTTGTGATAGCCTAACGTGCATGTGTAAAAAAATATTATATCATTGAAAATTTTAATATTTATGTTCATAAATTAAATATTTAATAATTTTAGTATGTATGCACTTCACGTTCTGTGCAAAAAACATGAGTTCAACTAATATATATCTATATCTATACATTATATAGAATCGACAATAATTTTTATTGTTATTGTCCAAAACACACATTTTGTGAAACTTGCATTTTGTAAAATTTTTGGGTTTTTTGGCTATTGTGTGGCTAACACGGAGAGGAAGAGGGGAGGGAGGGAGTGTTTCATCCAAAACACACATTTCGCAAAACTTACATCTTGTAAGGGGGTGTTTGGTATGTAAGTTTAAGTTAAAATTTTTAAGTTTAGTTTGAGTTAAGTTTAAAATATGAGTGTTTGGTAAAAAGTTTGAGATAAAAAGTTTAGTTTGAGTTGAAAAGTTAAAAAAAAAAAAAAAAAAAAAAAGGGCCATGTTTGGATGTAAACAAATTGAGTTAAACAAATTTTTTTGTTCTTTACCAGTATGATAACTTACCTTAACTCCAATTAAACTGTAGGTTATACCACACAAACATGTCAAAATTATTATACGCTCAATTAGTAACTCTTACATAATCATAAAATACATCAACAACAAACAACAAACAAACAAACGTTAAAAGTAAAGGCGTAGAGATCTGATTCATTTTATCCCAAGCCCTTACTCTTTCTTTCTATCTTTCTCTCTCTTCCCTCTCTCTCTCCTCCCCCACGTGAGTGCCTCCCCCTTCTCTCTCTTTCTTTTGCACTGCAGCAGCCCCACTCACTCTCCTTATCTCTCTCTCTCTTTCTCTCTCTTCCCTCTCTCTCTCCTCCCCCACGTGAGTGCCTCCCCCTTCTCTCTCTTTCTTTTGCACTGCAGCAGCCCCACTCACTCTCTTTATCTCTTTCTCTCTATTCCCTCTCTCTGTCCTCCCCCTTCTCTCTCTTTCTTTCGCACTGCAGCCCCAACCCTCCATCTTTCGTTCTCTCTTTCTCTCTCTTCCCTCTCTCTCTCCTCACACTCCGGCAAGTTCCTCCCAACACCAAACCGGTACGGGACCCACCGCCGGCAGCAGCAGCGGGACGCATAGTCGATTCCCAGTCGCCTTCGTCGTCTTCACCGTCGTTTCCTCTCTCCTCGATCTCCCTCAGCACCTCCACTGCCCTCGCTTCCCTCACCAGTCCTCTAAACCCCATGCTCCTATGGCTCAACGCGTACAGCGCCGCCACATAGTTCTCCAGAGTCGCCTCGGAGTCCAACTCCTGCCACCTCAGCATCCCGATTTCAGGACGTCAATCAGGTACGGGACGAATCCCGATCGTACGATCGTCACCTTGTTCGGCGTCTCCAGCGAAAGGTCGACCAGCGATGCGAAGGGGAGACGAGTCCTAGAGAGGTTTCGCTCTCTGTAATCTCAGAGGAAGACGAAGACGAATAACAGAGAGGCCGAGTTGCGAAGGGGAGAGGAGTCCCAGGATTCCCTGCTGTGATGGCGACGGACTCCTTCGATGAGCTCGAGTAGAAATGGCTGACTCAGGGACCGAGCTCCATCGCGGCGTGGGAGAATGTCACCGGCGGATTCTTCCACTGTGAACCTAGGCACTGTGAAGCAGCAGATGCCGAGGGTGGGGCTAAACTGCAGGGTGCACAGTAAACCAAGTTGGGTTTACTGTGCAACGGTTCAATGGGAGCTACTGTTTGGACTGATACCTCAAACGGGTTCAGTTTGGATTGAATTAAAAAAATCCCAATTTGAACTGCCAAACGGACCACTTTTTGGTTTTTTTTGGCTGCTGTGCAATTGATACGGGGAGGGGAGAGAAAGAGTGAGTGAGTGGGGGGAGTCTTGGGTTTTGGGTTCTTTCTTTGGCTGACACGTTTAGAAATAGGGCCGGTAATTTCGGATATGATACAAAATAAATGAGTTTGAATGACATGTTTAATAATTGGGTTGACACGTTTAACACGAAAGTAAACGAGCTAGAAAGATAGGTTTTGGGTTCTTTCTTCGGCTGACACACTTAGAAGTAGGGTTGGTAATTTTGGACACAACACAAAATAAATGCGTTTGGATGGCATATTTAATAATTGGGTCGACACATTTAACACGAAAGTTAATGGGCCAGAAAGTTAGGTTTTGGGTTCTTTCTTCGGCTAACACACTTAGAAGTAGGGCTAGTAATTGGGTCGAAATTAAGTCGACACATTTAACACAAAAGTAAACGGGCCAGAAATAGGCTAATACAATTAACTCGTTTTTTTGAATGGATTATAAACGGACCAACACAACCCAACCCATTTAGAGTCTATATATATGTATAAAATTTCTCAATATATTAAAAAAAAAAACCCTATAAATAACAACACATAAAAGCCTAATCCAAACCTTAATAACTCGTTTATGCTTTATTCTAAGATCTGATTGTCTTAATTATTATAGATATTTGATAATTCTAGTTGTTAGTTTTGTATTTTAAATAAATATGATGAGTTTTTTTGTGTGAGTGAATTCAGAATTTAAAGTGATTTTTAACTTAAAATTTTTCGTGTCAAATGGGCCGTAAAGGGGTTTTTCCTGTTAAATAGGTCATAAATAGGTTTATTTTCATGTCAACCCGTCGTGACATGTTTAATAATCATGTTCGCGTGTGGTGTTGTGTTATCTATTTGTTAAATGGTTCGTATTCATATTTAGGTTATTGGCTCGTTTATTAATCGTGTCATGTTTGTATTCATATTTATTGTGTTATGCTATAATCGGACTAGTCCGCGAACACGAATTGCCATCCCTGCTTGAAAGAGAAAAGGAGAGAGAGAGATAAGTGGGATGGAGGATTTTCTTTTCGAAATTTTTTTTTATTCCGCGAAGGGAGGAAGAGAGAGTGAGAGTAAGAAGAAATAGAGAGTATGAAGTGTGAGAGGGGAGAGGGAGAGGGAGAGGGGAGAGGGAAAAAAAAGATTTTTTGAATAAATATTTATTTTGTATAATTTTTTTAAAAATATAAATTTTATAACATTTTAGTTCCTTCTTTGTATTGGTTTATTACTAACATTTTAATCTTTTGATCTTTTTGCTCTTTTTTCATGCTTTGTTTTTTCAGCTTCAAATATTTTGTGAATTTTTCTTAATACTTTTTACTTATATATGTTTTTTTATTTAAATAAATTTTCTTAAATAGATCGAGGACATACTTTTAAACTAGTGTGTATATATTTATGTATATACACGTACGCTTGACCGCAATGAAGAGACCACCGCACTGGAATGGTCTCCCCCCACTTTCCATTCGGTGGCTAAATAAGACTGAGACAAATGATGAATAGGTGTGTGTCTGATAAAGCGGGTGTACATGCACAGGTACTCGCGCGTTTGGCAAAACAAATTCCATTTAATTAAAAAAATTATGTTTAATTAAATTTAGTTTCGTAAAGAGACGTCTTTTGGTGACGTGGATAACTTCTGCCCGAAGGTCGTAGATACGTAATGACGAAGCGTTACGTTTGCTATCGGTGGCCCCATCTTTTTTTTTTTTTTTTTACCCTGAGGAGAAAGCAAAACGAGTTTTTACGAAATTTTTTTTTTCGAATTACCATAATAACCCCCTAATAGTTAGGTAATTGTCCTTTCATGCCCTCATCCCAATTTTAGGTTGCCGTTCCGGTGGTCCCTACATCTTCAGTACCCAAATCAAACACGTACTCTTGTTGCCTTTGAATCGGCGCATTTGCATTAATTTTTTTTTAAGTAATTGTTTCTCTATTTGAATCTTGATTGCTTTTTAGTCCCCATTCTTAATTGGCCAAAGTCAAGTTTTGGTGGGAAAAAAAAAATAGATATATAACTAATTATTTTACTTATAGGCTGAAATTAAATGTGAATGCTTTTAATGTCGACGTACCTAAATCAAGGAAAAATGAATTTTACTATTAAACTAAAAAAAAAAAAATCCAACAACAACAAGTCAGTACCTGTCAATATTAAAAAAAAATAAAAGAAAGAGAACAACAACAATAACATGTCATTGCATCTCTATATGAGTACCAAGTACCAATAGTTGCTAACAAAGCTTAATATTTATTCTATTTTTAACTTATTACAAATTATAAATTTCCAAATATAGAAAAACATATCAGGACTAAGAAAGTTTATTAGACCCAATCAATCGATTAAAGTGATTAGCCCAATCTAATCTAATACTTTTTTGCGGATAAACCGATCTCAATTTGATTGGATTGGATATCAATCTTATAAAACCAATATAGGTTGGATCCGATGCACTCATTACCTTTAAAACACCCTGTCTAATTTAATACAAGACAATGTAATCTTTATATATTTATACGTTACATAATTGATCAAAAAATTAGCCTCTATATTTTTTTTATACACCTTACCGAATAAAAAACTTCAAAACCTTCATTTTATGATACTACCCAAGCAAAATCCTTTTATCTCGTTTTATAATTTCCTAACATATTATGATACATTTTTAAACGTTCTATAATTTTTGCTTGTTTTGTTTTAAAATTTAGTATTTAAATATAGGTGATGTATGTCAAACCGATTAGATCAAATCCAATCCAATCCAATCCAATCCAAACTGACCTTAGATGAATATATATATATTAACTAATAGGTGGGGGATTCGAACTCTTCACCTTATGATAGAGTTAAGTATAAAATTACTTGTTAAATTACACTTGTAACCACGACATTAAATGGACTAGATGACATATTTCTAACTTATAGGATTGCATGAGATTTCAAAAACAACTTTGAATTTGGATTAGATGTTGTATAACAAAAATAAGAAGACTCCATACAAGTACCATGTTAACAGAACACAGAAGTATATTTGTGAAAAACCTGGGGTATCAAGATGAACTTTTCCTTTTTCCAGGGAAATGTAGTTTGTTAGCTACTAAATTATTTTATTAACAAGTGTTATTAGCTACTAAAAAATTGAACTTCACAAAATACTAACCACTTACATTGGTATCGGTAAAACAAAACACAAAACAAAAGGGATAAATAAACTCTTATAAAATATATATATATATATAAAAAGATAAATAAATAACACACCATGCAGAGTAAGCTCCACTATCCTTTCAAAAAAAAAAAAAAAAAGGATAAGCTCCACTATTTTTTACGCAAAAGAGAAAACTTATTCCAGCAACAAAAGGGCAAAAAAATAAAATAAACAATGATAAAATAATTTAGAAGAATGCTTTCGCACTTCCCCTTTTGCGGAGTGGTTTTGGGAGACCAATTCCATCACTACGACTTAATTTATTGTTTAGTCATGGATATTAGATTAATGTCAATACTCACCACATGGTTTCAACTTTTACGATTTTTTGCTGAAAAGATTAATTTTCATTTTCTGTAGATATTTAAATTCTACATCCCATTCAAACTCAATACCGATGTATCGGTTTATATGAGTTCGGGATTTGTTGGTGTTGACGTGATGATTCAAGATCATTTGGGAGTTGTTGTTAATGCTTGTGCTAGACATATCGAGGGAAGTTTTAGTCCTTATATTGTAAAGTGTTTGACGCTGCAGGAGGGGCTTCTCTTAGCCAAAAAACAAGGGTTATAGAAGGAAGCCGTGGAGACGGATGCTATTTGCTCGTACACAAGGTTCAAAATCCGGTCTCAATAAGTGATAACAGTCATTTAATTGCTGAAATTGTGAACCTTCAAACAAAAGGAATTTTCAATTCGTGTGCTTATGTTCCTAGAGAGGCAAATGACCTTGCTCATTTACTAGCTACTTCTGTTTTCAGTTTGTCTTTGAACTGTACTTTTGTGGATATTTATCCTATGTTCATTTCTACAGTAGTTGTGACAAATTTATTACCTTAATGAAAATGGAACTTTCCCTTTAAAAAAAAAATACTACATCTTATATGTAAACATTCTTACTAAATAATAGGGATTTGACTTGTTAGTAAATGACATTTTTTTAATAAAATGGTTAAAGTTTTGTAAAATGAAAAAATGGACGTGTTTTTTTTTTTAATTGATTGACATAGTTAATTAGTTATTCATGTCAATATATATTTTTCACTGAGTGACTATGATCAATTACTGATTAAATGTGATTGATCATTGATTAATTATGATTAATCACTTATTAATGATCATTTTTTAAAATAAAAATTATTTCCACCATTTATTTTAAGACGCATTTAAAAATTGTCTATTTGTCAAGTTTTCCTTATACAATCTCTACAGTCACGTTGAGAAGAACTTTTCACTTGTAACTTAAAGATTTTTTTAATAATATTTTTATTATTTTATTTTGCTTTTTTTTTTTTTTTTGAAAAGGGGTATTTTTCTTTATTCAAAATGTATCTATTCCGCATTTTGAAGGGTTATTTTGCTTTTATTCAAAATATATATTATGCATTTTGATATTCATTTTGAAATTTTTGTATTTTTTAATATCATCAAATCACATTTAGTATACCGATCCACTCATTTTCTCGACAAGCAGTAGATTTTTATGTAAAATATCCTAAATATTCTTTAAAAAAAAATGAAACTTACATTATTCACCTTTTATAACATGTATTTTACTTTTATAACAAAAAGTATGCAACTACACTAAAAAGTGATGCGTTGGTTCTTCCTTCTAATGATCCGCATATCAAATTAAATTTTTTCTTCAATAATTTTTTAATTTTAATTTGAATGTTATTTTTGGTATTTTTGATGTTAAAATTAACTATTGTTTGAAAAAAAAAATTTAGTTATGTATTAAATATAATCTAATCTCATGTAATGGTATAAAAATAAGAAAATAGAATTTCAAAAGGTATGAAAGTAAATAACTCTATAATAAGCTATACAGTTCTTTCAAGGAAGAAACAAACAAACATACAGCTTTTTTGGATATTAAAATTGTAAAATATTTGCATAAAAAAAGAAAAAGACCCCCCACGTTGGTAAGGAATTGAATTTGAAAATTACATTATTAATGTGGCGTCAAAAAAAAAATTTTTTTGGCATCTATTAAATTACTTCTACCTATCTTTCATATTGGTCACAACAAGGTTACTACCCATTTTCTTGTTTCTTATCAAGTCGAAAATATGTCCTCTATTTATTTCTTTTCATTCTTATTATATTGTATAGCCTTTTTATTAAATATAAATTAACGTGCTCATCAAATTCTTGAGAACTTATGATTCCGCTGGCAAGTGGTCCATCATCTTAATTTATGAATTAATGGTCTAAGCATTGACAAGTTCCATATTTTTATGCTCATAATAATAACAATAGTCTTACCTAAAATAATAATAAACCAAGTTATGTTAGCAAGGGAGGCAAATCACTTTTTTTTTTCACTTTTTTTTAAAGAACTAAAATTATATTCCCTTGTTATATTTAAAATTAAAATAAATTAGGGAGTGTTTAGCATTGAGGCTCATTTTAAACTAAATTGTACTTTTTCATCATGGTTTTTATCTTTTTTTGAAAAAAATTTTTGACTTTTCTGAAAAGTCAACAAAAATCACTATTGAAACTTAAAAATCTTAAACTAAACTTATTCATCAAACACCCCCTTAATCATTTAGTTTCTAAATTCTTAATCTCCTATAACTTTGATCTGCGAAATTATTTAAAAAAACGTTCTATCAATACATAACTGGATTCATGACCATATGCAGCCAAGTTTTTTTCCCATCAGAGGAAAAAAAAAATTAAAAAAAAAAAATGGAGAGAAGCCAAGTTTTAATTAAACAGTCCAAAAACTCGTGCAACGAGGAATCAATAATTGAGACGAAGGGAGGGGAAGAATTGAATAGGTGCCAAAATTGTCAAAGCCTACAAAAGAGAGGGCAATAAAGTCAATTCGTGTACAGAAAAGTGGGACCCACCCAATGTGGCAGCCGACGCAAGCAAAGCGAAGGAGAAGAAGAGGAGTAAAAAAAAAAAAAAAAAAAAAAAAGGTACCGTTGGGGCCTTCTATGACGTGGCAAATTCCCGGATAAGTAGGATAAGTAAAACACCTTTTAACGCATACAACTGTTCACTAATTCTGTTATACAACGTATATACATATACACATATACGTCAACACCATTATAAATAAACACAACCCAAACACGCTTTGTGCTTTTCTTCTTCGTCTCATCAGTCCCACGGAAAAGCAACCAAAAAAATAAAAAAAAAAAAAAATCGAAAACTTTCTCTCTCTCTTTCTGCTTGATTCATTACTTTCCCTTTCTGTCTTCTCCGAAGAATTGGATTTGAAAAGCTATAAACACGAGTCGTTTACGAATTTACGATCACCTCTGTTGGTTTGGCTTTTGATTTCTGGTTTTGTTTTGAATTTAATTTGAATTCGTCCTTCGCCGGTGATCGGAAAACGACGTCGTGATGGGTGGTGGTGGTGAAGTAGAAGCGGTGGGAATAGCGGTGGAGTTCTTCCCTGAGGGAAGTGATGAAACGGCGTCGTACACATGGCCTCCGAGAATCCCAAGACGCCTTAGCCGGAGGCTCCACTGTAAGACTCCCTGCACCGTCGAACAAATTGAAGCTAAGCTTCGTCTCGCCGATCTTCGCCGTCAGGTCTCTCTCTCTCTCCCCTTCAATTTTTCCTACTTCTTCTTCTTTTTTTTTTTTTTTTTTTTTGTATTTATCTTTTTTAAACTTTCCGTCCTTTTTTTTAAGGAATTTTTTTTTTCAATTCTTTTTTTTTTTTTGGTTTTTGTTTTTGTTTTTATATTCGATTGGCTCAACTGAACAATTACTTGAGTTTTGGTGAAACTGCTTTTTTAAGAAAAATAATAAAGCAATAATCTTAATTTTTGTTAATACGTTTCCGTTAATTTCAAAGAGTCATTATTTACGTGCCAATTTCTTAATTTTCGTCTTGTTCACCTCGCTTTGTAAATTTCAACTGCTCGACTGATTTCCTTATCGGTTCTTCCTATGTCGAAATTTTTTCTTCAGATTAAATTATACATCAGGAATAATAATTTTTTCCTTAAATATTTTTTTTTTCACACTTGTTTCCTGAAATGATTATACATATATATATGTATGTATGTATACATCGAATTTTTGAGTATATATGTTTTTGGGTCTATTTTTGTTCTTTTAAGTATGGATTTTACCTACCCAACGTCTCTCCGAATTTAGCGTTATTCGTTTTATTTTTTATTTTCTTCTGAACCTTAGCGATGAAGGATGTTCTTGTGTTAGGTGAGTCAGTTTCTTCTTCTGTATGAATTTTGTTTTTCACTTCACCTGGGTAATTTTATTTTATTTTATTTTATTCTTAAAGCTCTTTCATGTTCTTTTGGTGTTTGATATGATTATAGTTTTGAAGTCAATATAATGTTCGGCCTTTCTACAGTACTGTGTTCTACACATATAACGTATAAAATCGAAGGACTATTGACATTAATTTAACATGTAAAATCTAAGTAAGAGTTAACGTATATGGTCTAATTCACGGTAAGGAATTTGTTTTATTTTACACCAAGTCTTCTAAATGATTGTTATGTCGAATAAACGTCGTATTACCATGTACGATGACAGTGATTTCAACTTTTGATCAACTTTTGTGTTGCGAAAAATCTTTTTCTGGGTTTTACTTAAAGCTGGAATTCTCTGTGAGCGCAGGAATACTATGAGAAGTTGTCGAGCAAAGCAAGGCCTAAGCCTCGAAGTCCTTCGAGGTCTTCCTCTCACGGGGAGGACCTCGGGCAGCGTCTCGAAGCTAAGCTCCAGGCTGCTGCCCAGAAAAGGCATGTTCTGCTAGCTATTTTGCAACTTTTGTTGGTACTTGTTCTGGACAAAGAAATGGATGTATTTTTAGTAATTTAAGTTCTTTGTTTGGGTGTGTGAAAAAGCCCATACCCCGCGCTTATTCTGTCACTTGCAGCATTTTATTTTGTTTTCCACATGCTTACTTCAGTTGACGGCTTTAGTTTTGGAATCATTGTATGGTGGTCCACGTCCTTTCATTGTCTCCTTGATCTCTTTAGAGGATTTTACTTGCAACAGAACACTTACTGTTGAAAAATTACAAGAATCTTATCTCGGTGTTATTTTTTTCCTCTCAAGTTAATATGGATAACCATTTACTTTCGACGAGCCAATTTATTTCCCAACATCTTGTTTAAGTTTCTATTGTTTTTTCTTTTCATTTCTTTTCTCCTCATCTTTTTGACCTTAAACTATTTAGCTCTCTCTCTCTTTCTAGAGAAATTATTATGGTGTGTTTGACACTTTCTTGTAATATATATGCTCTGTCAGCGTATTCTTCTCATCTATATGTGTATGTATATGAATGTTAATCACGTATTCCACACACATATTTGTGTATGGGTTTGTGCATATTTGTGTATGTGTGTATATTCCCATGCATATTTGTGCATTTTACTGCCATGGCCGATGTTAATTCTATGACCGGCTAACCATCTCGTCCGGACTAGATCTACGACTTTCTGTAATGTGACTCCTTTTTACTTATTGTTGAATCAACAGGTCCAGGATTCTGGAAAAGGCTCAAATGCGCTTAGCTAGGTTGGATGAATTGCGACAAGCTGCTAAAAGTGGGGTAGAAATGCGTTATCAGAAGGAGCGTGAGAAGCTTGGCTCGAAAGTGCAATCACGTGTTCAGCAGGCAGAGGCAAATAGAATGAGGATGCTTAAGGCTTATAGACAAAGAAGGGCCACACTAAAGGAGAGATCATCTCAGTCATTATTACGGAAGATTTCACGAGAGAACAAATACAAGGAATGTGTACGTGCTGCAATTCAACAAAAACGTGTGGCTGCTGAGAAGAAGAGATTGGGATTACTGGAAGCAGAGAAGAAGAGAGCGCGTGCTAGGATGTTGCAGGTTCGAAGAGTTGCCAAGTCTGTCTCTCATCAGCGTGAGATTGAGAGGAGGAGAATTAGGGATCAGTTGGAAGATCGGCTGCAAAGAGTATGTATTCATTCTCTATCAAACTCGTATTACAATTCATTGATATTATTGGTGGTGCTTGTGATGCTCGTTTGTTATTCATGAGTTTCATGATGATATTTTACGTGTTATAGGCAAGGAGACAAAGAGCAGAATATTTAAGACAGAGAGGAAGGCTTCATAATTCCATTCAAGTGAACTGGAATCAGATGCACGCCCAGGCTGATCTTCTCTCTAGAAAATTGGCAAGGTACTTGTTCCTATTCCTTTTGTTGCTATTGCGGTTGTAACCATATCATTCACATTTCTGATCGATAAACTATTTTTTTCGCTTTATTATTGTTCGTTGCTCTAAATGTTCTATATGGGGCTTACATAAAATCCTTTTTTTTTTTTGGTTCAATTTTCTAATTTGCTTCTTTTGTAGGTGTTGGAGGCGGTTCCTTAGGAAGAAAACTACTGTGGCCTTGGCAAAGTCTTATGATGCCCTTAATATCAAGGCGAAATGCGTCAAATCTATGCCATTTGAACAGCTTGCTCTTCTGATTGAATCAACTGACACCCTACATGCTGTGAAAGCATTACTCGATCGTTTCGAGAGTCGATTAAAGGTCATACGAGCTATTGCTTCTTCCAGTCATACACCTGGCATGGAAAACATTGATCACCTTCTTAAAAGAGTTGCTACGCCAAAGAAAAGGACTCCTCCGAAGAAAACTCCACGGGGAAGAGAGGCAACAAAGAAAGCAACTAGGCCTAGGGAGATGACTAAGAATCCGACTAGATTATCGAGGTATCAAGTAAGAGTAGCCCTTTGTGCTTACATGATATTGAGTCACCCTGAAGCAGTTTTCAGTGGTCAAGGAGAGCAGGAGATTGCTTTGGCCAAGTCTGCTGAAGAATTTGTTCAACAGTTCGAATTATTGCTGAAGATTGTATTAGAGGGGCCGGTGCAGAGTTCTGATGAAGAGTCCGATTCCATGTCGCCCAAGCGTTGGACCTTCAGAACTCAGTTAGCGGCTTTCGATAAAGCATGGTGCAGTTACCTAAATTGTTTCGTGGTCTGGAAAGTTAAGGATGCACAGTTGCTGGAGGGAGACTTGGTTAGAGCAGCATGCCAGCTAGAGCTCTCCATGATGCAAAAGTGCAAGGTGACTCCTGACGGAGATAGTAGTGACCTTACTCATGATATGAAGGCTATCCAGAAACAGGTACACACACATACACACTTGTATGTCCATTCGACCAACTGCAATTTTATCCAGAATAAAAGTAAAGGTTTGGTTTGGACAGAAAAGGTAGTAGGGGGGAGAAATTAGTAGTGCTTGTGTGCTTGTAATTTTTTTCTTAATTTCCTATGATCACCGAATGGGAGAGTGTCCTTCCTCACTTTTTATTTTTGAAGCTCCAAGTTGACTAAAATTAGCATATAATTGAATAAGTGTACGTCTTTTCGTGTTTTAGTTTTAAATCATGTATATGACAAATATGGTTAGGAAAGTCTCAATAATTGCCCAACTATTGCTAGTGTCTTTTCTATTTTTATGAGGGAAGGGTGTTCGTAGAAGATCGTTTCTTTCTAGGAAATGAAATGGTGCAGTAGTGATTAACAAGTGGTTTCCTTCAAGTTTACCGTCAATTGCTTTTTAATTTTCTCACGAGACAGACAAGAATAAAACGACTTCGTCGATTTCTCCAAAATGCATAGTGCAAAATAGCCAGCAACTTTGTCCGAATGGTTGATTTTTGTTTGCTTATCAGCTAAAACTTTTCTATTGATATTCTAATGGTGCAGGTTACAGACGATCAAAATCTTTTGAGGGAAAAAGTGCATCACCTGAGTGGAGATGCAGGGATTGAGAGGATGAATTGTGCCTTATCTGAAGCACGATCCAAATACTTTCAAGCTAAGGAGAATGGTAGCCCATCAGGTTTGCAGATTGCTCATTTTCTCTATCCAAGTCCACCTAGTTCCACAGGTGGTCCCTCGTTCGCAAGCTCAGACAAGAGACGCAATGTGGTTGGGAGTGTTGAGCATCCAAGCCATGTGGTTCGTTCCTTGTTCAAGGAAGATGATACTCCTCGAGGCTCTCTTTCTTCTGCACCGATAACCATTTTGGATGAACAACCGGATCTTCTATAGAGAAGTTGGCTACGGAGAATGAATTGATTGTAAATGAATATCTTCACAAGCAGCATGAGGGGTTCACTGATATCTTTAATTTGACTGATGAAGATCAAAACGGTCTAAAGGTCAGTGCACTATGTGGGCGTAGCTCACTTCTTCAACCCATGTGATAAATAATCTTTTGCAAAAGTAGAACCTAATTACAAGTAGTGGGACAGACATACCTTTTGATTAATGCAAGAGGGAAAACTTTTAGTGTCTTTGTTTGTTGACCAGTTTACAAGTTATATTACTAGGTCTTTTTCTCCCTTTCTTTGGGAAGTTTCTTTATTTGCTGATGTTGAGATTGAATCTTGAATTGCTAATCACCTCGGTTTTGTTGCAGGCAAAGATAAGAGAGACAATGGAGAATGCTTTCTGGGATAGCGTCATGGAATCGATGAAAAGCGAGGATCCTAACTTTGATCGTGTTCTTGAGTTGCTGGCAGAGATGAGGGATGAACTTTGCCAGATGGCTCCGGAGAGCTGGAGACAAATGATTGTGGACTCTATTGATGTTGACATTCTCTCTCAGGTAGTAGCATCTTTTAATTTTATGTATATGCAATTTGTTACTTGCTTGTACAAATTAATTATGAACTTCTATTTTTTTTTAAGGTGCTTAAATCTGGTAATTTGGACATTCACTACCTGGGAAATATCCTGGAATTTGCATTGGATACTTTGCAAAAACTCTCTTCCCCGGCTAAGGATGACGAGATGAAGACTACTTGCCAGAGGTTTATGAAAGAATTAGCAGATTATGCGAAGCCAAAGATGGCTCAAGCCATTCTAGTGTTATTGCAATGATCAAAGCTCTGCGCTTTGTCCTCGGGCAAATTGAGGTAAGAAAAAAGGACTGCAATTCAGTATTATTGCAATGATCAAAGGACTGCAGTGGTCCAAGAAGTATACTTTCTTGTTAACTCAAGTCAAATGGCAATATATATACATGTATATATATTTGTCATTTCTTAAAGGCACAAGGCTAATGGCTATAGTCGTGCCAAATCTTTTTTTCAGTACATAACATCTTGAGGATTCTGGCTCTCTTCCATTCTTTTCCATTCAATTGTTTGGTTTCCCACATTTTCACACAAGAAATGTGCAAGCAACTTTCTATTTATTATATTATTGATATGGAAGTAAACTGATTTACTATATGGATGTGTATTCATGTAGGTGCTTAAGCGAGAGATAAGCAAAGCAAGAATAAGAATTGCCGAACCTTTGCTGAAGGGTCCTGCTGGTTTGGACTACCTTAAGAATGCTTTTGCCAACCGCTATGGATCTCCCTCTGATGCATACTTGTCCCTACCATTAACGGTGCAATGGCTCTCCACTGTGTGGAATTGCAAAGATCACGCGTGGGAAGAACATAGACATTCTCTCTCTGCTTTAGACTGTGAAAGTTCATCTCATGGCTTGATTCCTTCCACCACCCTTAGAAGTGGTGGAACGTTTGTGGTCAAACCTAACATGACTTCTCTTGCATCTGGGGCTACCAACACTGCAGGTTTAAATGCTACTTTCCTGGAAAATTATAGAAGGGAAAAATATAACTGCAATTTGGCTTCTACTTCTTTCTCATTACATTTTGTCTTCTTTTTTCGATCAGGTAATCAACAGCCAGAGTGCAAGGGAGAAAAAGTCGATTTGCTCGTCAGGCTAGGCTTGTTGGAGTTAGTAAGTGGTGTATCGGGTTTGACACAAGAAGTTCTGCCTGAAACTTTTACGCTAAACCTCTCCAGGCTGAGGGCTGTTCAGGCTCAACTTCAGAAGATTATTGTAACTGCTGTCAGGTAATAGCATCGTTGATTCATTCTTAGTAGCACACTTTCTATTGTTTGAATTTAAGACCTGAAAAGAAACCTCGATAAATAAATAAACATAACATTGCCTCTGACAATTCTAACTGATTCGTGTGACTATAAATGCAGCATTCTTATTTGCCGACAAACCCTCCTAAGCGAGGGAATAATAGACAGCTCGAGAGATATGGAGGGAATTATATCGGAGTGCGTTGAGAGGCTTGTGGAGCTCTTGGATCGTACAGGTGATGCAGGTATTGAAGAAATTGTCGAATCGATCAGTCAGTTCTCAATAAATGGGAATGAAATCGGAGACAGCCAGAAGCTGCTGTCACGCAAGGCGGTCATGGCAAGGGTGATAGCGAGGAGCTTGCAAGCCGGGAATCCTATATTTGAAAAGGTATCCCGTGCTGTTTACACATCTGCAAGGGGAGTCGTGCTCGGAGGCAGCGGACCCCAGGGAAGAAAACTAGCGGAGATGGCGCTCCGGCAAGTTGGAGCAGGGTTACTGAGTAAGCGACTGGTGGAAGCTGCTGAAGTTTTAGTGGTGGCTTCTACTGTGTCAGTTAGTGTTCATGGACATTGGTATGCACAACTAACTGATAAAATGTGAAGAAAATAATGACAATTGCACGGATGTATATATGGTAGTAGCAGTTTGTATTTGTGTACGGGTGAATAAAGCTGTGTTTAATAATTAACTGAAGTTGTAAATTGTGGTTAGAGAGTTTTTAGTGTTTAATAATTAACTGAAGTTGTAAATTGTGGTTAGAGAGTTTTTAATTTTTAACTTTCAATGCAAAATTCTTTTGATGTAATGGAAGGGAATATGGATGTAAATATTGTTGGGATGTAATGAACGGGGTCTGTTGTTCTTTTCGATTATTTCTTTTGCTTTCATGTTTGTCACTGCAAATGTTCATGAACCATTGTTCTTGTAAATAATAATAATGTCAAGTTATTTTTCACATAGTAGTACTTTTCTCTTATTATTATTCCTTTTTCTTTTTCCTTTTTGGGACGTCATATTGTGTACTTTTGTAACAAGGACACATTGAAATCCCAGCATAAATAAGAATAATAATAATGTCTTTTAGTTTCATTAAAAGATTTGGGAGATTTAAATTAGGACAAATTCTTTTTGTCTCTTAATTTTAACTCGTCACAAAATGCCATCGAACATAAATTTGTAATAATCTGTTCCTTTGAACTTTTATAAGTTTACAGATTTCCCCTATTCGATTAAATTTTTGACCAAAAAAAAATGCACATAATATTCATTAACAGCATAAGTTGGGACAACCTAAATCGGGCTGTTAAATACAAAATTATGAAGTTACCTTTATAATTGGGTTAAAAGAGTAAGTCTGCGTTTGACATTTTAACTCAACGAAGCATTAGTGTTTATGGTTGATACTTGAGTATCATTTTTTTCACTTTCCATGAACTCAGATGCAAGTCTTTTAAATTTTAAATCCTCAATTTATGGTGCGTTTGGAACATCGGTTAGAGTTAAAATTTTTAAGTTGAAATTAATTGATTTTTTAAAAACTAATTAAATATTTGTTAACTTAAAAAAAAAAAAAAAAAAAAAAAAGACATAAATTGAGTTGGAATTTAAATTCCAAAGCAACATATAATCATTAGAATCTGGATAATCTACAACAAGAAGAAGAAGAAGAAGAAATGAAATTAGATTACGACAGTGCAAGCCTTCCTAAACATTGATTGTTTATTACTACAAAATCTTATAATTATTCCTTGTGTTTAACTGAAATTTATTTTTGTACTTTTTTGTCGATAATAAGAGTAATTCCCAGAGGTGTTACCAATAAATTAAAAAAACAAATCCATGTGCTTTGAAAAAAAAAAAAACAAAGAAAAAAACCTCACGTCATATTTTAAACATCCTAGGTTTGTCATCAATAATTTGTTGAGTATTATTTTAAACATTGAGTGGCTAAGAAATTTAATACAGAAAAAAAAAATTTAACTTTCAAAATGAATAAATCAAAACAAAAAATCTCCGGTTTGGGATTTCTTAAGAGTAGCTAAGAAATTCAAAAATCCAAACTTTCAAAATGAATAAAACAAAACAAAAACATCTCCTATTCGGGATTTCTTAATTTTTTTAAAGGACTTTTTTTTTAAGTGAGATTTTGTAGTATTAAAGTTTATTTTCTTTAGTACATTCTAACTATATGTTTTTTTTTGATTTTTAAAACATAATAATAATTTCACAACATAGAATCGAAGTAAAATATTCATTATCTTCTAAGTATTGTTGCAATGCCACAGATTTTCCTTTTTAGTTAATTAACATTTATAATAACAAGGTTAAGAATTCAAATTTCTCAAACACAGTTCCAAATATGGTTCTATACATATAGATTTGTGAGAGCAAATTGGATATCTTTCAAGAATTTGACAGCTAATATATATAGGAATAGTCTCATGAACGACGACCATACGGTCCGGTGACACAAACCCATGAACAAGTGCGACAAAACTCGAAAGGAGGAGCACTACAACCCATAGGAGAGAACCGTTGATGATGGCAGAGACATAGCCAGCTTTGCCACAAGAGAGGGACAAGCAGCATGTTGCAACAAAAGGGAAGCTCTCCCGCAGTCGATGATAGCATAGACGGAGCCGACTTCGCCGCAAGGGAGGGACAAGCAGCATGCAGCAGCAAGAGGGAAGCTCTTTGCAATCAGCGATACCATAAACGGAACCGGCTTCACCACAAGGCAGGGACGTGCAACAGGCAATAGCAAAAGGGAAGCTCTCTTGCTGTCAACGATGGCAGAGACAAAACCAGCTTCGAAGATGGCAGAGACGGAAGCTCACTCTGGCGGCTCTCACCATGATTTCCAATGAAATAGAGAGATGGCAAAGACGAAAGCTCACTCTGGCGGCTCTCACCATGATTTCCAATAAAATATAGAGAGAAAGAGAGAGAGACAAAAATTGGTAGTGGGAAAATGGGGAGAGCCGTTTGTGTCTGGCAAAAATAAGAGGCCGGACACAAGATCCACTATATATATATATGTACGTATGAAAAGCTCTCTTATCTGAAGTGACAGTTATAACATATATCTTATATCTTGTAACTATTAATTAATTTCATAACTACTAGTTAATTTCATGTAACTTTTTATTTTCAATATTATGATATGAACTATTTAAACTATCAGCACAAGGACAAGTATCACTGAAAAAAAGTTATATCAAAACCAATTGATTGTAACAATAACACATAAAAAAGTTACAAATGCCATTTATACCTGTGCCACAGAAAAGAATTTCCGTATATATATGCATATATGTGTATATATTATATTATATTTTTGTTATAAACAAAGGAGATTTTTTTTTTACTGATTATTGGCTTCGTACCACAACTCTAGTTCCAACTGCTAACAAACCAGTAGAACCAGAGCTCTAACGTTGGAAAAACTACACAAGTATAATACATTATATTCCAAATTGATGGAACAAAACTGTCAAATCAGAAATCTTGGTTCTCTCTCTCTCTTTTCCCTGGAATCCAGATCAGCTTGCCATGGACAGTTTTGCACATTCCAACACAAAATAAATATCACCAAAAAAAAAAAAAAGCCTTGCCAAATTGTTCTGTACCTGTTCATGGCATTTTCTTAGACATTCAATCATTGTCGTTAAACATTTTTAGGAGCTGACCATGTAGGCAGTACTTGTCCGCCTTTCTGATTAGTCTTCATCATTGTGCCATTTGCTTCGTAATCATAACTCAAAATCTGGGTCATCATCTATGTACTGACTGCAGTAGTCTCGGTCAATGCGATTACTAGCCTCGTCAACTTTGTTCTGCTTCTTTGTCGCCATTTTCTTCGATCGGCCTGTGCTGTTAAATTCAAAGTCCTCTATATTTGGAGATTGATTTTGATCTCCACCTCTTCTCCTCTTTACGGAATCAGTACTCTCGTTGCTACTGCTACTGTTTTTGTCTTTCATTTTGTTCTCTTTTATGACGGATTCAATGGTTTCAAGTACTCGATCTCCATACTTGCTTACCTTAGCCCTTGATTTGGAAACATACAAGATGACTATTAAAATGTCTGCTTGGTTAAATAGCATGAAAATTTATAGTATTAACCCCGAAAACTTACTTGCCAATTCCATGAATCTCGAGGAGTTCTTCTTTTGTCCTGGGAAGCTTTATGCATATCTGCTTAAATGTAGCGTCCCTGCAGAAAGACAAAAGATGCCCATGTGTACCGCAAAAGGATAGGAAAAAAAAGAAATGGTGAATTGCAGCTTACGTAAAAATGTGGTATGCCATGACCCCCTCTTCAGCTTCTTTCATGAGAGCAGATCGAAGCTTCCGCAAAGCAGTATATAGTTTAGCTGAGAGATTCTTCAATTACATAGCCATAAAGAACGAATAAAAGTTAGTTAGTCATTCAAAGTACTTGAATATTACAAGAATTTATAGATCTATAGATACATGACTACATTTTCTTATTCTAGATATGAAATTATTTTAGTACCACGTCTGCCTCCGACTGAGGTTGAGTAGGAATATCGTGGAGCAGAGAGCCCTTGGCCGGAGTAAAATCAGATTTAGTCTGCTTAAGAACTTTTACGGAAGAAGGGAACCTACAAGGAATAAAATCCAGCGTCAAAATTGCTAGCATGTAGCTGAGCCAAAAGCAGTAGTGGAAAGATACAGAAAGACACAGAATTTAATCAATATGCGAAAACATCTAGGTTGTGAGAAGCTTCTGCTATGAAAAAAAGATACACTTTGCTGATGCTTCCCCAGAGGTGGTCATATTATAAAGGTTCGAACGAAGGGCTGGCTTTATATGTGATTGGCACAACAAACTTTTAGCTCCCAAACATGACGTCTTCGTGTGTGTGTGTTCCCAAAAATGTCAAAAAACACTTAAAGAAAACCTAAAAGATACATGCAACTCTAAGCTGTTAACATCAACTTGTATATTCTGCATTGCTGACTCAGAGACTTTTATCTTTGACATGTCAATGAAATATTGACTCAAAACTAGTAAAAGGAATACCAAAATTTTGAAGTTTGAGAAAGAAAAAGCATCACTAGAGAGTCAACCTTAACACAATGCTCCTCTGACCAGAGAAGAGATCGTACACTTTGGACTGGTTCACCTGCCCAGAAATGGAAACCATAAACATGGATAAATGATGATAAAGGAACGTAACAAGTAATGCAAACCAATTTATTGCTCTTTCAGACAATATATAAGAGGAACAAATGGAAGTTCAAGCACCTTTAGTACTGAGGAGAGGGATCCATAAACATCGCTTTTCTTGACTTCCTCCACAAGAATATCCTCAGTAACAAGATGACGCAGAATACGGGAAGCTTCTCCCTTGACTAAATGTTTTCCAGCCCCATGGAGTTTTATAGCGTCATGTTTATGCTTCTTGACCTATTTTTTGGCATAACAGATATATAATTTGAAATGATGAAAATAAAAGTAAACTAATGACAGTACATCAAAAGCATATCTTTTAAATGAACTTACATATTGGCTCAACGAGCCCCTGTAGACTTCTAGAATATGAGACGATGAACACTGCTGCCCTGTCGCCTTCACTAGTTCAACCTATAAGAACAACATGTTAAAAATAAGCCAATTAAAAGACATGATATGTAAATTTGAAGCGACAGTTATCCATGTAGGAAATGACTAGTGACATCTTGAAAAGAAATCCAACAACGTAACAAACCAATTGCTTTGCCATCTCAGTGACGTCCTTGTCAACAAAGCTTTTGATTTTCAAACAATTGTCACATGTTCTTTTGCAGGCTGACGAATCAAACTTTTCTCCAAAATGGATAAGTTGTAAAAGACGCCGACAATCAACATCATTTTCACAGTAGCTAACCTGAAACAAGTGATACCGCATTATTTAGAAAAATCAAAGAAATTTTGATTTTAAACATAATGGTGAAAATCAAAGGATGGAATGGTAAAAACTATAACATGAAACCTGCATCAATTACCATTCGCAAAAGATTTTCAGTATTAGTTTCTAGTATTCCTCCTGAGTTAGTTGAATTAACACCACTTTTTCGATACGTGAAAGGACTTTGCTCCATGACACCTTGGCTAATCATATGCTTGACCCGTATCTGCAAGAGATTAAAAAATATGCAAACAAAAATTAGATGTTTAGTCATGAAATTTTAGCATACAGCAGCCTATACTATATGTACAGTGGGGTAACACACGTAAACCATGTAATAACTTAGCTAGAATGACTTACGTAGTCGCTGTAACTGTAGTACAGCACACAAGATGAACGTTGACCATCTCTACCAGCTCGACCACATTCCTGATCAAGAACAGTTCAATAAGCTAACAAAATACATCTACAATCCTTGCTAAATTAAAATCAAGGAATGCACTAACAAAGATATTGATAAGAATGAAAATGATTGGTTTCGTGTTCATAAAATTCAAACAACAATTTTCAATCAAATTGCATCAACTACTTTTTGTTTCACTACCTGATGATAGCCTTCAATAGATTTTGGTAGAGAATGGTGAATTACAAAGCGGACATCTGGTTTGTTGATACCTGAAAGTCTTAATATTGTCAGTTAATGGCAGAGTTGAAATAAACAAAGCTGCAATCAGCACGTACCCATTCCAAATGCCACTGTAGCACAAATTATGTTTATTTCATCTTTGCTCCATTGATTTTGTACAAAGGCACGTTGAGAGGGATCCATACTACCATGATAAAATGCTGCTTTATGCCCACATTCCTGAAGAAGTAAACGAACTCTCAATGAAACATAACCTATTATGTTCAATATCTCAATGTCTCGGCGAAACAGATTGTTATCTGTGCATGTTTTCAAAATATTTCTTCTGTGATTTCCAAGGTCAGCCTTGAAAAATTCCTACAGCAAAAGAGCTAGGGAAAAAAATAAGACACACACACACAACTGGCAGGAATCAGGATTAACATCTTTTGATAAGACACATGACAAATAGACTTAACACTCCACAAGCAGCCTAAAAGAAATTAGTAATCATTATGGGGAATCAAATTTTTAAGACATCAAGATCGACATCTTTGAAATACATTCAACCGACAAGGTGATCATAATAAATTTGCACCTGTAATGCTGTATGCAGAATAGAAATTTTTAGTAACATGACCACCTATTGGAAAATTAGAATACATATAAGGGTCAGAATTAGAGGTAAAGTGAGTAACGTCACCTGTAATCTTTCTGCAACTTTTTCACAGTCCATTCTCGAGAGACAATAAATTATTCCACATTCATCATAATGGTTATCTTTAATGAACTTGTCAATGTCATCCAAACACTTCTTAGTCTTTGGAATGACCGAATACCTGTGACATACAGAACAAACTGTTTCAATTCTGAATACCGGCTTAAATAAAATTCATACCACAACAGCATTCAATACTTGCCATAAGTTTGGACGGTTAAAACTTTGCCGGAAAACAATGCAGTTGACGAGGCCGAGAGCTTGCACAACATCTTCCTTCACACTGGCTGTTGCAGTAGCCGTCAAAGCTAATACTGGTGTCTTTGGGAACTTTTGTTTCAAGATACCAAGACCCTGAACATTTTGAAATATGTACTTAATACATGTGTTTGAGAATGTATACATATATAAGGTACAAATGGACGTCTGTGTGTGTGAGGGCGAATAAATACTATGTGAAGCACTTTAAGTTTTAGGAGGCCACAACCTGATAATCTGGTCTAAAATCATGCCCCCACTGACTCACACAATGAGCTTCATCAATAACAATCCGAGCAAGCAACTCACGAGAATGTAAACTCTCAAGGTGCCGCAAAAGAACGTCGCTTCTGCAGTCAGGAGAAAATTTCTTTAATACATATGGGTTGTTGTGCGCAAGCATTCATTTAAAACTCCTTATAGGTGGCGTCTAATAATTGGGATGCAAAGAATTGCTTTAGTTAGGATAACCAATTTGTCAATTCTATGGGTCCTAACTTTAATTCTTTGGCAGATACTGGGTCACTACTTAAAACGAAAAGATTTAAAGGTTGGCCAAATGAATAGCTTCAGGGATGACTCATACACATGCAATACCAGGAGATTCTTATTTGTATATCCTAGACAAGTAAGGAAAAAAAGAAGAAAAAAGAAATGGTCCTTTGTCCCAGAAATATGTTATCACCTTGCAGTTCAAAAGTAAGATTTTCTGCTTTATGCCCATGTTTTCATTGTGCAACAACGTACACATGATAAGTAGCACAATAAATAGTGGTTGCTCACAATAAAGAAGCAGCATTCCGTAAAATATTGATCAAATGACTCATTTGGACTCACCAGAAGCCCCAAATAAAACAACATTAAATAAGTGAAGCCAGTCGAGTAAGCATGAGACGTACTAATATAAAAGAATTCCCATTTTCAGTTTACACTGATGTTGATATATCAAATAGTCTTTTTCTTTCTTTTTTAATAAGAGACTTCCTTTATTGATAATCAAAATCAATACAAAGGAAAGTAGACAAGCAGTCCTCAAGTTATCCAGAGCAAAACAAAAAAAAAAGAAAGAAAGAAAGAACGAAAAAAAAAAAAAAAACCCTCGTAAGACAACAAAAACCCCCTAAACTCATAACCTATAATCATCCAATTACATCTTTCCAATTCAAAACGATCATAGGAAATAGAAAATCTTTAATCCTATAGGGAACACCAGATTTCATGGAAAATCATTAAGTATTTGCTTGGCTGGTTTTCCATGGAAAATTAAACACTTGTGACTTGGTTCAAAGAAGGAATCCTCATTTCGCTCTTTCACCTTCCTGTTGCGCGATGTGTAAAGAAGAGGGAGAAACATTGGATCATTTGATGCTTCACTGCACAGTGGCTAGAGGATATTGGCAAAAAGTATGAACTGAAACAGGTTTTCTTTGGGCGTTCCCCGCTAATTGTAGATCTATGATGATCGAAGAGATGGTGGGTTTGGGCTCCAATAAGATGGCTAAAGCGCTTTGGAAGTGTCTGGTGCTTGCTGTGCAGTGGAACATATGAATAGAGAGGAATTCAAGAATTTTCAAGGAAAAAAAATGGGGGTGGACGATGTATTTGAAAAGGCAAAATTTTCAGTTTCGTTATGGGCATCGACAGATAAAGCTTTCAAGAATATTCCTTTTCCCTGATTGTGTTAAATTGGAAGGATGTGATAGGAAATTAACTAGAATGGGATAGTTATGATCTATCGTAGTTTACTTTTGTTGTGGTTGTTATCATTGTCTAGTTTTTGTTTTAGTCTCATCGTTTTGGTTCTATTTCTGTCCTTTTTTACAAGGATACCTTATCCTTTTTCCCTTGTTATTGATTTATATATTAATAAAAGGGGTTTTCCTTATTAAAAGAAAAAAGAAAAAAGAAAAAGAAAATGGAAAATCTTTAGGTCAGTCAAGGCCTACAAGAAAGTTGAGTATCTCCTTTTCTTTCTTTTTGTCTTTTCATTTATTTTTCTTTTTCTTTTTCTTTTTTTTTTTTTTTTTCCTTCTTAAGAGATCCATAGGCTTACAAGAAACCACCTTCGTTCAAAAAATCATTCCATAACGTTCTAGACCTAGCCATTTTGCAGTGCAGAAACAAATCGTCTATTGATTCACCTTCTTCCTTACACATGACACACCAGGAAGAAGATCTATAAAATAGTCAATTTGGTACATTTAACTTGAAGGTAAGTTTCGGCAATTCAAATGTAGGAGAAGGTTTTTTCACTAATAATAGAAACAATACTTACTTGGCAACTTTCTCTGGCGTGACATATAGCAGCTTGTATTTACAGTAATCAGAAGTAAGCTCTCTAAGTATCTCCTGTTGTTGTGTCCATTCCATGTTGGCACTCAGATAAGCTGCAGGTATATTTGCCTATAAAAGATTCAGAAGGAAGACATCAATTAACGTTAATGGCATTAAACTACCTGAAATAAAAGAAGTTGAAAATACATTGGAAAATAGATATACATGAAGAGATACCTGTAATAAGTGCATGATTTGATCTTGAATGAGTGATACAAGCGGACAAACCACCAATGTGATGCCAGGACATATAAGAGCAGGGAGCTGCAAAGATAACAGATCCCACGGAAAGCCTTTAGATAAAAATGTAAAAGATTTGTTTCTTACTGTCAAGGCGAATGAACTCTTGAAGAAAGAGATTATTGAGGGTTAAAAAAAAATTTGCATGACACAAAACATGAGACAATAAACTGAACTAAGGAACTATGCACGAGCAAAGAAGTGTAGCACTAATTTCGAATAGAGAAACAATATGGCGTAAGTCCCTAACAAGGGAACGATCATAACATAAAAGGACTTCAAGAAAAAAGAGCTTGTTCTTACCTGATATGTCAGGCTTTTACCCCCTCCTGTTGGCATTAGAACGAAAACATCATAGCCACTCATTGTAGCATTAATTACCTCTCTTTGGTTGGGGCGGAACGAGTGATTTCCAAACACTTTCTTGTTATTGGCCTGAAAGTAGTTTTCTTGCATCAGGCAACAACAACGAAAGAACAAAAATTATGCGAATATCAAAATCAAGAATAATTCAGTTGAACACCTCCAATTTCTTTGTCCACTGGAAATTCACACTACTCCACTTTTTGTCATTAGAACCTTCAATATAGCTAACTTCAACAACCTTTGGGATGTACTGTTCCCTTTCCACAGCACCAGAGAAGACACCAAACCTATCTACAGAAGAGAACGGAACTGATGACGGATTATAATTTTCATACAATCCTGGCTCGTTATGTAGATGAACCTGGGCAGTAAATTTCGAGGGATCAATCCAGGATGATGCTGCTTGAGGTGTCTCATACTGGAATGATCTCGGAGTTGTTGATGCAGAAAAGTGTGACTTTTGTCTTTCTTCAACTGCTGAATTGGGACGAAGATATCTCTCCAGATGCTGAATTTGTTTATTCAGCTCCAACCTAAGGATGGAAATATTCACCTAACTCATGTTTCTTACTGCATGATCACAGAGTATTTCCCAAGAAAAAAAGAAATGACCAGTACAGGCAATATGACATGATCCATTAAGATTCCATTCTTTCATCAATTTTTTATTCCTTCATTTGTTTATTCCTTGCATTTGGTCTACAGTTCAGCAACCAAATAAATTGTGAAAAAGGGTGGAACACAGACCTGTTCTGGCGAAGCTCTTCCATGCGTGCTGGACTTAGGTCATTGAAATTATCAATTAGCTCATTTGATATGGTTATTAGCCTGTCCTTCATTTCCTGCAAATGACTTGCAGCTTCTGGGCAAGTCCCTAGCTGTATGAAAATGCAGGAATTAGATACATCACAATTGAGTCAAGATGAGATGGACCAATACAGATAAACACAAACCTTAAACCCATGACTGCAAACTGAGCAGAATTCTGGCGGCAAATAAGACTCATCTTGTCTCACAGAATTATATTTATCTACAGCTGGAGTAATGGGAGGAAGCTTGGACATTGATGGTTTAGGTGTGCATGTTGCTTGGTATTGTTCCACTATTTGGTCCACATCAATAGTCTGCAACCCAAATTAAACGAATGTGATGGACTGATAGAAAGTGCACTTCTATGTTCTAGTAATAGCAATAATGGCAATGATTACACTGCCTTTCACAACTTTAGCATGATATAGCCAGAAATTTCACAAGTACATAGGCAAAAAAAAAAAAAAACATCGTAAATTGAGATTATATGAATACCTTAAAAGAATTAAAAGATCAGAAGTCGAAATAAAAGAGCCCAGATCTGCCAAAAACTTAATTACTCTCTCAGTTAATTCAACTGCTGAAAAGATCAAATTTCATTCATCTAAAAGTACGATATTCTAGAACGAAATCAATTTGCACAAATTGGGAAAGTTCCTTAATCATCAGACAGATTAGGTGAGGGAATCCTTGTGATTTGAGTTTTTTATTTCTGTATATCTAAGTGTACTCAACTCTATTGGAAATATATAGATAATATGCACACGTGATAGAAAGCAATAAAACAAAGAAAATTCACCCAATTCTCTCTCTGAAATTTTCATCGACTAACCAATTGTCATTTAATCACACAGGCAGAATAGACATATGGTGACCTTAAGACTTTACAAAAAGAAATTACCTCAAGTATCTCGTCATCATCCATGTCACTAACCAAACATTTTTCAGACTGTTTTATTTGGCCGGTGTGAACATTTTGATTGCTGACAGATCCACCTAAAACTTGATGATGAGAATTGTGGACCATTGATGCTCTGATCTGGCTTTGCCCTCCACTTTTTTGTGCTTCTCCAGCTTTAGCATTGCTCGATGGGAAATAATTGCTTGTACAACTTTTAGGTTCACTAACTCTGGCATCTGCAGCACCAAAGTACTGGTGTGCTTGTGTTCGACTAGAACTTCTATCTGCGTCATTTGAACATCGCAAGGTAGTTTTACTAACATTCGAAGACTTTCCAGCATTTGTATCCTTTACATGGACAGTTTTCCCTGGTTTTACATAACTCCTGGAAGAAATCTGCATGCTGGAAAGAACATGCCAAGCCTGCCAAATTTTCATTGATTAGCAGTGTAAATCAGAAGTTGTCTCCAAATGTTTACGAAGTTATTAACTGGAAAAATAAGTTGACAAATATTTCAAGAACAAAGCTGTTTCAACTGTAAAAAAAGACTACAGAGTTTGTAAAAAATAAGCAAAGTAAATTGTTTACTCCCAAACAAATACAGCCCATTTATCTCATTCTTTACTGAAAGTAAAACTAACAACGTCATAATAGAATGGTAGCCCAAGAAATCAGACTTCATGAACATCAAACTACTCCGAGCCTGCAAAGAGAACGTATTTCAACCTTTTCAAGTTGTGATCGTTGAATACTCTGACTTTGAGGGGTGGCTAAACTGAAAGACAAACAAGCTATTTGTGAGAGGGAAAAGAGAAGAACACAGTTCAAACTTTAAAAAAGGAATAAACTGATCACAGTGTCAAAAGGAATAAACTGATCACGCTGTCAATAACATATCATAGTCTGTTAGATGTACCAATATCCACGATTATCAAGTAACGGAAAATTAAAGTACAAATTACTGCAGCCAGATATAAATAGCAAGGCAAAAGAGTTTCAAATGGTGATGAATTTATATATTTAAACTTGAAAGGGACTCGGGAAATGGGAAATTTTTAAGGCCTATTAGCACTTGGAATTGTGTATCTCCTCTACGAGTAAGTAGCAAAAAAGACCTATAACGTAGCCCCCCAATCCCTCATCAATCTAGACATACGGCAATCTTTCACCCCTCATAATAAGAAAAATCCACTTAGACACCCAATATTAAACTCCATCCCACAACTAAACCATTCTTCAAAAAACTAAAAAGTCATTTTGCTCCTTTCTAGCCACAGATCAGCACCCAAACAACCGCCAAACCAGAAACTACAACTTCTTGGTCTCAACTACAAAACGAAGGACTAGTATTACAAAATGGCATCAATTTCTCAGTGTGTAACATACATTTGTTTCAAAAGAGCAAGTATATATAAAACAAAGACGAAAAAAAAAAAAAAAAAAAAAAAAACCAATTTGAGTAAGAATCAAACCTTGCAGCCATCGGGTCTTCTCCGTGGATAGGAGGCTTATGAGTTGGTAAAGAGAAAAGGAAATTGGAACTGAGAAACTTCTTCTGGTTTAGGAAATGTTCATGTGCCTCAAAATGTTGCAAAAAATTCACTTTTGGAAGATGCACTGTTTCCGCACCTTCCTTTCCCCAGCTAAAATCGAAATCAAAAAATAAAAATAAAACCCAATAGAGATAAAACCCAAAAAAATAAAATAAAATAAAAAATAAAACAACCTACTCATGCACATAAGAGAGTTATCAAATAGTTTCGCAATTTAAAATAACAATAATGGTGTGCTTGGATAAACCCAACAGTAATATCCTTTTATTTATTCAACTAATGGAGTGAAACTATTTGAATGTTTTACTATTTCAAAACAATTCAACTTAAATCCAAATCCAAATCTTCACTTTTCATAAATATGTATCACTCATTTTTCCTTCTTTACATTATTCAGATGGAACCTTCAACAAAAACTATCTAAACACATTTTATTTGAATACACAATTCAAATTCTATATTTGAATGTGAATATTTAATTGGAATAAACATTCAAATGCAATCTATAATCTAAACCGACCATAAAAATTAAATGAAACCCAACAGAGAAATAACCAGAAAAAACAAAAAAACAAAAAATAAAAAAACAAAAATTTAACGAATAATGCAAGGAAGGGAGTGGTCGAATCATTACTTTTCCACCATCACTGAATCGGTACTTAGTTCATAACTCCGCTGCGCCTACACTGTTTCCTTCAAAAAAAAAAAAAAACACCACAAAAATTTCAACCGACATTGAGAATGGGAACAAAAATTTCGTATTTTAAACTTGTTTATGAATTAAATACTGATGAGAAAATATGAGGAATATTACCTTCCAAATGCGACACGAGGCACATTTCCAAATTCGATTTTGAGCAGATGACTCGAAAGTCACTTACAGGTGAAACCCTAGGAGCGAAAGAATCATTTTTTGATTGTGAGTCCCGTTCCACCGCTGGCCGGAGCGACGGGCGGCGGCGGAGGGATAGGGAGAGAGACGGTCGGAAAGCGACGGAGACTTTAGAGAGAGAGAGAGAGAGAGGAGAGCGAGAGAGGTCTTCATAACAGGGCGCGATGAAGGAAATGGCGGGACATTTTTGCTTTGATTTTTGGGTCGAGGAACAATGATAAACTCACCGTAGATAAAACTTACGCGCGGGTAAACGCTTGTTACGTGTCAGATGTTAGAAATGCACCCTTTCTAGCCCAACATAGGCAAATAAAATTTTTCTTTAAAAAAAAATGAAAATTAAACTAGATTGTCTTTTTTGGTCTAATAGATAACCGAGCTTTTTTTATATCACAAAATGATAGGTCATTTTCTTTTTTTTTTTTTCAAATTTTATTAATCAGTAATTAATTATGATCAATCTAATATTGACTATAAAAATTGACAATTTATATTACTATGAAATAATAATTAACTATTGTAGATCAATGATAAATCAAGTTAATAATATTATGTGATCAATCATGATTATTTAAAAATATTGATTGATTATGACAAAAATATATTTTTTAATTAATTTTTAAAAACTCGGATTATTTTTCAAAAAACTTCTTAAAAGAAAACTATTTACCTTTACTTCTCTTTTAAAAAATTTAATTTAAAAAAATTTTTAAAAATAATAAGAAAAAGCATAATTTTTTAGCAAAAAAATTTGATATAAATGACACTATTTTTTCCTCTGATTACACTAATTTTAATTAGTTTAGTTTTATAGTTGTTCCGTGACTTATCTTTTTTTTATTAATAGGAATTGTAAATTGAACAAAACTTACCACCCCAATGCAAATACATATGAGACAAAATTCTCTAGTGAGATCATGTCCATCAATCAAATCTTATAAACCTTACCAAAACCAGAGAATTTCTCAACCCACTAAATAATAATAAGTTAATTATAATTATCATGAATAAATCACCCATCACTAGGGGATCCCTTGTGGAAAAAATACCTATAGATAAAAATTTTAAAAAAAAAAAATTAGTTGCAACTTTTTTTTTCACTTTGTTCAAGATACTACATCGTAATTATCTGTTGGTTTCTGAATAATGAAACGGAAAACAGAGTAGAAGAGGTGGTTTTTAAAATTTTACAAACTCCATCTCATGTTGTTATTTAAAACATATTATTCATAATACTCCTAACAAATAATATAATCTTCCACCTTTCGATCTTCATTGTTATTCTACTCTTCTTAAATTAACAGTTTTGTGAAAACCAAAGAATTCTTTCGGGCGTCTATTCTCAATTCTTCTTCAATTCTTCATCGTTATGGGCTACCTTGCACTATTTCAATGCACTTGTCTATACTAGTTCTATATTTATCTTACAAAAGAATGTAATATATATATATATATACTTTGTAACATGTAAAAGTGATTATGTAGTAATTAAATAAATTACAAATTAAAATATTGTAATTATTAACATGAGAAAGTCAATGTAACAAGCAATAAAATCAATTGTCAAATTTGACATTGACTACACCTTATAAAAACTTTGTCACAAAATTTAATACACAAGGAATTTGACATGAAAAATACTCTATTGGATGGCACTTTTTCCCTTTAAGTGCCAAATTTATCATTGTCACAATAATTTAGTATTGCATTGAAGATCTTACTTTTAAATGTGAGAGCATAGGAATCCTTGACGGAGGCTACCCAAATTTCAGCATGTCAGACGCCTCTAAACAAGGGTTCATTAATATGACTTAGGGTTTGGTGGGATGGAAAAGCACTCGCCAAGACTTTGTCCTGTTTAGAACAACTTTCAACCTAAACAAGAATGACACAAACCAAGAGCCCATCTGGGGAGAGATTTGGATATAATGTTTTGAATATTAGGTTGAAAATGTGTGTTTGGGAGGAAAATCTTTGAAAAAATTATGTGATATAGAAAATTATGCAAGAATTTGAAATATTTTTGGAAAAAATATATATATGCAAAATGAATATTGTCTTGTTCGTCTCGTCGTTTGAGCATTTTGTCATAAAAATAATCTCATTCCGATTTAAAATGAAAAAGTTATGGACTTTTAAAGTTTAAGTTTTTTGAAAATAAAAGAAATAGAAAGTTTAATATACAGTTAGGATTTTAAGATCCAAATGGTGAAACATAATCTCTAGTTAGCGCTCCAAACAGGACCTAAATAAATCAATGTCGATAAAAGAACTCTAAGCATTTTGAGATTATGCTCAAATTAAGTTGGGAACTTAAGTTCAATGAGTGCGAGGCAAACTTGGCCAGGGCAAGTCGCAGAATTCCCGCTCTATAGAAGAAGAAGATCTCGTGCACTAAAAATGACAAATGGAAGGAGCCAAGAAAGTGTACAATGATGGCATGGAGAACGAGGAAACCTAAGCATAAAAATGAGTTTTTGTGTGTTGCCGGTCACAATCAGGCAAAACAGGACGACATAAAAAAAAAGTGAGGGTTCGTTTGATATTCGAGTTGAGTTTGAGATAAGATGAAAATTTTAAGTTGAGATTGATTAACTTTTTAAAAACTAGTTATAATTTTTTTGACTTTTTTAGAAGAAGGCAAAAAACTAACCGTAAAATAAAATTGAGTTCAACTGTAATTTCAAATGTACGCCGAGTCATGATCTTCGTGAGCAAATCAATGGCTAAGGCCCATCTTTATGGGGTTTTGTCTACTAATTCTTCTGTATTTCTATTAATGCTTTTTGAATATTTGTATTGTTCTCATTTCTTTTTTCTTTTTTTTTTTCCTTTCCTCTGAACGTATCGGAATTGAGTTTTTTATGTTGGAGTTATTTGAATTTTTAAAAATTAGTTTAAATTTTTATTGACTTTTTAGAAAAAGATAAAACAAGTTGAGGTTTATGGATTGAAGTTGTTGCTCCAAATACCCTTCGGTGATCTATCATTGCGATTGAAAAGTCAAAGAATTGTACTCTTTTTTACCAAGTTTTTTTCCCCCCTTAGCATTGCTGAGGATGGTGGTGGGATAGCGGTGGTGTCTGCACGATGGGAGTGCAGTGGTGTTGTTGGGCTGTCATCGCCGTTGGCCGTGTCGGCTATGGTGTTTTCTTAAAAAAAAAAAACCTAATTGATATTTGATTTCATGAATTTTGATAATATTTTATTTTCTAATCTTAGTAAAACTACTTATAGGTGGCAGGTTCTATTTTATTGTTGTGGTCCTTCACTCATTTTTATATTGGATTGCAATCTTAGGTTATTAAAATTTGTACATAATCAGTAAAAAAAAAGGAGGCTTATCTTATCATAGAATCCCCTTTTAGATTTAACGAGTTTAATACCCATGCATTGCACGGGGAAAGAAGAAATAAATAAATAAAAAAAACTGAAGATTATATGATAAAAACAGTTGGTTAAGATAAATATGATAATTATAATAAGTATAATTCTTTTCAAAATCTCTCCCAACAATGAAAATGCAAAATTAAAATGACAATAATACTAATACTAATAAAAACGAAAACAAAAGCAAAAAAGAAAAAAATCTTCTATAATTATACTCATTTAAAAAAAAATTAAAACAAAAATAAAGCAGAAAACAAAAAAAAAGAACAAAAATCTTTAAACTCAAAAAAACCGGAAAAAACTAACTCTAACAAAAATATTATAACAAAATAAAATATATATCTCATTTTTTCCTTTTTTTTACTATTTTAAAAAAAAATAAAATTTTTTATCAGGTTATATACATGCATAAACTTAAAAAAAATGATTTTTAAAATATAAAACAAAACAAATAAAAAGAAAAAAAATTGCATGCAGAATTCTTAAAAAAATGGGGTCTCTAAAAAATAGAACAAAAGAAACAAAAAAGACACAAAAAAAATCCGAAATAAAGATAAAAAATTTAAGGTAAAAAATCGTTTAAAAATTAAAAAAAAAGGCAAAATGAGCAAAAACACAATACAACAATATATCAGAATCTAATGTCTAAAATTTAGCGTAAAAAAAGGCAAAAATAATATTAAGAAAAGAAAACAAACTCTAAAATAGGGGTAAAACCGGCAACACACTGTAGGAAAAAGAAAAGTAACTAAAAAAGAGGCGTAAAACGATAATTATACTGTGTAGGTAGCCGGCAATTTCTGCATATTAGGGGTAAAAATGTCAACTCACTGTAGATGAAGGAAAACCAACTAAATCATAGGGCAAAAAAATCTCTCAATTGTAGACAAAACAGTAAAAAATATGAGGACAAGACCGTCCTTCCACTGTAGATAGGCTAAAATCAGCACATAGGATAAGAGTAAAATCGGTAGTTTAATGTAAAAAAAAAGTAACTACTGTGCATTACTGTAAAAAAAAACTATATAGCAAAAGTAACAAAAAATAAAAATAAAAATAAAAATCACTGTTTATTAAACAGTGAAATATTACATCTTTTAACTGTAACAAAGTAGCAAAAGTAAAAAAAAAAAAAAAAAAACAACAACAACAACAACGGTAGTAAAGCAACAAAAGTTAAAAAAAAAAAAACTATTCACTGAAGAGTAAAGTAAAGTAATAAAATTAAAAATAAAAATAAAAAATAACTGTAACAAAGCACCAGTAGTTAAAAGAAAAAAAAAAACAACAACAGCAAAAGTGTAAAAAAAAAAATGTGGCAATAGCAAAAAAAAAAAAAAATCCAGTCAACTTTAAATCAACTACATCCTTTTAGTAAGTTACTATGACACTACACAATGGGCGGCAAACAAAAAATAAGAGATAGAAAGAGAGGAAGTGAGCATAAGAAAAGGGGAAAAATATAATAATATAATAAAATAAAATAACTCTAGAAAAAGAAGGGGAAAAATAAAATAAAATAAAACAACTCTATGATATTACACAAAGGGCAGCATAATGGGCGGCAGAGAAAAGAGAGAGAGAGAGAGAGGAAGTGAGCACGAGAAAAAGGGAAAAAAATCCGTGGAAAGTGGAAAGAGATATAGCATATATGGCCTAGAGAGTTGAACAATCTGATGTAACATCAGATTACTCACACTCACATATTAATGTGTGAGAGAGAGACACAAATAAAGAGAGAGAGCAAGCAAAGGACAAAACCGTCCATTGACTGTGGGTGACCCAACCAGCAGAGAAGGAAGGAAGGGTAGAAGCGTCCTTTCACTATAACAGGTGCGGTTCCACATGGGTAGAGAGGCAAATTCGTCAGAAAACTGTATAAGGAACCGGGAAAACACCCTTTCTTTTAGTATAATAGTATAATATTTTCTTCATTATTTTCCTTCTCTCCTGCCAAACCGTCCTCGCCTTTTTATTTCCCTCGACTTAGTATTACTTTTCCTTTTGTTTTATTGGTTTGATATTGGTATGGGATAAAAAGAAAATTAGGTTAGATGACATCATCCAATCTAATTTATGATCAAAATATTTCTTTATTTAATAAAATGATCATTTATCATTTAATTTTTTTAAATTTAATTAATTGATGATTGACTTTGAAAAATTAATGACCTAATGATTGATTATTAAAAAAAAAAAAAAGACATTTTAACTGATAAAAAAGCTAGATCATATGTTAAAAAAAAAAAAAAAAAAAACGGTCTCTGCCAGCTTAAACCTTGCGCAGTTACCACTTTTTCTAGTTTCTTCTTCTTTTATGGCCTACGCCCAGGTCCTCTCCAGCTCCTATGTCAACCCATCCTCCTTCAACAAAGTAAGTTCCACTCCTTCCAACTCTTACTGTTTGGCTCCCGAGAAACTGTATCCTACGATAATGGAATTAAATAAGTTTAGTTTCTCTTTTATTTGTTAGACAACAAAACCGAATAAATAAAATATTAAAAATCTCCAGTTCGTTTTTTAAAGTTCCCTACTGCTGATTGGATTTTTTATTCTGATTTTGTCTTCCAGATATATATATATATATATATAGATGTTTGGATTTTCATTTGGGAGGTTATTTTATACTGTTATACTTACGTGTTTGGCTGTTAAGAAAATGTAAGAAAATGGAGTATATTCTGATTTCCAACAAGAAATTTACACTATAGGACCCAATGACAAATACAAAGGAAGACAATTAACTGAAATATAGTGTTGGCAAAGTATAAATTTGACTGATTATGGGTAGCCAAACATGTGGATGACAATTTCTGTCGCATTTTTTTGCTAACAAAACTGAAAAATTTATAGGCAAAAAAGTTATTAAAAAAAAAAAAAAAACTTTCTCTAGGTTTTTCATTTTTTAACGTTATTTTTTAAAATCATTTTGCCAATTAAACAATGCCAGGTTCTCCAAAAGGATTCAGACAATCTAAAGGCTTGAGTTCTTTAGTGGTAAATTCGAAAATCGACCAAGCTAAGCAAATCCATATTCTTATGGAGATGCAGAGAGAGAGCGGTTCGATAACCAAGGACCATTTGGGGTTCAGAGTTCCACATGTGTTGACTGTTGCCGGCTCGGATTCCGGTGCTGGTGCCGGAATCCAAGCAGATCTCAAGGCTTGTGCAGCTCGCGGGGTTTACTGTTCCACAGTTATAACTGCTGTCACTGCACAAAACACCGTTGGTGTTCAGGTTGTGGCTTGATGTTGTTTTGCCCACATTGTTTTCTGTTTGGCACAAGAGAAAATCGAAAGAGAAAACTAAGAGGAAAATAAGTTTGTGGTGTTGTTTTTATTGTGTTTTTAAAATTTTGTTTTGATTATTGGCAGGGCGTTGACATTGTGCCTGAGGATTTTGTAGCGCAGCAGTTGAGGTCTGTGCTATCGGATATGCAAGTTGATGTGGTAAGTTGACTTTGGTGATTGATATGGATATTACTCTAGACTAGCTTTAGTAGTTTGTCTAATTGTCTAGCATGTATTTTGTGGCAATCTTGATGCTAGGTTGTGTTTTTATCGTACTATTTCAGAATTTGGACTATTGTCTAGAAAAACTACTCCCAAACTTCATTGACATATGCCCCTATAGATATAATATTAGTCTTTTCTATATTTTAGCTTAAAGTTAAACTCTTAGCTATAATACTGTATTTGTATGATTAGAGTAGATAGCCTTTGTGAACTGTGAAGAGCCGTCCTGTTTGGCAAATCCCGTTACTTATATGGTCAGTGATTTAAAAAATGCTGAAACAGTTCATTTCCGGGTTGTTACACCATATACAATCAACTTCCTAATATCAACATATGGCTGAATAATTCACATAAGAAAGTAAATGTTCACTCCAACAGTAGGCGTTTAATTTTCAATGTTATCCTTCTCTATTCATATTGTTGACTTGTACAGCTGTCATAGACGTGTTTTAGGAAACTAATCAGCTTGTATATATTTAGATAGGAAATTATTTTTCCCTCTAATCATGGGATCTGTATCATAGGCTGTTTTTGGGTAGTTTCCTTTGTTATTAGTTTCCTGTTTTCTTCCTAGGTCATTATATATAGACGTGTACACTCCATATTGAAATGAATGAGAAATTATTATTCTCTGCATATTTTTACCACATGGTATCAGAGCTTTAGGCTCTTTTCTGGGTTTCTTTGGCAGCCTTCATTGCTGCGTTTTCTCTATTTTTTCTTCGGCAGTCTTCGTTTCTTCTTTCCTTCTGTTCCGTCTTCGTCCAACCATAATGTCCTCTGAAACCACAAACGTCTCTGTCCAATCAGAAGAAGTTACTTCAAATCAGATGACAGGCGATCTGCAGAACGTTCGGGCTATCTACAGGCTGACTGAGAAAAATTATCTCAAGTGGTCTCAGTTTGTCAAGACGTACCTGAAGGGAAAAGGGCGACTGAGTCATCTTCTTGGAACAGGACCGAAAAAGGGAGATCCATTCTTCGAAGCATGGGATGAAGCAGATTCTATGGTTATGTCATGGTTATGGGACTCGATGGATCCTGCAATCAGTGATACTTGCATGTTTTTGACAACTGCAAAGGAGATTTGGGACTCCATTCGGCAGACATATTCGAAAGCTCGTGATGCAGCCCAGGTGTACGAGATAAAGGTGAAGACAGGTGCTTCCAAACAGGGAGACAAAACAGTGACAGAATATGCGAATTTATTGAAGAATTTATGGCAAGAGCTCGATCACTACCGGGTATTTGAGATGAAGTGCCCGGAGGATGCTGCCATCTTGAAGAACTTTATTGAGAAGGACCGAGTATATGATTTCTTGGCTGGACTCAATCCTGAATTTGATCAGGTTAGAGTTCAAATACTTGGCAGGGAGGAAACGCCTTCATTGGAAGAGACCATCTCTCTAATAAGGGCAGAGGAAAGCCGAAGAAGTGTGATGCTTGAATCTCAAGCCTCCGACAGTTCAGCCTTGATAACTAAATCTGAACAGCCCCAGGTGCAAGACAGAGGGAGAGCAGACCTGTCCAAGCTCTCGGAAAGGGACAACAGGAACCATCAGAGGTCAGACAGCAAGGACAACCTGTGGTGCAACTACTGTAAAAAGCCGAGGCATACCAAGGAGAATTGCTGGAAATTGCATGGGAAACCACCAAGCCGAGAATGGGGAAACCGTGGAGGTCAACAGAGGTTTCAGTCTCAAGCACACATGACAGAATAGACCAACCACAGCGAGGGACAAGAGAAAGGGGGACTCAAGGTTGAAGAGGTCGAAAAATTAAGAGGCTTGATTAGTTCACTTGATAAGCCGTCTAGTGCATGTTCATTGGCACTCTCAGGTAAGTCATCATTCCCTTTTGGATTTAATGTCTCAGAAAAGTGTTTGACCAACTCCTGGATCGTTGATTCAGGGGCAACAGATCATATGACTCACACCTCACAATGCTTTAATTCGTACACCCCGTGTCCTAGCAGTAGGAAAATTATTGTTGCAAATGGTTCCCTAGCTACAGTTGCAGGATTAGGAGATATCCAAATAACACCATCACTTATTCTTAAAGATGTCCTTCATGTCCCAAAATTGTCAGCCAACCTTGTGTCAATTCAAAAACTCACTAAAGACCTAAAATGTTATGCAATTTTCCATCCTACTTACTGTGTTTTTCAGGACCGGGATTCGGGGAGGAAGATTGGACTTGCTAAGGAAAGGAACGGGCTCTACTATCTTGAAACATCGAGTACGTCAAAAGGAGTCATAAATAATGTGTCATTGTCTTTTCTTAGTTCTTCAAATAAAGAAGCCATTTGGCTTCATCATTTTCGTCTTGGTCATCCTTCGTTTAGAGTCTTGAACATCATGTTTCCCTCTTTGTTTAAAGGATTGAATATTACCGATTTCCATTGTGATGTTTGTGAAATTGCAAAGCACACCCGTGTACCCTTTCCAATCAGTAATAAAAGAAGGTTGCATCCTTTTGAATTGATTCATAGTGACATTTGGGGACCATCTACAATTCCAAACATTTCGGGGGCTAAATGGTTCGTTTCTCTCATTGATGACTGCACTAGGGTTACATGGATATTCTTGCTCAAACACAAATCTGATGTAAGTAGTGTTATCCCTAATTTTCATTCTATGATTCAAAACCAGTTTGGGGTAAAAATTAAGGGCTTTAGGTCTGATAATGCAAGGGATTATTTCAACCAAATCTTGACACCCTACTTCCAAAAGGAAGGCATTATTCATGAATCATCTTGTATAAGCACACCACAACAAAATGGGGTTGCCGAGAGGAAAAATGGCCATTTACTTAACACCACTCGGGCCTTGTTATTCCAAGGGAATGTTCCTAAATCTTATTGGGGGGAGGCCGTCCTTACTGCAACATACATGATCAATAGACTACCCTCACGAACATTAGATTACACAACTCCAATGGAAACTCTTGCAAAATTCTATCCTCATGTCAGAACGTCAAATGGTCTCATCCCTCGAGTCTTCGGTTGTACCTCTTTTGTACATGTTCATAGCCACAATAGAGGTAAATTAGATCCCCGAGCCGTCAAATGTGTGTTTCTTGGCTACTCATCTACACAAAAAGGGTACAAATGTTACCATCCTCCTTCTAGGAAATTTTACTTGTCTGCAGATGTCACCTTTGCTGAACACAAACCATACTTCTCACAATCTTATCTTCAGGGGGAGATTTCACTTACAGAAGAAAAAGATTGTGATAGTAACCCTGTTTTTGGGTCTCTTGATCTACCTTCCACCAAGAATGCCGACTCAATTCCTCAATCTGTGTCAGAATCCGAACCCGTGTCCATACCTTCCCCAGAATCCGAACCCATGTCCGTACCTTCCTCTTGTCCAATCCCTGTTCATACTCCAGCGTCTGTCCGTATTTATGACTCTATGAGATTTCCTCTGGTGTATTCAAGAAAACCAGCTGTTCCGGACCTGACACAAGTTCAAACGGACAACCCGAGTCCTGCTAATGGAGATACGGTAAGTTCTGATTCACCTTTGCATATCCCATCTGATGAAATACCAAAGAAAGATCTTGACCTCCCTATAGCTGTTAGAAAAGGTACCAGAGAATGCACAAAACATCCGTTATATCCTTTGTCCCACTATGTGTCACTTAAGCGTTTTTCTCCACCCTATAGAAACTTTATTGTGAGTTTACACACTATTTCTGTTCCAAACACTTTATCTGAGGCATTGTCTAAAAAGGAGTGGAGGAATGCTATGAGAGAGGAAATGGACGCATTGGAAAAAAACCGAACCTGGGAGATTGTTGACAAACCAGAAGGAAAGAATCTGGTGGGGTGTAAATGGGTCTTTACGTTGAAATACAAGGCCGATGGCTCTCTTGAAAGGTATAAAGCAAGGTTGGTTGCTAAGGGTTATACTCAGACTTATGGAGTTGATTATCAAGAGACATTTGCTCCAGTGGCAAAAATGAACACGGTGAGGATCTTGTTATCTCTAGCAGCTCATTTCGACTGGCAGCTTCAACAATTTGATGTGAAGAATGCCTTCCTGCATGGGGATCTGGAAGAGGAAATCTATATGAGCATCCCACAAGGATTTGAAGGGAAAGAGACAGCTAACAAGGTGTGCAGACTGAAGAAGGCCCTATATGGATTGAAACAATCACCTAGAGCCTGGTTTGGGAGATTTACTAGAGTAATGAAGGCGACAGGCTACAAACAGAGTCAAGGAGATCATACTCTTTTCATCAAGCATTCAGCCACAGGGGGAGTAACAGCTCTTCTAGTATATGTTGATGATATTATTGTTACAGGTAACGATGAAAAGGAGAAGCAGGACCTGAAGCAGTGGTTGAAGAAGGAGTTTGAGATAAAAGAGCTTGGAAGACTAAAGTATTTCCTTGGTATTGAAGTTTCATACTCAAGACAGGGAATTTTCATCTCACAACAGAAGTACGTGACAGATCTCTTGAAGGAAACTGGGAAGCTCGGCTGTAAACCAATAGCTACACCTATGGAACCGAATCAGAAGTTAGGCGAGGCAAAGGAGGAACCGGGTGTTGACAAGGAGATGTATCAAAGATTGGTTGGAAAACTCATCTATCTTGCTCATACTCGACCAGACATCGCATACTCGGTAAGCGTGGTTAGTCAATTCATGCATGATCCAAGAGAGTCACACCTACAAGCGATCTATCGAGTGTTACACTACTTGAAAGGTAATCCCGGAAAAGGAGTTCTCTTCAGGAGGGATAATGAACTCACATTGGAAGCCTATACAGATGCCGACTATGCAGGTTCTTCAGTAGACAGGAGATCAACATCTGGGTATTGTACGTTTCTTGGTGGAAACTTAGTAACGTGGAGAAGCAAAAAGCAGAATGTAGTATCAAGGTCGAGTGCCGAGTCTGAGTTTAGGGCAATGGCTCAAGGAGTGTGCGAATTGTTGTGGCTGAAGATTATCCTAGATGACTTGAGAATCAAATGGGTGGGGCCTATGAAGCTGTATTGTGACAATAAATCAGCAATAAACATTGCTCATAATCCAGTTCAACACGACAGGACAAAGCATATCGAGGTTGACAGACACTTCATCAAGGAAAAACTGGAAGAAGGCCTGATCTGCATGTCTTATGTGCCCTCAGGAAGTCAGCTAGCAGATGTCTTGACCAAAGGACTCAATAGTGCAACTTTTCACGGACTAATTTCCAAGCTGGGAATGGAAGATATCTATTCTCCAGCTTGAGGGGGAGTGTTGACTTGTACAGCTGTCATAGACGTGTTTTAGGAAACTAATCAGCTTGTATATATTTAGATAGGAAATTATTTTTCCCTCTAATCATGGGATCTGTATCATAGGCTGTTTTTGGGTAGTTTCCTTTGTTATTAGTTTCCTATTTTCTTCCTAGGTCATTATATATAGACGTGTACACTCCATATTGAAATGAATGAGAAATTATTATTCTCTGCATATTTTTACCACACATATTTCGGGTTGTTTTCATTGAAAAAGCTGTGTCTAGGTCACAAGTAATGGGGGGAAAAAATACAAGTCTGCAGTTGTTTATTCTGGGTATCTGGCAGGTCAATGCCCTAAGATTTTAGCTTGCCTAGGGCTAACTTTTGCTCCCTTGACAATTTAACCTGTCTCACCTGCTCGTAATTTGTCCATGTGTCTGTACCTTTTCTCTCTTTTTCTATCAAATGAAGGACTCTCTGTCCTCCATGTTTGTGTACTTCATGGTTTATTCTATTGAAGTTTTGTTTATTTTCAAAAAAAAAAAAAAAAAGAGGGTATTTTTTACATGTGTGTAAACTTGGGATTAATTTAGGAAAAACAAAAAAATACTGATTTACCAGGGGAAGGCCAAGTCTTAAATTTAATTGGAGCCCAATTAATTGATATCGTATTCAAGAAGTATTTATGTTAATATGGATTTTTACATCCCTCTTCTTCATCATCAGCTTTTTCTTATGGAATGTTGGTTTTTGGTTAGCAGTAGTGAACAGAGAATGGAACACGTACAAGTGATTTAGCATGGAGGGGGAAAAAAACGGAAAATATGCTTACAATAAGATAAGTGTGAGAGATAAGAATTTGATTTTATTATCCAAAAAAAAAGTGGGAGACAGGAATTCAAGTTGATGGGCTGATAATAAAGTAGCTTAATTTGTAAATGTTATTACTTTCTCGTGATATAGCAAGTTAGGCCATTAGTGATGCAAAACTGTATAAGGACTTCACTTTTGGCATACATTATGCAACTCCTTCCGGATGCACATTGATTGATGTCTGCATGTGTTTGTTTTTGGCATCTGATGTGTGGGATGGAATAATAGAGCATAGAATAGGATGTTTCATGTCTGGAAAGGTTGCTGTCTGTGGGGTTTTATTCAGAATAATGTTGTAGTTGTAATGCGTGTCCTGATAAAGAAGCAAATAGGAGTATCAAATTAATAAGGTGTCAAGTTGTGTATCAATTTGTTAAATGAACAAGCGCAACCCTCATGTTTAACTGTCACCGTTGAGTTTGGAACCCTGAGTAGACTGCCGGTGATAAGACGGAGGAAGGTAAGGATGATGTCAAGTCATCATGCTCTTTATGCCCTGGGCACACATATCTAAATTGTGTTGTAAACATGGTATAATATGCTATTGCTTGCATACTTAACATATCATTGCACTTTGGATCTTTGTTTAATCAGCATCCCTTCAATGCTCATGTGTGAAGCTATTGTCTCCTTGTCTTTCCTATTATCACTTCATCATGACTAGAATTCACTGTTTAATGAAATTTCTTTCTAGACAGGAGTATTGCTAGTTATTTGTTCTAACTGCATTTCAACGTTTAATCAGGTGAAAACGGGCATGCTACCTTCTGTTGTTATAGTTAAGGTTCTTTGTCAAAGTCTTGCAGAGTTTCCCATTCGAGGTATGCTGTTGTATTGAAGATCAAATGTGATAACCTTATTGTAGTGCTACTAGCCTTAAATTGACTTCGTAATATCACTGAAGACAGGTTTAGTGGTCGACCCTGTAATGGTATCTACGAGCGGAGATGTACTGGCTGGCCCCTCTATTCTTACGGTATTCAGGTATGCTAGATTTTTCTGCAGTAACGTTCCCTGCCAACTGGTATTTTGCTTTTCTTCTCTCTCTCTTTATTTTTTAATTTTTTTTAATTTTTTTAATTTTTTACCAATCATCCTTTAGGTTATGGCTTCTCAGTCATCTCCGGTGTTGAGAGAATCTTTATTTTTATTTTTATTTTTTTTCTATGTTCTTTTCCTTACTTAGGTTTTTATACCTCCTACGTGTATGTATCTTAATACTTTCTTCAGTGTCTTCTGTTTTCTATTTCTTGGTCAATCTGCTGAAATGCATTGGAATTTTCGTTTAAGTGGGGCGAAATGTCCCATTTCATCCTTCTATTTATGGAATCGTTGTTCTGCTTGCAGAGAGGAGCTTCTTCCTATGGCTGACATAGTAACCCCAAATCTAAAGGAGGCGTCAGCTTTACTTGGTCTGAAGCTGGAAACGGTTTCTGACATGCATTCTGCTGCCAAATTATTACATGATCTGGGCCCACGGTTAGTTGTTGGAAGAGGCTTTAATGTTAATTCTCCACACATGACATAGCTTTGTGTGTGTGTGTGTTTGTGTGTGTGCGTCAAGATGTTCAATGCTCAATTGTTCAAGAGTCTGTTGCTTCACAAAATATGTATGTGCATTATTTTTTGTGAATGTGAAATGAACGTTGTACATATGCATTTTTTCTTAAATAAAACTAGCATTTTCACCTCATATAATGGATTCACTCACCTTTGGCAACATAACTTTTTAAAAAGTACTAATAGCGCAATTTTTTTACAAGCTGTGTTTGGTGAAAGATATGTATATTACTTTTTAAGTCATTTACCCCTGCCCATTCAAAGCATCTGTAAATACTTCATTTTGCTGTGTTTTTTGTTTTTTCTTCTTGATTTGATATAGGGACAATATTATGTTGTAATACCCTTCGTGAAAATGTTTCAGAAATGTGCTTGTCAAAGGTGGCGACCTTCCGACTCATCTGATGCTATTGATATCTTCTTTGATGGTATGTTTTAGACTTGAATCTGTAAGCAACATTGCCTTGCGTACTTTGTGCTTATAGCAGACTCTATTGTTAAAGATGATTATTCCAGGTGATAACATCTTGGAGCTGCGCTCCTCCCGCATAAAAACTCGTAATACACATGGTACTGGTTGCACTTTGGCATCATGCATTGCAGCTGAGCTTGCTAAAGGTTCTTCAATGCTCCAAGCTGTTAAGGTAATTACATAAATCAAAATCAGAAGCATGTCGTTTTTGCTTTATCTACTGAAATTTTGTTTTGGTTCCTTCCGAAGAACATCTAGGCTGACCATGTTAGTACTAAATACAAGCGAAATAGATGCTTGTTTTGGGGTAATTTAAATGGGGATGAGTAGAAGGACCTGCATTCATCATCTTTGGTATCTTTAACAAAGCCTGTTGGCATCGTTATAAATTGCACCATTCGAGGTGCGTCTTGTACTGAGGCGGAGAAAAAGGCATTGAGGCATAAGCTCAATTGAATTAGAAGAGGTCGCCTCGTGTTTGAGGCGTAGCCTATTTCTGAGACTACTTATGTTTTCTTGGCTGAAAAAAAGAAAAAAACCGATGCCCATTAAGCCTTTTCTTTATAAAGAGGCCCATCAGACTATGCAACACGAAGAGATTTACAGCAATGGCCAGAAACTACTGGCCTATACAAAAAATGTGCTGAAGATGACATATTTACCCCTATTTTTATTGAGCACTCTGTCAAACAAAGATTATAAAAATATTAAAAGTTGACCAATTTTTTAAAGCAAGCCACGTTAAGATTTTGAAATTCCAGAACATCTATACTATGTTTGGTAAGAGGGATGAAAAATAGAAAGGAAGGAAGAGTAAAATCTCTAGGTGATGGAAAGGAGAGAGTTTTCCATCATGTTGTTTGGTAGAATAGAAAGACACAGGGAAAGAAAATGTTTAATCAAATGCATTTTACAAAAATAGCCTCATATAAGTTCAGAGTTATGATAGATAAATGTCAAAATAGATATTTTACCCACATTTGCTTTGTTAAAAATTTTCCATCCACTTTTTTTCCCAAAGTTGGAAGGATTAAAAAGTGGTGGGGTTCATGGACTTTCAATTTGCTTTCCTTCTAATTTTCTCTCTACGAAATAATCAAAATTCTATTTTCCTCTTCAAAATCCCTCTAATTTCCTTCCTCTCCCTTCTCCACTCTACCAAACGAAGGCCTAATGCTCGTTATTTCATTGTTGTCTGCAAAAAATGCTTAATGTTTCCCCAATTTCAAATTTGCATTGGGGTATATTTTCCCATTATGGTTTGATTTTGAGGTTGACGTTGAGGCTAATGCCATGCCTCGCTCACAAGAGCAAAACACTGAAGTGCCTGATTGGGTGATTTAAAACCTTGGCTGTTGGAAAAGTTAAATAGAAGCTAGTAAACTCAGGATTTATGCATCCTTAACCATGTTGCAAATTCTCTCTCTCAATATCTAAATCTCAATCTCAATGTTTCCAACATTTCAAAGTTACTTCTAATTTGTCCAAATTTTGGCAGGCAGCTAAATGCTTTATTGAGTCTGCCTTGGATTTTAGCAGAGACATGTCATTGGAAATGGTCCCCAGGGTCCTTTCGATCCCCTTCTGAGGCTTAAGAGAAACGCCCGCAATTCTTCTAGAACACATGGCTTTGATCCAAGTGATTTGTTCTTGTATGCTGTTACCGATTCACGAATGAATAAAAGATGGGGACGTTCTATTACCGAAGCTGTTAAAGCTGCCATAGAAGGAGGCGCTACAATTATTCAACTGAGGTTTGTTATTGCTAAACTATCTTGACCACTCAGTCCTTTTTGCTGTTAGGGATTACTATTCAATCATTTGCCTATTATAGTGAATGTCATGCAAGTCAGCGGCAGAGCCACCCAAGGTCGAGTGGGGGCTTCCACCCCTAGTGAACCCCCCTTTTTTTTTTTTTTTCGATTGCACATTTGAAACATTTACATTTTTCTCATTTGTGCCCACTAAAATTTGTCCCTTCAGAACTTTATCCTTTAGTTTACACCCTCACTGTATCAATAGGCTGGCTCCGCCGCCGAATTGCAAGTAATACAAATGCATGTTCATGTTCAATGCCAAATATATATACATATACGTATCTGTATATTTATTTTTAATTTCCATCTGTGTTGTATTTAATTCCCTTCCACACACATAGGCTCATTCGGGTTCCATAGGTTGAGTTGGGCTAATTAATTTCGATCTACATATCAGCTTTGTTGTTTTAACGCCCCAAGTCTTTTTGTTCTAAGAGGTTTTAAATTTACGGGAGATGGCCTGCTACAAGGTTTGCCTGTAGTCATAATTTTGTTGATTTTTACTTTCTTTTACAGGGAAAAGGACATTGAAACGCTTGATTTTCTTGAAGCTGCCAAATCATGTCTTGAAATATGCCGTTCCCATGGAGTTCCGCTACTAATTAATGACCGCATTGATGTCGCTCTTGCTTGTGATGCTGATGGGGTGCATGTTGGCCAGTCAGACATGCCTGCTCATGTTGCCCGTTCTCTCCTTGGCCCTGAAAAGATCATTGGTGTGTCATGCAAGACACCGGAGCAAGCTGAACAGGCATGGATTGATGGTGCAAACTACCTAGGCTGTGGCGGTGTGTTTCCAACTAATACAAAGGCAAACAATCTCACTATTGGGTTGGATGGGCTGAAAGCTGTTTGTTTGGCTTCTAAGTTACCTGTTGTTGCAATTGGCGGTATCGGTGCATCGAATGCAGGCTCGGTTTTGGAAATTAATGCGCCTAACCTGAAGGGTGTTGCTGTTGTGTCAACTTTATTTGACAGGGATTGTGTTTTAACAGAGACGAGGAATCTTCATTCAGTGCTAATGGAGGCAACATCAAGGATAAGGTGAAAATCAGTTACTTTTCTTATAACAATAAAATATTTATGGTTGTAGAGGCATTATGATTGTTGGGCTGTCTTTTGTTGTCATTTCCAAGCTTGCAAAGGAGTTTTGTTTCCTTAAAAAAAGGGTTCCTCAGCAAAAAGTTAAAAATAAAAAAAAAATAAAAAAAAAAAGGAGGAACACTGATGTTTGCTTCTCTGGTGTCATTTAAAGCTCAATAGTGAGTTTATTTTTTATTTTTTTATCTTTCAAATAGGGTTTTTGGGACTACATTTTTTGGACAGGTGATCTAATATCAAAGGCTATTGCAGACTTGTTTCTCGATGTACACAATTAGTATTGATATTTATCAATTGATCTCTCATTCGATTGTTAGTCGTTTATTCACGATTTTAATAATAGAAAATTTCCTCACTGTTGTAAAAAACAGGTGGAAATAATCATATTGTTTGAAGCCGCTAATCGACTAATAAATATATGTTGTTTTTTTCTTCTCTCGAACATTTTTTTTTTTTTTTTTTTGCAAGATCATTAATACCCGTTTATCTGAAAAACTGCTCATTAGAACGAATACTGAGAATACAAGTTTCGAGTTGATCAAGAACCAAGAACTTTAAATGTAGCAAATACATATGGATAGTATTCGATACATTGAATTAATTTTTAATTCTTAGCAAACGATAATCAATCGTTTAATCTTAAACATGCCACGCAAAGAACTCGAAGCAAATTCATATTTACCACATTAATAATCATTAAAGAGGCTTCTGTATTTGGTAAATTCCAAACACATACAAGCAATTCGTAACGTCAAATTATATCAGATAGAATTTGACCACTGCATAGGTTTACTATCATATCCGACCGAAATTTTTTCACGTAAGCGATTTATTTTAGGGTTAAAATGGTCCTTTTAAGCTGAAGGAGATTCATTCATTACGATAAAAAACCGTATAAAGCGGTACAAATCTCCTTCAATGATACTCAAGCTCTTTAATAAAACTTAAACACAACAACATCACTCTTTTTGTAATAATAATGGCTAATGTAGCAATACAAGAAAAGACCCCAATCTCATAAAAACATAATTTAAATCCTAAACTTCCCAAGGTAACAGTTGCAGACCAGATTGACTAGTATACAGTTGAGACAATTTCATAGATAGAACCATAATAATAATTTACCTGACACTTATTGGACACCCATGTTTAAATCAGAAAAGAAAACCGAAGTTTACACGGACACGGTTATATTCCGAACTAGACAGACAATGCACCACCAAAATCTCTCACTTTCTAGTAACTAAGGTCGAACAGATTGGTACTTGGCTGACGTTCACTTCTCCACTTGCATGTGCCTCTTGGAACGTCTTTTCATACTCGTCTTCCTCTTCCTCTTCTTCCTCTTTGCCATCTACTTCTTCCTTAGCATTGCCATCTTCTTCTCCGCCCCTGCCAAAACCTCCAATTGACCAAAAATTTGGGGGTGTTTTGGCTTGTCCACTATCTTCATGATGTCATCTATACTTTGGAGAAAAAGCTTGGGTTTTCTTGCCAGTAGTACATGGCTTGAGCTGCTTCTGTAAGTTCCCTGGGCAAGTTCTTTAAAAACCATGGGTGGCTCTTGATGTCTTTAATGGTGACCCTCTGGAACATAAGTTAAAGTGTTAAGTTTATATACCGAATATGCTGATAAAACAAAATAAGTACCTAAAAATGATAAAAACGAAGCCTCAAAAGTAAAAAATAGGCATTTTAATGTTTTTTCCTCTATCTCTATCTCCTGGGTCCCATTCCATCTAATCCCTATTATTGGAATCATTTCCAGTAGGGAGCAAAAAGGCAACATAATCAAGTTAAACTTCAACCGGAACAAGCAAAGGCATTTCAATAGCATGATGCTCAAGCAAAAAACTCACATGCTTTCGTGATTAAATTGTCAAAGTAATTGCTATAACTTTACATGCTTCTCTAAGCTCCTCTGGTAGTTAACAATAATTGCTAAGATAGCAATAATTTCCAAAGAAAATAAAGAAAAAAGAACAACAAATTTCTTCTTAGATGCAATCTTTTCCCATCAGCCATTTAGATGTGCCAAAAAAACATGAGATCTAGGAAAAAGAACTATCTTTTGTCCAAGGAAAGTAGCAAAGTCAGATTCTTGGGGGAAAAAAAAAGACCCAACTAGAGAAGAGACAACATAAATTGCAAATGATTACTGAGAAGACAATAATAGCGAGGCGTCAGGTGTATTCATTTCGTTTTTTGGCTCAAAGGTGAAGAAAAAGAAGGAAAACCATATCTCAAAATTCAAGTTTCGTGTGGTTAGAGTTACTTTATCATGTAAGGATCTAAACAAGCACGTTAACATGATTTTCAAGGCATCCGTATACTGATGTGCGTATAAAGATTAGAAACTTAGCAGCATAAGTACCTTTGCAGGATTTGCAACAAATATACGAGAAATGAGATGCCTACAGTCTTGAGATATATGAACATTTTCCGGGATCTTGTACTAAGACTCTATATTTGCTGCAGAAGAATGAAGCAGATTTTAAAGTTAAAACGATCGAAATGGTCAAATTTAAAGATTTCTGTAAGAGCATAACCATCCATTAATGGTTTTCCTGAAATTCTTCGGGTCTTCTTGGTCTTCAAAGGGGTAAGCTCCCACCAGCACGACATAAAGAGTCACTTCACCATTACCATACATAAGCCAACTGAATGATCATAACAAGAATTTGAGTTTAACAAACAATAACAAGAATATAACTTGAGAACTTTAACTCTTTTCAAAAGTTGAAACCTTTCTGCTCCAAGTGACTTAAAACAAATGGGTAGTATAAACAGTAAAGGTTCCTGGCATGACTAAAGTCGACGATTCTACGTTTTTCAGAAACTTAAGAGTTTACTAAAACAAAGAGGTAAAACTAAATTAATATAGTCAAATGAAAGAAAAAGAGGAGGTATGAAGAGAACAAATTAGAGGCAGCAAAAGTTAAGAAGATCCAGAAGAAAGAATACAGTAGCAAGCTTACGAATTATAAACATCTGTTGGTGAACCTATAGTACCTATATATCACTTCCTAGAAACCTAGAGTGCAGATTAAAAAAAAAGGGTAATTTCTCTAATTCAGAATTATTTATCCGCATTCAGGAAACTAACAAAGCAGAGCAAGAGAAAACAAAGTCAAAAGGTAATCTTCTTGAAAAATTCAAAAAAGCAAAGAAACTAATTATAGTGGATTTTGCATGGTAGATTATCTTTTAAATATTTGGTGATATCAGACTAGAAAATAGTATCATCAGACCTCATCTTTGCTGAATCTTCCTGCACTGCAGATACGCTCAAAGAGCTCTCCACCTGCTGCGTACTCCACAACAATAGCAAGATGTGTGGGAGTCAAAACTACCTGCAATCCCAACACCCAAGTAAGACACTAGAAGACAGAATTTTCTTAGCTCTGCCTTTGGAACATGGCAATCCCAATTCCTATGTAGCAACACGCTTGTACATGCATCCTTGAATAGGATTATATTTGGATGGCGAAGCGATTTGTGGTTTATGATTTCCTGAGCCACATTTTCATCAATCTGTGAATCAAACTAGATCAGTATACACATATATAAAAGTGGAGCAGAAACCACAATTGCAATGCCTCAAATCATACAAGAAAGAAATCTTATAAAGAAGTAAATCCCTCAATTGCATAGCCAGAATTATGGTAAAACCACGAACCCATCAAAGTAGACAATATTGACATCAGGGTCGATCATATAAAATCATATCGTCTCACGGAAGCACAAATCATACAAAAGATACTCTTAAACATGGCTTGAGAGAAGTCTCACACACACACACACACACACACACACACAAAAAGGAACCTTATAGGTTTGTCTTATATCATTTGGAAATGACCTATCCTACATGTGTAACATGTCGAAGACCGCAAGTACACATTTATTAGGTGTGATAACAAAGAATTCATTTTATCTTGTACAAATGTTACGCCTTTCCAAAATAGTTGTTACACACACAACCACGAATACAAATACCAACCTTTTCTGAGCTACAAGTCCATAATCGAATTTTGGATTTGTCAAATTTATGAACTCTTCCAGCAATTGAAACTTAATTGTATCGGATATCTGTGATACATTTTATTAAGTTTAGTGTCTTTCTGGTTTTGCCAAGCTCCAAGCCTCCAAATTCAGTCCAAAAACAATAGCGATAATAAACAAAACAAAATTAAATATGCAAGAGAAGATGATTTTTTAAATTGGAGTTGGTTGACTTTTTAAAAACTAATTATAATTTTTATTGACTTTTTAAAGAAAAACAAAACTAATATACAAAATTTAAATTTGAATTAAACCACCAAACGGTGCATTAGGTTTCGTTTGGTTCTCCATTACAAACTTAAAATTTTCATTTTAGTTTGTCTTTTTCTGAAAAAGTTTTTTGTCTTTTCTAAAAAGTTTTTGTCTTTTTCGAAAAGTCAACAAAAATTTACTATTGAAACTTAAAATTTTCAACTCAAACTTATTCACCAAACGGACTCTAAGTTTTCTAAAACGGACCCTAAGTTTTCTAAAAGGTTTCCTTTGGAATTACCGTAAATACTAATAAGTTATTATTATATTATTCTCATGACTCGTGAGGCGGTCGGTCAAGCTCCAAAAGCTAATAAAATAATAAAATGAAAATTAACTTCAAATTTTCCCGTTTGCATTTTTTTCATTTTAAGAGAATTTTCCAGTTTTCTATTAATTATTATAAACGACCAATAAAATTAAAGATTAAATAAAAAGGATTAAATAATCCGCTTAAAAAAAAAAAATTAAGGATCTGTTTGCCTTATCATTTCATTTCAATTTAAACTGTATTTTTTTTTGGTTTTTTTTTAAAAAGTTTTTGTCTTTTCTGAAAAGTCAAAAAAAATTACTATTATAATTAAAATATTTCAACTCTAACTAACCAACCAAACGGACCTAAATTGCAAGAAAGAAGAATATAAAAGAAACCAGAAATACAAATATAAACAAATAAAGGGGAAAAAAAAAAAAGAAAAGAAAAACGTTTGGGAGTCGCAATACAGAGAAAACTCTCTCTCTCGCTCTTAAAAGGAAAAGGCCGATAGAAGAAGAAACCAAAAGTCTGAGCTACACAGAGACCGGAGACGACACACTCTCGTTGATCTCTGACCGTTCAGATCCGACCCCTCGCCGGTGATCGCCATGTTCCCCGCCGTCCGATCTCCCTCTCTCTCTCTCCTCGCCTTCGCCTTCCTCCTTCTCTCTCCCGCCTTCGCCTCCGAGTCAGATCACAAGGTAACCCCCACTCTCTCTCTCTCTTCCCCCAACACCGTAACCTAATTCGTGGATCTTGTTTTTGAGCTTCATTTTCCCCTAAATTCCGTTCGGATCTGTGGATTATTTCGATTTTCTTGCTCTTCAGCTTGTTTTGTTTCGGGAATTTTCTCGAGCCATGGCTACTACTTGTTCTGTAGTTGGATAAAGCTAAGGCTTAGATCTCAACGGGGTCTTCTTGGTTTATGAACGAATTGTTGCTATTTCTCCGATTTTGTGGACAAATTGAAACCTTGCTACGCATTGCTTGTGCAAATGTCACAAAAATTGACCACCATTTTTTGGTTTTTGTTACTGCCATTTTTGGATTGAAGTACTGAATTAAATTAAAAAGAATTTGTGGGTTTTTGGTGTTATTAGTGAATGTGATGGTCGCAGTAGTGTGCATTTCGATCGATGCGTGGACTCTGGTTCTTGCGTTGGAGTTTCAATGCACATTTTGTTCTCATAAGTTTCTTTACTCTATGATTTGACTTTTTTATGTGTACGGTGTTAGATTTAACCTGCAATCGGTGTTTTGAGTTGGGTTTCTATCCAATTCTGATGGTAGTTTGGTCGAAAGATTTCCTTTAGCTTCAGGACTTGATAGTCTGTTAGCTGATAGTTGCTGTATCTGATAATTTGATGTAGTTCCGTTGCTCATCGATTAGGAAATCTCAAGGTTGGCAAAAAAATGTGTTAGAAACCAGAGTAATTCGACATGAAGCAACCAAAGCTGGTTAACTGGGTTGGAAGGCATGCTAAAAAAGATTCTAGAATCTAGGCATGCATGAGTTGACCTGCAGTTAGAACTCTCTCTCTCTCTCTCTCTCTCCCGCGTGCCTCATTCAGTGTCTTCACGCATTTGAGTTGATAACTTTTTCCTAAAACCAAGCACCCTTTTTTACTTATCCCTAAAAGCCAGATAGTTATTATGAGGGCTTTTGCAAAATGGTCCTCAAAGAGTGAGGCGGCAATAGTACTACTATCTGATTCATTTTGAATAGCTTAGATCTGCATGGTGAGTTTTTAAGTTGTGATCTTATGTATGTTTTGATTGTGAAGTATTAGACTCCATGGATTATGGGTTGACTGCTCTTTTTGGTGGATGTTTCTTTTGAGCAGTTTTTGGCATTTCATTTTCCACCTTTATGTTCTAATATTTTTGTTTTTTTTTTTTTTTTTTTGGGGTTTAAGCTTGGTGAATGTCAATGTTTCTAGTTTTTGGAGCATGTTTGCAGCGGTCTAACTTATGTAGTGGAGTGCAACTCTCGTAACAATTTCTTGTAAAGAATAATAAAATGCAAGTTTTCGTCTAAAGTTCAACATTATCTACTCTCATGCAGTATCAAAAGGAGGAACCAGTTACGCTTTGGGTAAATAAAGTTGGTCCTTACAACAATCCCCAAGAAACATACAATTATTACAGCCTGCCTTTTTGCCATCCAGCTGGAAATGCCGCTCACAAATGGGGTGGTCTTGGTGAAGTCCTAGGAGGAAATGAACTTATCGACAGCCTGATTGATATAAAGTTCCAACGTATGTAGGAATCTCTCTACTATCTGTAGTTATGTCCAATTGGTTAAAAATGCAATTTAGCAACTTTTTTTCTTTGCAGAAAATGTGGATAAGGCTGTAATTTGTCAACTTCAACTTGACGAGGCAAAGGTTAAACAATTCAAGGACGCAATTGAGAATAGTTACTGGTTTGAATTTTTCATGGGTAAGCCTCTGCTTTTGTAGTACGAGTTTTCCACATAATGCTATTACAATGCATAAGTATTTATGTAGTATTCTTGGTGCATATTGACTGAATTTTCTTTATGTCTATTAAGCTTTGAACCAGATTTGAGTTGTTTCATGGATTCAGTTTCCTTCACTTTTTGCTATGCTTTTGAACTCTTCTCTCTTTTTCCTGGACCACTAACACAGTACCTCTTTTCATCTTATGATGGTATCTACCTTGGTCATGGGTGTCTATCTACAACTCCAGATGATCTGCCTTTATGGGGTATGGATTAATCTCAGTTCTCATTCTTCAATTGTAATGTTTGATTTTGAACGTTAGTACATTTGAGTTGTGAGCCCTTGGTTGATCTTTTCTCCTCCTTGTGATGTTACTAGGCTTTGTTGGTGAGTTGCATCTAGATAAGAATAGTGACAATGGCAAGCATGTGCTTTACACACATAAGAATATTATTGTCAAGTACAATAAAGACCAGGTTTGTTCTTAAAATTTCATGACCTTTGTGGCTAGCTTTTGAAACCGTCGTTTGCCAACATGTATCATGGCTAAGCTTGTATTAATGCAGATAATTCATGTGAATCTCACTCAAGAGAACCCAAAGTCGCTGGAAGCAAGTCGGACACTGGACCTAACATACTCTGTCAAGTGGATTCAAACCAATGTAACCTTTGCACGTAGATTTGATGTTTATCTGGACTACCCGTTTTTTGAGCACCAGGTAAATTGGAAAAGCATATTTTATTTTGCATTTTTTCCCCTGTGCTGCTTAATTTTCAATTGAAACACCCAACGTTTAAAGATTGGTTCAGATCTTTTAGTCATCTACATTTTCTATTAGCTCAGGCTCTATTAAGCCATCCATGTATCATCGTTCTGTTTGCAGATCCATTGGTTCTCAATTTTTAACTCGTTCATGATGGTTATCTTCCTTACTGGCTTGGTGTCTATGATATTGATGCGTACATTGAGGAATGACTATGCAAAATATGCAAGAGAAGATGATGATTTGGAAACTTTGGTAATGATCTCTTGATCTGCTTGTACTTTTTTTCTTTTTGGTAGTAGCTTGTTAAATAATAATATCGTGTTGATTCCAATCCCAACATTTCCTCTTATTCAGGAAAGAGATGTCAGTGAAGAATCTGGCTGGAAACTTGTCCATGGGGATGTTTTCCGACCTCCTAGGAGTTTGGTGGTTCTTTCTGCTGTTGTTGGCACTGGTGCCCAGCTAGCATTGCTTGTTCTCCTAGTCATCTTACTGGCAATTGTGGGAATGTTGTATGTTGGGTATGTTGAAAACTTATGCAACATACATTATCATTATTTTGGATCTTTTTAATGCCTTGGCCAATGCACCCCAGGATTTTGAAACCATTTCGCATCTTTGTATTTGCTTAGTGATTGTATGAAAGTAAGCATATGGGTTACATCTAGCCTGCCATGTCTCACATTGTTCCTATTGTTCCCACAGGAGAGGAGCAATTGTTACGACTTTTATAGTATGTTATGCTCTTACGTCATTCATTTCTGGTTACGTAAGTGGTGGGATGTATTCACGCCATGGTGGTAAGTATTTAGTAGGCTTTTCAGTTTTCGTTTCCTTTAGTTTAGTTTAGTTTAGTTTTTTTTTTTTTTTCTCTCCCCCCCCCCCCCTAAATCACTCTGTTTGAGCGTGTATGTTAGCAATTTTACGGATTTTTGTAGCATGTTGTTGCGTTCTGGATCTAGATAACTACTTCTGCTTTTCCTATTCAACACGTTCCCTTTTTGACACTGATTCTCATTTTTTTTTCAGGTAAAAGTTGGATAAAGTCTATGATCCTGACAGCATCTCTATTTCCGTTCATGTGCTTTGGGATTGGGTTCGTCTTAAACACAATTGCCATCTTCTATGGGTCTTTAGCAGCTATTCCCTTTGGTACGATGGTGGTTGTCTTTGTTATTTGGGCTTTCATCTCCTTTCCTTTGGCACTTCTCGGTACGGTTGTTGGAAGAAACTGGAGTGGTGCCCCTAACAATCCTTGCCGAGTGAAGACCATTCCTCGTCCTATTCCTGAGAAGAAATGGTATTTGACACCATCTGTAGTCTCAATGATGGGAGGACTTCTACCCTTTGGCAGCATATTTATCGAGATGTATTTCGTTTTCACATCATTCTGGAATTATAAGGTGCGGCTTTAATCTGTTTGCATAGTATTTTGATAAGTAATCCGTTCATTGGTTTGGTAGAATGCATCTGGTCATCAAACGTAGAATCAGGTTAGGTATATTGCAAAGTTGTTTTTGTTTTTAAGCATCGTCCTTGGAGACTGAATCAGTGATTTTTGCATTTGATGTGGCACTTGGGATCATGGAGGCGCACTAATCATATGCTACACTAGATGGTGTAAAAGGATTTCGGAATGTGATTTAATGATATACTCACGTCCAGGAAATCATTGATTCATTGTATTTACTGCACCGAGGCAGATGTCTCAGTCTGTCAACCACAGATTAAGTACTAAAACATTAAATCAGTGTTTAGTGCTCACATGGCTTAGTCTGTCAAGTACAGCTGAACTACTAAAATAGAACTGTACATTTTAAAACGAAAATTACAACCCCCCCCCCCCCCCCCCCCCCCAAAAAAAAAAAACCACCAAATAAAAATAAAAATAAAATTCTTTGGATCTATACCGGCAGTGGACTTCTTTCTAATCAAAGTGTTTCTTTTCTTTTCTTCTGTCGGAATTTGCTGCTGCTGCTTTTTTTTTTTTTTTTCTTTTTTAATTTTAAATAATTTAGTTTGATGTATTCGTGTGTCTGATGTAGTATCTTTATTCTTGGTGATCAAACAGGTGTACTATGTTTACGGCTTTATGCTTCTTGTTTTCCTGATCCTGGTTATTGTCACTGTGTGTGTGACCATTGTCGGGACATATTTCTTGCTCAATGCGGAGAACTATCACTGGCAATGGACTTCTTTCTTTTCGGCTGCCTCGACGGCTGTTTATGTGTACTTGTATTCGGTATATTACTACTATGTGAAGACAAAGATGTCAGGCTTCTTCCAGACGAGCTTCTATTTTGGATACACCCTCATGTTTTGTCTTGGTTTGGGAATCCTCTGTGGTAAGTCCTTAACGAGGCATCAAATTCTATGTCGATATCTCATCACTCAGCTTATCTTGTGGTTTCTTTATCGGGGACTCTTTCCAATAAAATGCAAAAACTTTCTAGTTTAGTTGCTGCTTCTTTTGGGTTCAATCTTTGTTTTTCTCTGGTTACTAATTGACCTAAATACCCACAGTAGAAACTATTTTCCTTAAAATATGCCCTACTACCCGAGTGAAAAGGAGAAATATAATACTAGTTGAAGCTGATATTCATTTCTTCATTTAGGAAGATCAATTTTTTCATTTCTATTTAATGTTATGAAAGTCCTCACTCTGTATACACGGATGATATTCAGTTTTTGTGTTTCTATATTGCTTTTCGGCCTCTAACTAGATGAGAATTTTTTAGATTATGTAAAAGTTCAAGGTGGAGTTTTCTCCTACTTATTCGTGTATTATGTGGATTTTTGTCGGCTTGTATTTATAGGTGCGGTTGGTTATCTGGGCTCGAATTTGTTTGTGAGGAGGATCTACAGAAACATCAAGTGCGATTAAGACGTGTCCGGTGGAACAACCTGATAGAGCTTCCCCAATCACATTGATTGTTGAGATAGTACAGTTGGGGAGGAAGTTCCTGGCCATGTATGAAAACGCAGCGATAATGTCAGGTTGAAATCGCAAGAAGTTAGGACGGGATGTATTCTTCTTTCTCTGGCGTAGGGGAAGCCTTGAGAATTTTCCTTTTTTCGTCTCTTTAACTTTTGGTTTTTTTTTTCCCCGGCTGTAAGTGAAAGCCTTTAATTTAGAAAATTCAGAGATTATTTCATATACATTTTAAGGAAGTTAGAGGATTAGACGGTCATATTTTTCTTTTTTGGACCCTTCTACAATATAGGTTCTCAATGTAAGCACTGGTACAATCTCTCTACCCCATACTCTTTTGTTTGATATAATGCTCATATCAGTATTATCGAACTCATTAGGGGGTGGAAATGACTTTCACCAAAAATGAATTTTGTGATTGTGTCAATATGAGGAGTTCTTAAAAATCATATTTCCTTTTCTACTTCCCTTTATGTGCTTGATTTAGAGTCCAGAACTTTCCAAACTTGAAGGGCCCGTTTGGGGTCACATTTGGCATCTTGAAACTATTTTTCATTATTCACATGGCTAAATGTTTATAGTGAATTTACATTTTAAAGTCAATAATTTTGTTATTTCAAGTTCAAATGTGATGATTTTTTTTTTTTAATTTACATTGAGACACATTTTAATATGTTTTTGCTCAGACATTTTTTAAGTTTTTTACACTTTTTGAATCTAGACAGGTTCTCTGCCAAAGGCACATTTATAAAATTATAGTACATTTCTAATTGAAAACTATGGGGGTGTTTGGTGAATGAGTATAGTTTAAGATTTTTAAGTTTTAATAGTAATTTTTTAGAAAAGACAAAAATTTTTCAGAAAAGATAAAAAATTTTTTTAGAAAAAAACAAAAATCATGATAAAAAAAATACAGTTTAGTTCAAAATGAACTAACAATCAAACATCTTTAAAATCCCTCCAAACATTTGTATGTCTTCTATACCTCGCTTTGGACTTGAGCTCTATTTGTGGTGAGAAATTTCTTTCAGCTGACAAAGGAAAACAATTGGTCCTTAAAAAAAAAAAAAAAAAACTACTAGGAAGTGTGAAACTTAAGGTTTAGTTTAAAATTCAAAGTTCAGCATATAAAGTGAGTTTTTAAAATTCAATAACAACTCGAGAACCACACTAAAGTTTTTAGTTTGGATTGCATGGATAAGAATAATCCTAAAAGCAAAAAAAAATACACACACACATGATACATCCACCAACACTTCATTTTGAAATTGAAAACCCAATATTTTTATTACTTAACGTTTCTTCGCTTCTTTATTTTTCTTATTCGAATTTGTTCTTGTTGATGCATGTACTATGTCCAAATGCTTTGTTTGCACTTTTCTTAGAATTTTCACATTTCTATAATTACTTTTTATGAATAATTGTCTGGATTGAATCTTACCTTCCTATTATAAATTGAATAAAAAAAAACCATCCAATTCAATACAAATCAAAATCAATTGAATTTGATACATAAGTTGGAGAGGAAAAGGAGAAAATTAATGCACGGAATTGGACGAGAAGTTTATATGCAATGGGCGTAACAAGGAACTCCTTGTTTAATGGCTTTTTGTTTTTGTCTGAATATCATTAGCTCTAATTACTGGGTTATTTATTTATTTATTTATTACTATGACAATAGGCAACGGTCATTTGGAATGTGTAACTTGTAGATTTTTGTTGAATTTCTCGGGTTCAATAATGTACTTTGGAGCATTATTTCTGGTTGTGTTCAAATAATTTTCTTATATGAGCAAAACAAAATTGGGTTCAGTTATGTTTTTGTTAAACCAGTGGTGTGAATTGTGACAAGTGGTCGTCTAATTTGTGGATCCTTATAGGTATGGCCAATAAAAATGGTTAAGATTATGATGGTTTTAACTCTTTCTCCGTGATAACGTCAATTTCAAATTACGTTGTAACAATCTGCTCTCATGTCCCCGACTCTTTTCTGACCAAAATAAGTTCATGTCCTTTCTTTGTAGTGATATAGTTAAGGCCAGAAAATGAAAACAAGGATTGAAATAATAATAATAATAATAATAATTAGTACAAATAGTTGCTGAATTTTTTCAACTATGACAGTTTGATCCTTTTTTTTTTTTTTTAGTCAAGATGGCCATAAACTCTATTTTTTGGTCGTTAATAGCCCGTTTTCGTCCAAAACCGTTAAATTTGTAACGGAATTTTACATAAATCATAATTTTTGTAGTAAAAAGACCAACATAACCCCTTGATTTTCTATTTTCTTGCTCATTTACCTTCTCCCTCATCTTTTCTTTCTTTTTTTTTTTTTTCCCCAAACCATGAAAAAAAAAAACCGAGCTGCAGCCCGCGCCGCCTTCCCCCCCCTTTCACCGTCGCCGAGTTCATAGTCATCTTGACCAAAAAAAAAAGAATATGGATCAAATTGTCACTTTTAAAAGAGTTAAAATGACTATTTGGGCTTATTACTCCAAACTGAAAGGGAAAATGGCAATCAGTATTAGCATATTCTCTTAAGCGTTATCAAAGGGGTTCTTCAGACACTGATAGGAATGTTTGCTGAAGACCTTATAAGCGAACCCTACTTCAACCAACCAAATATGCTAACGGTATGGATTCATGAGACGTGATTCCAAACACTCTACATTGAGTATTAGACTGATAGAAAATAAGTCTTTATATTTAAAACTCATAAGAAGAAGACCACTCCATATTCGAACCTTTAATTACTAACCCACAACGACAATCTTTTACCATTAGGTCATCACGCTTGGTGGTTTTATTTTATTTATTTATTTTGTATCTATTTGTTCGGTGAGAAAAACAACTGAAACGAAACCAAAAATGATACGTGGCCTTAGAGCTTGTGCCCACCACAGTCATCACCAATAGAAAAGTGGAGAAGAAATGGGTGAAGGGTTGTGCCCCTTGTGGTGATAATAAAAGATAAAGCTTCAAGCCACCACATGCTGCCACGTGGCAGATAGGATTCCATGCACCAAAGCCACACTACTTCCACAAGCCTTACCCTCCCACACAACATTATCAACACTTTCTAGGATCACTTCTCATTCTCTTTATCTCTCTCCCAAGCGCTCCAAACCAAAACCACAAAAAAAGAAGGGGGAGCCAAAAAAAAAAGAAAAAAAATGGCAGCAACAGCAGCAGCCCTCTCTGGCACCATGTTGAGCACCTCCTTTGTGAGGAGACAACCAGTGAGCAGCCTGAGGATCGGAGGAGGGCAGGCGCAATTCGGTCTCAAGGCGGAGACGGCGAGCCGCGGGGGGCGTGTCACTGCGATGGCATCATACAACGTCAAGCTGATCACACCCGAGGGAGAGAAGGAGTTCGAGGTCCCCGACGACGTCTACATTCTCGACCACGCCGAGGAGATTGGCATTGACCTGCCGTACTCGTGCAGGGCTGGCTCTTGCTCCTCATGTGCTGGCAAGGTTGTTGCCGGGACAGTCGACCAGTCGGACCAGAGCTTCCTTGATGACGATCAGATTGAGGAAGGTTGGGTCCTCACCTGTGTGGCTTACGCGCAGTCCGACGTTGTCATCGCGACACACAAGGAGGAAGACCTCACTGGTTAAGTTGTGAACCACCTTTCTAATTCCCATTATTTTCTGTGTGGTTTTCTTGTTGTCCTCCTCATGATCATGAACTCTCTCTCTCTATATATCTCCTGTCTTGTTTTTGTTTGTTTGGTTGGATGGATTAGTGTATTTCAGGCCTTATCACTGGACGAGTTTTTTTTTATTTAAATGTTTTTGAACTTTCCAATTGTAGTGTCAAATAACATTAGTTTGTTACAAATCTTCTCCATTAGTCTGCTTTCCTATTGAGTTCTTCTCTTCATCACTCTTTGTATGTGTACTTATGTTTGCGAGCGTAGTAAGTCACCGGTGTTAGGATGCCCTTTATCAAAGGGACTATTCTAAACGCTACAAGAATGCTCACTAAAGGTCCTATTGACGGACACTACTTGGCGAGAAGGGCGGTTCCCCAATCTCACCGAATTTGTTAGCAATAACGATACGTGGGAGCGTGTCCCAGACACTGTAAATTGAATACTAGACTAGTGGGAAACAAGCTTTTATATTCAATATTTTGAAGTGAGTCACCCGGCACTCGTACCTTACACCACAAATCTAGCGATAGCAATCCTTTACCGTAAATGCACCATACTCGGTGATAGCTTGTAGGTGGCAACGTACGTGAGATTTGCTTTAAAGTTGCTAGGACAGTAGATAATGGAAAATTATATGTTCAACCGTTACTTATAGAACTGAGTTGGGATATTTCACTAAGCAGTAATTAAAAAACAAGCTAAAACTTTTAATATTAGTCTAAGTAATGTACTTTTCATTTCATGCTAATAATTGTGGCCCGAACACATTTAGTAATTTGAACTTCAAAAAGGATCGAGGACTTTATGTGCTCTGTAACAACTCAAAGGGCGTCTTGACCTCCCGTATTTCTCCATCGCTTAAACTGCATTCTTCACCGCCTAAACTGCATTCTTCACCGCCATTAGCGGGAGGTTGTGATGACAAGTTCGCAGATTCGGCTAAATACTCATCCATTCGAAAAGCGTGGGGAACGCTGGAATTCTCACGTGCCGCCTCCTCGGGCAGTATACTTGATGTTACTGTCAACTGATTTTGAGACTCAAACGACGAGCTCCGGGACAAAGTGCCTGATTCTATAGTTGTTTCATCCCTCTCGTCGGTAGTCCATTCTAGTGAACTCACTGACGTCATAGTGTTCGAGCGAAGCGAATCACGTTTAGACCTCTCCTTTACTCTCTTGCACCAACTATGCAGTGACTGTCTGACGCTTTCGGAGACGAGTGTTTTCTTAAACCGAGATCCCATCTGAAATCACCAGATGGGAAAGAAACTCAAACCCTTTTTTGGTTTTCAGTGACAACTCAAATTCCGAAAGATAAGTAATCTTAAATTTGTTCTGTGTGATGATAACACGAAATGCCAAAAGCGAACCTGGGTAACAATTATATTCACAGGAACTGTGCTGTAGCTACACCAGAACTGAACTAGAACACTGCAACACCAATATGAATATCATTAGATGGATGCAATTGTTTTATTGTCGAATAACTCGTTCAACGGATTAAGTAACGTTACCTACTTAAGATATGTTCTCATTTAGTCCGATTTGAGGAACTTAACAAATCTTATTTGATTACAATAACACAAAGCAAACATCTCCGGCATTGTATTTTTATAGACCGGTCACAATTGTGGCATAATCATATTTCATTTCTAATGGAAATATGTTTTGTTTGTCTTTCGGTTTTTGTAATGGAAGAAATGGAAGTTTGTTGTGCACTGAAAGAAAGAAACATACCCGGAGGCCAACCGAGTGATTATCATTAAATTGTTTTCCATGTAACAAGATCTCTGCTCAAGTCCCCACTAAACACACAACGCAAAATGAAAATTCATCGATACTGAATTTGTCGATAAAAGGGAAATCAAACAAAATAAAGGTAGTCGTTTTACCAAGGACCAGATAAATGTCGCCATCTCGAAGGCATTCTGCATAAGATAGAAGCAGAACAGAATAAGGAATAGAATCACGAAACAAATAACATAAATCACAAGCGAGTCGCGAGTCGACACCTGAAATGTGATGAATTGTATCAAGCGTAGTAGTATTTCAGGCTTTCCGAACCAAAACAGATCGTCGCGTGGCTTCAATTGAGTCCCGACAGACGGTTCAGATTGCTCGACAATTTCAAGTGCTAAAGAGGAGACCACATGCTGAAGTTTTGTCCCAACCAGCATGACAATCTTGGGCAAGTGAAACCATGGTTGTTCTATTAGGACGAGTATCGTTCAATTCAAATCAAGACTGAAGAGACAAGAAAGGTTAAGTTCGCTTACTACAGCGGGGATGAAAGAGAGCCAGAAGTAAATATGCAGACCTGCAGTAATTGAACAACTAGTAAACTTTCAGGAAATAAAACTAGGAAGAAATATTGGTCTCCGAGATTGCGCTTCCAAAATGCATGTTACCGTGAATGTTTACGAAGATGCATACGATAGCGTAACCCCAGAGTGGCCAGCTGCAAGATCAAAAGGATAAATTCATTTTAGGAAATACTTAACAAAAATATTAATGAAAAAAAATTGTTCACATATTGTTTTCATATTTTGTTTTCCGTTTTCATGTTCTATGGCTTAAATATCCAACAAAAATTTTCGGATACACACCCAAACACAATTTCCTTTTTACTTGTAATCAAACTATTCTCTAAAGAAGCACAATCAAGAAAATATATTTAATCTTAACTTGGTAATAGTAGGTTGTTACTGAGGCATAATGTTATCAAAAAAATATAAATTTCCAAGAACTAATGGATCAAATGAAAAATCCGAAAGTATCCGAGACTTGATATGAACTACTTTTGAAGTAAATATCATGTTAAGAGAAACGCACACCTAATTCCAAGAATTCCATTAAATTCGTCTTCCATGCTCCGGACCATATATTTGTGGAAATCATACATTAGCGGCAACTTGTGCTTCTGGATACCAGGGATTGCAGTAAAAGTCATGAGTTCTGAATGTACATATAAAACCAAGAGGAACAAGCTCTTTTCTTTTATTGGGAGAGAGAGCAAAACATCAACATATGGTGATGTGTTATTTATGAGCATAGTGTTTTTGGCAGACATAATCTAGTGGTAAATTTACGTCCGCTTTTAATATTAAGAGTCAGCGTTCAGATCACCTCATTTCTACATTAAACAGAGAGAGATACGAAAACAAACCTTTCGCCAAAGGTCATAAGGTTTATGATTACGCAAACAAGTATAAGAATGGGAGCGAACTGGTTTGGTTGGCTTTGGCCAACGACAGAGCCACCCATAGCTAAGTGGGGATTTTACTTTTAAAAACTTTACATTTTTCTCATTTTGCCTCCACTAAGACAATAGGCTCGCTGCTGGCTTTGGCAATAGAAAACAGGGAAAAATGAAACGAACATAGAATACTACATAGATACTCACTGTGATGAAGCCCAAACGAAGTGCCAAGTAATCGGATTTCCTTATTGAACTCTTAAATTGTCGTAGGAAGCAGAGCTGCATCACCATAGACGAAAATTTCCGTTTAGAAACTGAATATTCAAACAATAACATAGCTAATTAAGGATGACACGAGAGAAAATATTTTCTAAATTACAACTTTAACTCAATGGGACAACCAATGAAATACAAGTGTGATCATTCTTATTACTAATTAACTATTAGACCGTAAGAAAAAGCAGCTCAGAAAACATCTTCTGATTATCTTATTTGACTTCGTTCTTGCCAGAAAGAGAATCCTAAGCTCGTTCATGTTTCGCTGTTTTAGATTAACGATACGGATTTGAATTTGTTAAAATCATGAAGAATTACCATCCAAATAAGAACCGGATTTCTGCTCCACGGATGAGATGTGTGATGGTAAACAAAGGTGGATTGACGCCTCAAGACCCTGTCTATCTTTGCTGGAAAAAAAATAAAAAAGGCGGAAGTTATTAAACAAATACTTCAAGAAATAACGGTTTCTCCGATTTATTGGAAAGTATCCTCAATTGTATCAACACCATTGGTAAAATTTCTAAGCTTTTGGGAAAATAAAATACAAAAAAAGGATTCCAAAGTGACAAACTGAGGAGGCAGAAGAAAATTTGCGGTCAAACAAATCTTCTAAACCTATATTTTTGTGATTCATTATGAACTAATTTGAACTTCGTCCAATGAACGATAAGCCATTCTGTTTTGTGCTTTGAGAGTAGGCTACGTACCTTGCAAGGTTGCTTGATTTTCCCATTTCCTCCAACTGTAAATCTACGGAATAAGCAATATGTCAAAGATAAATCTCCACTTCTCTTCTCTGGTTGGCGCATGAACTTCAAACAAATTAAGAAACACGATACGTCGGCGGTTTTAAGCAGCCAAAATCATAACTCACGAAACTTCCCATTTTCAAACCATTTAATAATTCACGAAATCGTGTTTGATATATGTTATTGGACACAATTCCTTTTTGACATCTGAATACCAACAATAGGTGATAAACTAAATAACTAATTTACCTATTCAAAACTTTGACAATTCAGCGAGTAACTGATAATAAAATAAGTAACTTAATTACCAACAACTTGTTTAAAAATGGTCATTTATTGAAGCCAATCTTGAAATGTAAATCTTGAAGTCGGTAACTTGGTATCAGGGATACGAAGATTTCACCTTGCTCATGGCCAGACCAACAGCAACACAGCTATACAAAACATGAGTAATCCCGAGAACAAAAAGGAAACGATGGAGCTGCTCGAGACCCTCGTATGAAACGAATGGTTCACGACCCTGAGGAAAACCACCGATTAGCACAATGGCATTAAGACCTAATTATGTATGAATCCCATAAAAATTTTGAAACTTTGAGAACGATATTTTTACCACGCCACATTGGTGAGACTGTGAAGAATGAGTAGAGATTCCTGTTGGAGGAATTTGTGTCTCGTTGAGAGAAGAGAACGGAGTTTCCAAATTGCGGTTCTCATGGACACTCTCATCTTTCTCGGAACAAATTAAGAAGCGGCTGCGGAAAAGCGATGAATCTACACATATCTCGGAAATAAATCTTGCGCATAGTGCCAGAAACAAAGATATAAGTCCAAGTAGCATCAGCTCTACAGGGAAACAAAGATGTCTTAGGTATTATAGCTAAATAGAATTTTTTTTAATAAATGGCCGAAGTTTTTAAAAAATTGTTAAAAGATATTTTTTCTAAAATAGTTAATCAATTATTTTAAATGGTCAATTAGTGATTGACGGTTGATTAACGGTGATTAAAAAAAAAAAAAGACAAGACAAGAACAAAGAAAAAACATCGACAAATCGTAATGATGGTAAATTCACCTTCCTTAATCTTGTCCAAAGAGGCAAACAGTGCATTCCTCTTAGTTTTCTTTAACCACTGTTCACAACCGACGTGAAAAATTAGATCAACACATTTCTGCATTAAGATTTCTACTCCCATTTATTGCTGGAAAACAAAATCTGATAATAATAAAGAAAAGAAAAAAGAAATAACCCTTTCTTCTCCCCCTTTTTATTGTGAACATTTTTTTTCTTTCGAAGTGTTCTTTCAAGTCCCTGGCACAAGTCCACTACATTTTCTCACACTTTCTCAAGGGCCAAACAGAAACGAGAAGACTTCCTAACCTCTCTAAGCTAAAGTAAGTAGTAGTAATGAAAAATCGAGACAGAAATCTTTTGCTTTCTGCATTTTCTCAACAAACCTGAGCATTAAAACGAAGATGTTTTCTAAAATCTGTGGACAAGTCTCTAGTTCAGAACACAACTTGTTCAGTTCCAACAGTAGAGTAAAGTTTCGTTTTTCCCAACTGGACTTTACATTTTAGTCCCAAAAAAAAAAAAAATATATATATATATATATATAATATAGTCTTTAGAGGCGTCTGGATCCCAGAAATGATAAAATATAATTCATAGTCACATGTTCTTTTGTCATTACTGATTTTCTCAGCAAGAAATCAAGAAGAAAGAAAGTCTCTAGCTCGGAACACAACTTGTCCATTTCCAACAGTGAAGTTAAGTTTCTTTTGTCTCAATCTTTTCCTAACCGGACTCTACATTTTAGTCCCAAAATATATATATATATATAAATATGTGTGCGCGTGTGTGTGTATATATATGTATATAATATAATCTTTACAAGCTCAAAAGTCGTTTCGGACCGAAAAATAATAAAGTATCATTCAAAATCACGCATTAATTGGCGTTACCGATTTTCTCAGCAAGAAATCAAGAAAAAAACTTGTCTATACTTCCTGATGCAGCACAAAAATAAGATAGCAGTATTATTCAAGAATCAACGAATTTGTTTTCTATTACGCTTCCGCAACATCAGTACTTACCTTACCGAGTCTGTAAATGGACCTTTCAAACAAAAAGCAAGCGAAGACCATGACAGTAACGACAGAGGCCACTGAATAAGTTGGAGTCTCGGCCAATGACCTCTGCCGTTCAATCACCACCTTCTCCATTAAATCCGTAAAATCCGCACCATCAACTCTCACAGCAACAAACTCAGACTTTTAACTGAAAAAAAACTTTCTCGAGAAAATGGAGGAGCCGAAAGTAAGGAAAACAATGGAAAGATCCAGGAAATGGGAAAGTACAGTTAATATAATGATATTTATATGGGGAAAAAAAAAAAAGTGCAGGTGAACGTGGTGTATCAAACGGATCTTCTTCTTGACCACGGCAAAGATGGGGATCTTACCTTAATGGCTATTATTTTTTTATTTTTTTATTTTTTGTTTGAACTTTGTTTTTAGAAAGTGTTTGCTGTTTTCCAAACAAGCCCATCATGCAAATTTGTACAGATTATTGGAGTTGCCGCCCACCATGCAATCCATCCATCTGGGACGGGTCATATGTGCATGCAAGTCCAACCTACTCACATGGAACCCACCAAACAGCCGCGTGTAGTTTAATTATTATGTGAGAATCAAGAGCTAGTCTACCTATTCATTTATTTATTTTGCTGAACTTTTTTTTCTATTCAAAAACTAATAATCATAGATACACAAATAATTATTTATTACTCTTTTAATATCTAATATTTACTTTTAAAAAAAAATTAGAGATTAGATGGTTCAAACTCTGTATTTTTTAATATAGTTAAGTGTGTAATTATCACTGTATTATATTAATAAACACAATTTTTTACTAATTTACATGTCATTGTTTCTGTCTTTATATTTTAAACTAATACAAAAACCTTACACATTTGGGTATCATTTGACCATCACATATTGAAATGTCTATATCAATATTACATTTAATTCTAAAAAATGTAAAAATGAAAGACTGAACATGCTTTCTGTTTTCTTTTGTCTCTTACGTAGTCTCTTAACATGTAAAAGTATTCCTATTCAACCTTCCGGGAATATTGACTTGGGTCACTCGTAAATGATGAGCTCCACATGCAGGACCCACCTAGAGACATTTACTATTTTGTGGGAGCACCAAGATTCAAATTAGTCGGTATTTATAATGCTATAAATATTTTATTTATGGAGTTTTGAAACTTGTGAAAGTTTTATTACGAAAATAATTTAAATATAATAATATTGTAAAGATTAAATGAAAGGGTGGATCCATCAATTACTAGTAATCCAATGTTATAATTTGGCATTTACTATATTTGATAAATTTGTCATCAAATATAGCATTAGTCAAATTAAGTACTTCGTTGAAAGTTATTTTTATACTCAAATAGTAAAATTTTGTAGACATGTCAAATTGGATCCTTTTTCCTAACTGGCATACATTTGAAAATTATTTGAAAAACTAGTTGGATAGCATGCGTAAAGTACGTACGGAATGGACAAACAAAAAAAAAGCAAAGCAAATACACACACACCACGTGTGACACCTGAGAGGTTAAAAATGTCATGTGATAGCTTGAGAAGTGTGAACGAAAACACTTTAAAAGTGTCATTCGTTCTTCATTTCGTTTTTCGATCTATGAGTACTATGCATGAGTAGCATAATTGTTTGACTTCTAACCAACAATTAAGATCTATAGTAGGAACTTCTTTTGGTGGGATAGTGGGAGTTCTTCCTGGTTGGGAGTTGCCAGCGTTGGAGCTTCCTGCTTATATATGCTTATAAGCTTTGTGTAGAAATTACAACTTGTTTTGGACAATTGATAGATTGTGCGAGCTGATGAGTTTGATTGGATATTTTTGTGTTGCTTTGTTTTTCGTCTCATTTTGGACTTGATGCAATGATAGTTACTCGTGGACCTTGGCTATTTAGATTGTTAACAACTAACTTGATTAGTTGGTGGAGTAGTTTGAGTTGAGATTTTTAAGTTTTAATAGTAAATTTTTTTGAATTTTCAGAAAAAACAAAAAACTTTTTGGGAAAAAGACAAAAAAAATTTTGAGATGAGTATTTTAAAATGGTTTGCCAAACACCCTATAAATCATTAAGTTGGTTTTATTTTTATTTTCTGTGGATTTTAAATTGAGTGACTTTTAGGATTGACTATTAAAGTGTATACCTTAATATTGTTATACTGTCTACAGTAATTTCAAGATTTTTAATCCCTCATAAAATAAGACAGATGCCAACATAATATAAGTTGATGCCAAAAATCAACCTAAACACCATGTGCAACAATGCAAGGTGATCGGACCGGTTCTCTACTTGTAAAGCCTGCAAAAGAGCAGATAAGAGCTTCGGAATAAGGAAGACACCGGTGAGATGTCTGTCAAAGGCACTTTGACACTCGAGTCAACACAGTGAGCTAAAAGGCTTGGAGTGAGGCATAGTATTTAGTAGGTAAGAATGTCCATACTTGACAAGCTATGTAAGATTGGTATTTATAGAATGGCTACTGGGATGGATCCCAGTCGAATCCTGCCCAACAGTGTCGGGCTAACCGGAAGAGTAGTTAACCTTCAGGCCGGTTAGCCCGGCAAATAGGAGATTGACTATGCTCCTACCGCTTGTCTTGGGCGTGAACAGAATCTAGGACCGTAGTAGAGGACATAAGATGGGATCCACGTGTCCCAGGCATGGGTTCCCTATGTCAGGTCGTTAGCCTATAGGCTAGGTGGTTCCAGGTTTGTTATAACAAACTTCCCTTGCCCTTAACCTGTGTCAGGGGAGAGAAAGTCTAGCAGGAAGATCACTAGTGCTCTTCATAGTCGATCACGGGTTCTGAAGGGAAGGTCTCAAGGTCATTGACTTGATCAACTGTCGGGCAACACCTTGCTCTGCATGATGCTTGCCAGGTAGATTATGCTTGATGGGCAAGCCGGGTAGCCTAGCATGACCTGTAGCCGAGCCAAGCAATTGAGCATAACTCGTAAGCCAAGCAATCAAGCACCACCTTTGTAACGACCCGACTTTTCGGACCGTTAACAAACTTACTTAAGTCTTAACACTTATTTAAATTCGGTTCTAAAAAGATACTAAATTTTTTTTTTTTAAATCGTATTCATACTATAAAAATTAGAATTATTAATATTTTTATATGTGGAAATTAAAAACCACTAATAAATAATTATCCTATTTAAATTCATGTTTAAATAATATTTAAAAAGCTATAACTTCATGTTGATTAAAGCAAAAGAGTCAAAGGTCTTTTTCTCATGGAGTACTCATACTAATTTAGTAATTCCAAAACATTGGGACATAACTATAATTACGGTCGTTACAAAATAAATTACGAAGTCTAAATGCGGAAATTAAATTTCGTGGTGGTATCCCACTCCCTTCCTTCACCGCCTCCGCATAGCTTCGCCTGTCCATAAGAACATCTAAGTAATAGGCTGCTTACCCGCGTTACCTACAGCACGAACACACACGTATGAGCTTTCGCTCAGCAAGTACAAACAATATCTCACAAAACATTTTCATAAGTCATATCATCACATGTAATTATCAAGAATGTTCAAAATGCATGGAATCATGTGTGTTCAATTATGCTTCATTATATACATATCTTGTCTACTTAAGGGCCCCTATGTCGTACCCATATGCGCGCAACCAATGGGGAGTTAGGGGAGCGACCCTCTAACAACCTCCAAGGTCATATCTTATAATTTCGTTCTTATCATATCCTCTCACTAATTGGAGGTTGGTACGACACTTAATCCTATCTTTCATTAGCCTCATTCTTATTATTTGTGACAATGTGTAGATTTACATGTCACTATGCATTTATCATTACGGCATACATATCTGTGAGGCATGTCAATTATATCAGTGCAAGAGAATTTATGCACATCAAATACTTAATCAAAACAATACGTATAATTTATAGACTCATCACATCATCAAGTCAAGTCATAACAAACGTTGAGCATCATCAAAGAAAACATTTTGTTTCATGCTGTAGGTGAGGTTTGTACTTACTTGTCTTATGTGCTTAATTTCGGGAGTTGTATCTCCTACTATGCGGATTTGAGAAATTGTCCTGATTTAACAATAACTCATTATTAGATAAAATCATGATTATATTACTTTATTCAATTATTCATTTATTTTATAAACTAGAGTGAACTTAATTTACTTATATCATAATTAACCTTAATAATTAATTATTATTAATTATTAAACGCTAAAATAAATTTCTACTAATTATTATTAATTAATTAATTTAATTTAATTTAATTAATTTTATTAATTAATTGAATTGATTAAATAATTAATTAAATAATATTTATTTATTACATTAATTAATTGAGTTATTAAAATTAAATCATATAATTTTAATTGACTTAATAATAATTAAATTATTAATAATTGTTACTTAAATATTCTTTCTCATATAATGATTAATGATTATTAATTCTAGAATTAACAATTAATAATTTGATTAATCTAACAGTTAATGATTGATTAATCTCTAGTTAATCATCCCTAATTATTTTGGTGATTATATCAATAATTAATGATTAATAATTAATTAATTTATAATTAATCATGTATTATAATTATGTAATTATTTAACATAATAATCTTGATTATCATGGGTTAACTCTTATAATTAATTAATTAATTAATTAATAATTAATTAATTAATTAATTCCTTTATTAAATTACATTTGGTTATGAATTAATTAATTAATTAGTTAATTAATTAATTAAGAAATTAATTAATAAATCAATTAAGGTGATAAGGAGTCACCTAAGGGTATACCTCTATTTTACTATTGGGCTAGTCCAATTCCCTTAGTTATGTTCATTTAGTTGGGCCAAGGTAGTCTCATGGAATAGGCCCAGTAACCCCCTAGTATACTCTAGTTTAGCCCATTAAAACTTATGATTTAATTTATGAAATTAGGATTTTTCACATTATTTGTTCACACACTTAAAATCAATTCATTTCATAACTAAATATATTCATATGTTAGGATTTACTTTTATGTCACCTTTTAATGTTTAAATCATTTTATCGGTGTAGGATTTTACTTGTAGGATTTATTTAAAATTGAGTATAATTCCGTTTTGGACACTTGATAACTTGTTGGAAAGCTTGAAACATCTAGTTTCTGTCTTTATAATTTGTTTCCTCAGATTCCAAACATTTCAAATATTAATGTGGACGTTTTCTTAAGTGTCTTATGGTAAAATCTCAGATTTCCAGATTTCAATACAATCTTTAAGGATTTATTAAAATTCATATACATAACCGTTTTAAACACATGATATCTCATTTTGAAGCTTAAGATGTCTACTTTACAGTGGTAAAGTTATTTCTTTTAGTACTTAAGCATTTCATACCATAAACTTAGGTTTTGTCACTGTTGGTCTCACGTTTGCACTACCAGTCCAGATTCATGAATAAGATTTAAAAATCCATAACAATTTACTTACAAGTCCAAATAAGACAAAAGATATGTCATTGGAAAGCTTATAATGTCTATTTTGTATGACAAAAACAGTTTTATAAAAAGTTATGGTTTGCTAAGTCAAAAACAACAAAACCCGTAGCTAGTACCGGGTTCCAGCAAGGTTTTTCGGTTCGTAGACCAAATTTGTAAAATTCACCAAAAATCGTACATTTATCCAATCAAGGCGTATGATACCTTGTTGGAAAGCTTAAAGAATCTAGTTTTTAGTTCTCTAACTTATAAACCAAAATTTTGAGTTTAAATGGTTCGGAGTATAAAAAAAACCGTGGCTGGTCAGTGGCTCGGAGGTTCATTTCTTCCCTAGTTTTTGTCACAACTTCAAATGCACATAACTTTATACATATAAAAGCAAATCAAGTGATTCCAAAGCCTAAAATGAAGCTTATCCTCTGTAGAATCTTAATATATAATTTATTTTTCATACCAAAGCTTCTAATGCATGCTATATCACCACAACAACTACGACCTTCAACAAAGTTCACAAATCTTACCGAAATGCTCCGGGGATCCTTCAAGATCTTGAACCTCCCGAGTTCTTCTCAAAACTTTTTCCTAGGTAAGAAAAATCTAATATTAAGATCATAACTAAACATCACATTTTTTTTTTCTCCAAAAAAAATAACTCAAACCCGAATAGCACCACTATGTTACCTCTAGTAAAACGTCCTCTAACTCCGTCTCGCACTTCTTCGATCTTGGTGTTGGGGTTCCTTAGACCTTGAAAATGGATGGAGGAGGTGCTTGAGGAGTGTTGGAGATGGAGAGTAGTGTTGGTGGTTCTTGGTTTTGTTTAGAGCTTGATTTGTGTGAGAAAGAAAATGAGGTGTTAGGGGTTTGTACTTAGCTAACTTTGGCCTTGAGAAAGTTGTCTTTTGGGAGATGGAATTTGAAAAATATTGGCTGAATCAACCCCTTCAATGGCCGGCTGTTTTGGGAGAGATTTTGGTGAAATTTGGTTCAAAAAGTTGAGATGAAATGTCACTTTCACTTGCCTCTTCTCTAGGTTAAATTGCCCAAAAAGGCCATGTCATTTCTTACTTGTGGTTGCATGCATGCACCACTTTCCTCATTTCCCTTTGTTCACATTTTTTCCTTGTTTCTTGAACTACAAAACCGACCCCCCCCCATTGCTTCCTTTTTTTTTTCTTTCTTTCTTTCAATATCCACCCTTGATCCAAAGTTATCATCCTTATTCTCACCCATTGGATCTTCCATCACACCAATCCTTAATCTAAGTTCTCATTGGTCACTTTTCATCCAAGGTTTGGTCATTGATTTGCCTAGGATTCTCTAGCATCAAATCTACACCATTGATCTCAAATCAAGCACAATTCTTGATTAATCTCCCACCTTTGGATTTCCTAAGAGTAAATACTAATAATTCATTTCTATCCATGTGACACATTAATTCCCAAACATGCTCTCAAAGCTTGACTATTAGTATGATCAAAATAAATACTAAGATCATTAAATCAATCTACTAATAAAAATCGGGGTCCTTCCGAAAAAATTATCGCTATACCTCTAATACGACATAACTTATTTTTTTCGTATAAATTTTCATGTCGTTCATCACATGTTTTAGGTATTTAAAATTTCTCATTTAAATAGAGAAACTCAACATTGTTAAATCATCGACATCATCACACCGATGATACATATATTATCAGTCATGATCTTGAAACTTGATATTCATCAAAATAATTCACTAAAAGCATATTAATGAATAAAATCCATAATAACAATTCATTAATTAAGCTTATGAATTTCTAGGGCATCACAACCTTGCAACAACATATGTATTTGCAAAATTACCCCCGGTTGACCAAAAAAGTGATACGATGGATTATGTAATTAACCCTTATAAAAATATGAACAAAAAATTTCATTTTATAAAAGAAAAGTTTCATCATATATCATAAAACTAAAAGGTAACTTGTTAGTTCTTTTTTTTTTTTATAAAAAATGAAAAAAAAAAAAAAAAAGATAACTCATCAGGAATAAAAAATAATGACTGAATATTCATTTCAGTTTTGCACAATCTATAAAATTTAGAAACTTGACTATTCATGATATTTCTGATAGTATTTTTCATAATGTGTATTGTTACTCAATATAAATATTTTTCTTTCTTTTTGAACACAACACGTAATATAAATCTAAGTCCCTTCGAATCTAAATATGAATAAAGCACTTTATCATAAATAATACTGAATTGATGACCAATGAAAAAAAAAAACAAAACAAAACAAAACAGACCCCCCAACAATAGAGGATATGCCTACTAGTGATTATATATCCGACTCTGTTAAAAAGTGAAGAATTCGAATTTCTCACACTTAAATTCAAAAATAAAATAAAATAAAATAAAAGTATTACTCCTAAACCTAATCAAATGTATGAATATTTTCCGTATATATCAAATTTGTACATAAGTTTACATTCAATTTTGACTAGAAAAAAATGAAAAAAAAAATGTAAAAACAAACGAAAACTTTCTCTTTTTTAGAAATATATTCTTTTTTTTTTTAATAATTTTTTGGGTGCTTTTTCTAAGTTTTATATTTTTTAAATAAAATTTACAAACTTTTTTAGGACATTCTTATCATTATAAAGTCAAAATTAAATATTTCTCGAGTCATAAACTTAACACATATTTATAATTTCAAATTAAATATGTGATGAAATTAAAAAATATACATATTTCCTAATACTTTATGTAAAATTTGCATTTTCGAAGTGTGAATTTGCCTTTTGAATATATATATGTGAAATACAAAGCAAAACACAGAAAATTTTCATGAAATTCCCTTAAACCATGTTACGGGTGTCAATATGCCTCCTAAATTATGAATTATAATATTTGTGTCAAATTATTCCATTTATTTATTTTTGAAAATATTTCAGTCATCTTTAATGTCAAAATCTCATGATCATTATATTTGTGTAAGTATAATATATAATATTTCGTTAAAATGCCCTTAATCTATAATATTTGTGTCAAATTACTCCGTCTATTATTATTTTATTTATCTAACAATTATAGTTACCTAATAATAATTAATTTTGTTAGAATAGATTAAAAAAAATGGTTTATTTCTTCTAATTATAATGTCTTTTTTTGACATACAATTTTTTATTTTATTTATCTTAATTCAAATTTACTTTGATTATTACATGTAACCTAATGTGATTTATTTCGTATGTCTCCTTATGTCATTATTTATGCCATTTTAATAATAATATGACATGAACTAAGTGCTTGTTTGGAAAGGTAGTTCAAACTACCAACTTAAATTAAAATTTTTGTCCTTTTTCTAAAAAAATTTTTGTCTTTTCTGAAAAGGTTTTTTATCTTATTTAAAAAGTCAACAAAAATTACTATTACAACTAAAATATTTCAACTCAAACTAACATACCAAACAAACCCAAATCCCATTGCTTGTGTCCTTATTACTTGATACAAATGTTATAATTCAAAAGATAAAACTTATACATCTTATAATTAAGTAGGTAAATTGACACTAGTGACGTAATTAAGAAATTCTTGAAATTTTCCAAACATGTAGGTTCGTTCTTTTTCCGCACGCACAAAAGAAGAAGGGAAAAAAACAAAAAAACAAAAAAAGGTTCACTGTACCCGCCGGAATTCCGTCGTTCAAACCCAAAAATCTCTCTAAAACCCTAAACTCCTACACTTTTCTCCATCAAAAGCTCCACCGCAGCAGCTGCAGCTGCAGCAGCAGACATGGCGCTGAGCTCTCTCCACCTCCGCCGGACCCTCTCCACCCTCCGCCGCTCTCTCGCTGGCACTCCACCAATCTCACCTTCCTCCTCCTCTTCCAGTAGGCCTCTATTCCCCATACAATCCCCAGCTCGGCCGTCGCAGAAATGGTCCCTCCTCCGTCACTCTCGCGCCTTCCGATCCTCCTCGGCACCGCTGTCGTCGTCCCGCTCGGCCAACGGCGGCGGAAATAACCAGGACGACGACATTGTGCCCGGCAAGATTATGACGGGAAAAGAGTCGGAGAATTCCGAATCCTTCTCCATCCTCCGCCGCCCTCTCGGCGCCTCTCCTCCAATTCGCCTGCCTTCCTTGTCCAGGCAATTCCTAGCTTCTTCGCAAAGGCCACCGCCGCCGCTTCTCCTCCAATGTCGTCGGTTGAGGTCGTCGCCTGTTTTGCTCAAATCGTCGTCGTCGTCATCGACATCGTTTGAGCCCAACTACACTTGGTCGTACGAGGAGTTTAAGCCCCGCGGGCTTGGCATCGACGCGATCGAGGGCTGCGACTTCAACCACTGGCTCATCGTCATGGATTTCCCCAAGGACCCGAGACCCTCTCCTGAAGAAATGGTCCGTTCCTACGAGGAGACCTGTGCCAAGGCCTTGGGAATCAGGTCTAAACCACCTCGTTCTTCGGTTTCATCATTTTTCTAACTTGAATATCCCGTTTACATATTGTCATTAGTAAATTGGTTTCATAGTTGTTCTTATTGATAAAACTATCTCCAATGAGTATGTCATATGTCTCAGTGTGTGTGTATAGGAATAAGGTTATATATAATTCCGTAGGTCACTTTTTAAAATTCGAATCTATAGAAATAATTGATATCTTGTGTTTCTATTTTATTAATTATCATTAAAGATCAACTTCTCCCAAGTTATCTAGGTTTATCCATGTTTTGACAAAATGAGATGAGTTAACGTTAACAAGTTCGGATTTTTTAGGCACTTATGATTTCGATATATTGATTATAATGGTTTGCCTGGGACTCCAACCTGGAACTAGTCGGATGGAGGCGTTGTTTGACTTAATTTCATAAACAATTTGTGAAACTTCAAGATTCCAGTCACTTAATTTCCGTGGGCTTGAAAATGAGACGGCATAGATTGTTATGCATGTAATATGGGTTGTCTTGTTTACTTGTGAAGAAATAGGAATGCAATGCTCATTTCCCTTTCAACTAAATGATCAAATGATTGTTCGTTCTTTGTTATGATTTTTAAAATTTCAATTCTGTTTTGTTTTTTATACTTTTATTGTAGAGTTTATTTTGCGAGCTTGTATTAATACATTACATCTTGATAAAAAGCTTACAAGCAACAGTCGAGTACCTTTTTCTGTATCGCTTTCCCCTTAGTACTAGGAATGGAAATGCTAGTTAGCAGAATGCACATTATATTTTCTGACTATTTGGTGTCACACTGCAAATGTACCTGAGTTCTAAACAAGAAATTTCTATCTTTTTGGAGATGGACCAGAGTTTCTGGTTTGATAAAATTAAATGCACGCATAACTGTATTGCATTTCAAGGTTTCTTTACTGAAGTTCTTCATGTCAGTTCTTGACGTCTTCTGAACATTTTGTTAGACTATAAAAAATAGGTTTGTGTTTGGAGTAATTTACCCTAATAATAATTGCTTTCATGGATTCAGTGTGGAGGAGGCAAAAAAGAAAATTTATGCTTGTAGCACATCGAATTACACAGGCTTTCATGTGGAGGTTACAGAAATAGAGTCAGAAAAGTTCAATGGTAGTATTTAGCAGCAATCGTCTTTCTCATATTTAAAAACATTGGTAGCTCTAGCTTTTCAATTAGATAGGATGCCGTAGCATTTATGACCTTTAATTTTTGGCTTAAACAGGTCAACCTGGGGTTGTTTTTGTACTCCCAGATTCTTATGTTGATCCAGAAAAAAAGGAGTATGGAGGTATTTTAATAGTTTTTCTTTTCCTTCCCCTTTTTAGTTTGTTTATGTTTATATTTTATTGTGGTTGCTCAGTTTTTACCTTGAGGATTGACTTTGTATCAGGGGACAAGTACATCAATGGAGTAATCATTCCAAGACCGCGCCCAACACTTAATGGGAAACGAAACCGTGACCAGCCAAAACATGATCAGCAAGCAGGACCAACACCAAGTCAGCAGGGAAGTCCATCATACAGCCAGGAGGGGCCTACTCAACGAGGATTGAAGCCAAATCAGCAGAGACATCCCGTGAACAGTCACCGGGGGCTCACTCCACAAAGTTATCCATCCAAACAGAGTTATGATATACCAAGAGAAGGAGAAAGAAGAGGTCCGCCAAATTATCCATCCCAACAGAATTATGGTCGGCCAGGACTTCAAGAAGTATATGTGGCCCGCGAGAATTCTGGTCCTCCAGCACCCCAAAATTATTCATTTGGACAAAATCGTAGTCTGTTAGGACAAGTAGAGAGAAGAGATCTTATGCCAATGGTTGCTTCTGGGGAGACAAATCATTACCAGCAGGGAAGTGGAGGTTTAAACCCCATATATCTGGGAAGTTATAACGACAGGGATTCGGGGAACTTTTATCCTCAAGGACAAAAGGGATTCCCACTGGGATATCAGAGCAACCATGCACCTCCTAGTCAGCAGGGACATTATAGGGAGGATTACCGATATTATGGCCCGCCACAAGGTACATACCATGGACAAGGCATGGGTGGATGTCAAGGCCAGGGACCTCCCGAAGCTTATTGGCAAGGAGCAAATTCTGGTTGTGTTGGACGAGGAACAACTTTTGGCTACGAGCTAGGTTATCCTGGGTACAACCATGGCCAAAGTTTCTCACAGCAGGCACAAAGGAATGTGCAAGGTGCAAATTTTTATCCTCAAAAACAGAGGGAATTTGTTCAAGGATATCAGATGAACTATGAACCTTATTATACACCTAGCCATGCACCTCACTATGCACCTCACTATCCACCTCACTATGCACCTCACTATCCACCTTACTATGCACCTCCTACGTATCAGGGGCATTTTAGGGAAGATAATCAAAATTATGGCCCAGCACAAGGAACCCTTTATGGACAAGTAGCGGGTGGATATCAAGGCCAAGTAGCTCCTGAAGCTTATTGGCAGACAGCAACTTCAAAAGCTGTTTGGCAAGGAGCAACTTTTGGATATGGGCAAAGTTTTCCTGGGCAAATCCAAGGTTATGGTTTCTCTCAAGAGCAGCAAAGAAATATGCAAGGAGTACATTATTATTCTCAAGACCATAGGGAATTCTCACAGGGAGGTCAGGCGAACTTTGAACCTCCTAGGCAACAAGAGGGCTATGGGGAGTATCAAAATTATGGCCCAGTACAAGGTGCATCATACGGACAAGGAGTAAGTGAATATCAACATCACGGGAATCCTAACCAGCTACAAAGCTATGATCAAAAGGGGCGAGGAAACTATTCGGTTCAAGAAGAGAGGCAATGGGAACAGGGAGATCAGAGGAACTATGCACCTCCTAGGCGGTAGTGTGGTTTTTGGGAAGACTTTTGGAATGATGGACAAGGAGTGGGTGAAGATCAAGGCCCGGGTTTTCCTAGGCAAGGAGTAAACTCTGGATGTGTGAGCAAGTTACAACTTCTGCCTATGGGCAAAGTTGACCTGGGTATCAACCTCAAAACTTCTCATATCGGGAGCAAAACTATGCACGAGGACAACAGGGTAACTATCCACGCGTTGAGCAAGCACAAATTAACCAAGTAAGGCATCCCACATTTCCTGTCTCAAGTAACCAATATGAATTAGTAGAGTGGACTACTTGTTAGATAGGCGGGGAAGAAAAATAGAAATCGTTTGTGGAGTGGAGTGGTTTCGATTGGTAGATGCTCTAGATAACGTATTTCTATTTCCTTTTTCTTTATTTATTTATTTTTTTTAAACACATGCAGTTCTTTTGGCTTCATATACAGTAGATGTTAAATTATTACAAGTAATAGCTTCTCTTCTTCTTTTTATGTTTAATTGTCGATAATTGGCTAGAAAGCAGGGGTAAACTTTCCTAAACCCTCAAAAAAGATTTTTCTTCTTATGCTTTAATTGTGGATAATGGATACCTTTTACTCTAAGTTCTTTTCATATGTTTTAACATTGGACACCATCTAGTCAAGTGAAAGAGGTATTGGCTGGGCAGGTTGATTTTCAAAAACCCGCATGCAACTGAAATAGTAAAATCTCTGCATTCGGCTCTTAATTTATCTTCGGGTTTATAAAAGAGTCTTTTATCCGGTAAGGTTCATATATGTACTCAAGATAAGAATGATAAGCACTGGGTAAGATAATTCTATTCTGTCATTTGTAGATTTTGACAGAAAAAAAGCCTAGTAGTTTAAAAAGGGTGACTGTAGTAGTAACTTGTTATATAGTTTGCTCCCTAGGGGTCGTAATTTGAGTTAAGATGAGAAAACATGACTTTGACTCAACCAAAAATTGCTGACTCGAATTACCACTAAAATATATATTCTTTAAGACTTGATAGTTTAATCCAATGATCATTTAATAGAGGAATTCCAAGACAGACAAGTCCCTGAGAGTGAATCAGTTTGAAGAGTAATTTTTCCTTTCAACTCTCTTATTTTATACTTCCGTTATCTCTTTTTAGCATTGTCTCGCCTACTTTGTCTCATTTGGTTTATGCTGTTGCTCTCTACATTTCCGAGGGAAGTAGATCGAAGAACGATTTTAATTAGTTTGTTCCCACGTGTGCCCACATTGAATACGTTCTCCTTAATGTTGATTGGTTACTCTGCTATCACGAAACTTTCTAAGTGAGCCCTATTTTTTCCCCTATTGAATGCCCTTCTTTCCGTTTTCTACTTGGTTTTGGTATTCCTCATCCATTTCATAAAACCACTTAGGAAACTTATTAGTTTGAGAAAATGGGTTTTAGAGAGTTAGACAAAGCAGATTGAAGGAGAGCTGATAAAATTTTTCAATTTGTGTAGTAGTTTTCTTACTACTCTCTGTCCATATCGTTTCACACTGTACCACTGAAGTCCAAGTCCTGTGTAAGGCATTGATTTGATTTCAAATTTTCATAATGTCTAATCTATTTTCGACGTGTTGTCTTTGCTCTTATTCTCAAAATTGAAAATTCTCCAATATGCGAGACTGATACAATACAATGTATTCTTTTAGCTTACAAGACGGCTTGTTGTCTTTGATTTCAATTTCTTGTTTGTTGGTTTAGACTAAAGAAATTATAAGTTATTGCTAGAACCAGCAAGAAGAACTTCGGGATTTCTGCAGACATCCTACATCGATTGAGGTTCGTCTTTGGAGTTTAGTTGCATGAGCGTCAATGTTGTGTTTCAGGCTATTTACAGTGCGACGAGTTTGTGAGCGAAAAAAAAGAGGTCACTTCGCTGTTTTGTGATGGTTCTCCATTTCTTAGAGCTTTTTAAGTCACAATTTTAAATGGTTGCCCTTTCCGTTGCATTCGCTTTTCTCCTTGAGTTACTCTTTGTAGGTACCTGGAAAATTTTGTTGATAATTCTCCTTTGAGCTTACTATAACTTTGATCATATGTTTATAAATATTCGAAATTTGATATCTGTTCTGCTTATTAATATTTGATATCTGCTCTGGTTATTATTATTATTACTATTATTATGATTAATTTTACGAATGCGATCTGAATTATGGGTTTGTTTGGTTGGTTAGTTTGAGTTAAAATATTTTAGTTGTAATAGTAAATTTTTTTGAATTTTCAGAAAAGACAAAAAACTTTTTGAGAAAAAGACAAAAAAAGTACAGTTTAAGTTGAAATGAGATGATGAGGCAAACAAATATCCTATTTTACTTTATTTCGTGAATTATCAAAATCATTCGTTATCTCCTTGATATATATAAAATCATTCAAATTATCCATTTCATCTACTTCTGTTTATATACTTGATGGTTATGCCGATGTGTGTTATTATTAATGATTAATGAAATATATTTTAAAACAAAAATCCAAATTATTTCTTAAAAATATTAACAAAATTAAAATAAATCTTAAAATAAAATAAAACAAACCCACCTCCATCTTACCCTACTACTTCCGTTTGGATGTGAAACCCACTTCCAATGTTCTGTCCACTACCAAACCCATGTGTCCAAAATCCCCAATTTAGAAAACTAGCAAATTTACCCAAATAAAAAACAACAAAAACTGAGCAATCTCATGGCGAATTACCAATTTGAAGGAAATGGTTTTTGGTTGCATTTTGGAATTTGAGAGATTAAAGATCGGAGATGGCGTCTGTACACCGCCGAGTAGCGAAAGGAATTAATTCACTCATCCACTTCTTCTTTTGTTGCTGCTGCTCCTCCTCCTCGCTGTTGCCCCTTCTCTCTCTACAAGTATCGGCTTTCTATATATACATATTCATTTAGTGTTTGAATCGAGTTTGAGATAAGATGAAATTTTTAAGTTTAAGTTGACTTGACTTTTTAAAAAGTAGTTATAAATTTTGTTGATTTTTTAGAAAAAAATAAAAATAAAAATTGAGATGAAAATTTTGAGTTGAGTTTAAGTTAAAATCATTTACCAAACATAAACCTAATGTATTTTCAATCTCTCTCTGTGCATTAGTTATTTGCCAAAAATGTATAGATTATAATCGAGGGGGAATATTGAGCAGGTGTCCAGTGGAATTGGGAAGCGTGGAGTTGCTGATGCCTAGTCATAGCACGATGGCCACTGCCCGTGTCTCAGCACCGCTTCCCTCACCCACCCAATTCGTGTTTTTCTCCTCCATTGGGTTCATTTATTTATTTATTTATTTTTTTTGGGTGAATCAATTGAGTTAGTTGAATGAATTGTCTATTTTATTTACTCAAAAAACAAAAAGTCTATTTTATCCTTTTTATGTGTGTTGCACGTGTAATTCCGTTCAAAATGTTGAAGGAAATCGTATCAAGAGATAATACGACGTATTTGTCAAAGTTTAGGGGATACAACATATATTTTTCAAAGTTCATGAGACATATTGATTCTAGTGATAAAATTTAGTGGGAATTTGTAAAATTTTTCCTAAATCTAAATCTTGAAAATCCACATTACACTAAGGGTCCGTTTGGTGAATGAGTTTGAGTTGAAAATTTTAAATTTGAGTTGAAAATTTTTGTTGACTTTTCAGAAAAGACAAAAACTTTTTTAGAAAAAAATAAAAACTTTTCAGAAAAAAACAAAAACTGATATGAAAATTTTGAATAAAAACTTTTCAGAAAAAAACAAAAACTGATATGAAAATTTTGAGTTTGAATTTAAACGCCAAACGAGACTTAATTTTTCTTAATTCCAAACACCAATTTATTTTAATGTATTATTTTAAAATGACTTTTTTTTTTTAATATTCTCTATCAAACAGTCGCATCATTTAAGAGAATATAACCTAATATTGTTAAAATATATAAAAAAATATATATATTAAAATATATTAATGTTGATTTACGAGGAAGTTGTTTAAATATATTATTAAAATTATTTCAGTCAGGTAAAGAAAGAGTATTTATGAATGTTGTATTTGATAAAAAGAGATAATGAAAAGATAGTAAAAATTTTAGGAGGATATTCGAGAAAGAAAGAGAAAATATAAGTGTTAAAATTTGTTTTAAATTATCATGACATTGTCCTATAATAATTTTAAATTGTATAATCAAATTAATAATGCGTTTATCACACTATTTCAAATCCAAAATATTCTTTTTATTTCAAATCTAAATCTACTGTTTTAAAATTCACATTACGTTTATTTTTTCTCTCAAACATCCCCAATAAGTGAAAAAGTAGAAAGTAACATATAAATTTTTTTTTTTTTGAAATAAATACATATAGAGATAATAGTAAATTTGGGGAAAAAAAGTGAGGGCAAAATAAACGGGTTTCATGTCTGGTAATATGAAAAACAACTTTTATGTTTCTAAAGCAAGTTAAAGAAATGAAAATATTTACGTTTTGTTTTCCTTTTTTTGGGTAAATAGAATTACAATGTAATTAGAAGAAAGAACGTGCACTTGGGTCTCGAACTGGCTATAAATATAAATCCACGTCCCCTGAAATCTGAATATGACTTGTGAAAAAAGAAAAAAGAAAAAAGAAATGGTAAAGGGACTGGTGGGTATATCGACATTGTACTTTTTCTTTTCTTTTTTTTTTTTAATGGAAATAGTAAACATATTATGTAAGGGGGTCTATGCTATCCCTTGTCCCAGTGTTTTCTACACTTTAATTTTTCCTTAATTATTCACAATTAATTACTTTTAAGGACAAAAAATGGTAACAAAATATACTTTTTACACACCTCATTTAAAAATAAAAAATTTAAATTGTTTTTTAAAATATAACACAGAATGCTCAATCCTAAGCAACAGAGGATGGAGAAGAATGCCCTCCAATGAACATGAAACAAGAAAAAAAAAAAATTTTTTTACCTACTTTCGTCGAAATTTTTTTTTTTTTTTTTTAACTATCGCGTAGTAAGAAAAGTTAATTATGTCGTTCTATTGACGGTTTTTTATACCTTTTTTCCGTTTATTACTTTCTAATGCACTTTTTTTTTTTAATTGATGAAAAAATAGAAAACACAAAAGGAACAAAACGGGAATTGATTAAAGGCTCCGGACAGCATATATTTTTTGACGTTTGCAAATTTTGCTTTGTTAATTATAAACAAAAACTAGCATCCCCTCTCTTTTAGTTAGGATGAAGCATTCTTTTTTATATGTTCTTTGTTAATCATGTTGTGTTTCGCGAAAAGTAAAAAAAAATTCTATTACTGTTTAAAATCTAAAATCCTTTGAAAAACTATAAATACATGTATAGAGCCTTTGAAAAACTATACATACATACATACATACATACATACATATATATATATATATATTCACGCGATCCCCAAAAAAAAAAAAAAAAGCAGGGAAATGTGGGATCGAAATAAAAGCACTAAGAGAGAGTGAGTATTTGGATTTGTGAGTGAAAGGAGACAAATGTAAAATTTAATTAAGTGTCACACGCAAGAGTGCCATAAATTTGATACATCTATATATTTTTAGCTATTAAAAAATTAATGTTGATAATTTTGTCATTTTATAATACTAAAATTTTCAACTTTAATATTAAAGTGAATAAAATTATAAATTTGTACTCAACACATGACTCTCTATCTGATTTTCTCTTTAATTTAAGATTTTTTTTTTTGGTAATAATAAGAGGTGTATAGAAAGTAATAGGTAAATTTTGTAAATTTAATTGGTGGGTGATTCTTAAATTACAATTTAGTTATTGGCATATTAGCAATTCCATCCATTCAACTGACGGAATGAGTAAAAATGATAAAATTTTGTAGTTCAAGGAGCATTTTCACTAGTTTTCAAAGTTCAATAACAAAGTTATAAAAACATTAAAGTTGAGGAGTAAATGAAATTTGTCCTTTCTTTAAGCCTTAAACTAATCGAATTAAATTAAAGTTCACTTTTTTACTGTTTTTCCATCTTCTCTACTTAGAGAAATAGCTATTTTGATTAGACAATATATCTAAAATTCGATAAACAACTAATTTATTTTGAGTGATGTCATTCGTTAATTCCTATTATATTTAATTTTAAACCAAGCAAAATATCACATTTGAAAGTTTGGAGGTAAATTTAGAAATATATATTATAATTTAAGGCTTTATAGTTAAATGACTTTTTTTTAAAATAAGTTTTTTTAATAAATAACTTACGTTTTTAAAAATTAGTTTAAAATCTAAGTTTTTATAAATTAGTTAAAATGTTTTTTGTTTTTTTGTCTTTAAAATGGTCAATCAATTATGGGGGAGTTTGGTGGAGTAGTTTGAGTTGAGATTTTTAAGTTGGAATAGTAAATTTTTTTGAATTTTCAGAAAAGACAAAAAACGTTTTGGGAAAAGACAAACTTTTTGGGAAAAAGACAAAAAAAATTTTGAGATGAGATGAGATGAGTGGGTATACCAAACTATTATAAATGGTTACTCATTGATTAACCATGTTGTACAGTTAATTACTAATTGATCATCAGTTAATCATTATTAATTGATCATGGTAATAATGAACTCACAAATTTTTATAGTCAATGATTAATTGATCCATAGTTAATCATTGATTGATCATAAATAATATACTCAATTTTTTGATCGATTGTTAATTACTGATTTATTATTTTAAAAAAAAAAAAAAACAACTTTCCCTTTTTTCCCCATGATAGCCCCCCTTGTCTCTCAACTAGCCAACCCACCTCTTCGATCTAACCAACCACTGACTCCATCCTCTGCTGCCCAACTGGATCTCGAAGGTGCTGGATCTTAAGTTTGCCGTCGGAGCTGGATCGCGAGGGGAGAGGAGAAATTTGTAAACACTGAGATAGGTCTCCACGCCTCGCTGTCGTTGCAAAGGAGAGAGAAGTCATCGATTTTGTCAAAATCTCGAAGACAACCACATTCTCGTGCGGAGGAATCGGAGTTATAGAGAATGGAGCTCAGAGATCTCGTCAATCTTGTCGGCAGAGAGCGGAACTCGATGGGAAGATAAAAGTTGGTGGCGGTAGATTGGTCATCAAAGGAGGAGGAAGAGAGAAACCGGCATAGGGAAGAGAGAGGACCAGGGAAAGCGTTTGAAAAAAAATAAAAATTAATTAAATAAAATATATATTCGATCAATTAATTAAATAAAATAAAATTAATTTACCTGTTAGATTAAATAATAAATTTATGTTTTGTTTGTCTTTTTTAAAATATCAACACATATTTATTATTAAAATTTAAAATTTTCAACTCAAACTTATTTATTAAACGACGAGAGTACTCTCTCTTTTAAAGATTTGAGGTCACGTTAGTCGCATAAAAATTTTGCAAAAAAAAAAAAAAAAAAAAAAAAAAAAAAAAGTATACTCTCTCTCTCTCTCTCTCTCTCTTACTTGAAAATAAATATTATAGTTCACTCTCGTTCGCCGGACTTCCCTCGTTCGTACCCTAAAATCTCTCTAAAACCCTAAACTCCCACTGCAGCAGCAGACATGGCGCTGAGCTCTCTCCGCCTCCGCCGCACCCTCTCCACCCTACGCCGCTCTCTCGCCGGCACTCCACCAATCTCACCTTCCTCCGCTCCCTCTTCCTCTTCATCTTCCTTCCCCGTACAATCTCCCGCTCCCCCGTCGCAGAAATGGTTCCTCCTCCTTCACTCTCGCGCCTTCCGATCGTCCTCCGCGTCGCTGTTGTCGTCCCGATCGGCGTACGGCGGCGGAAACAACCTGGACGACGAGATTGGGCCTGATACGATCCTGTTCGAGGGCTGCGATTACAACCACTGGCTCATCGTTATGGATTTCCCCAAGGACCCCAGGCCCTCCGCTGAAGAAATGGTTCGTACCTATGAGGAGACCTGTGCCAAGGGCTTGAACATTAGGTCAACCTGTTCTCTCCCTCCCTCTCTCTCTCTCTCTCTCTCTCTGTCTCTGTAGTTCTTGAATTTTTGTGTATTAGTTTGTTTAGCGAGAGTGATTGGTAAATATTGATGATTATGATAAAATATCTATTACCTTCTTTTTGTGTTAAGTCTGTTAATCAATTGAGCTCCTGTTTTTTTTTTTTAGTTGAATACCACTAAGTTGCTTTTGGGTTTATTGCGTTTTGTTTGATTTGTTAGCATCACAATGATTCAGCAGATGGATATGTGCTTTTCGTTAATTTTGTATTTCTGGTTAGAACAAAACCAAGTGGATGTTTGGAACACCAACTACAGTTGGAGTCTTAGGATTTTTTTTTTTTGTTGGGAATGAGTTAATGTTTGAAAAGGCGTGTTTGGTTGAGGTGCAAATGATCTTGTTTCGTATGTCTTGTGGTTGTGAGCATTTAGATGCAAGAATCATTTCATTTTAACTTGAAATAAAAGAGTTACGGAGTTTTAAAGTTGGAATCTGAAAATAGAAGAGAGACAAAAAGAGATGTATAAGTGTCGCTGTCCACGTCTGGAGTGGGTGTTTGCAAATGAGTTGGTGTACCAAATGTGATTTGGAAAAAAAAAAAAAAACTTTTGGTTTTGGCGTTTTGCCAAACGCCCCCAGTAGCTTCTAGTTCTTATGGATATGCATGATGCACAAGAATTATCATTGTATTATTCTTCAAAGCTTGTTTTTGCCGATTTTTTAATATCGTGAACCAGTTATTTGATTGGAATTTTTATTAGCTTTTTAGGTTTGGAGTAATTCATCGTGACTAAATATTTGTTGTGGATTCAGTTTGGAAGAGGCAAAACAGAAAATTTATGCTTGTAGCACGACGACTTACACTGGCTTTCAAGCACTAATGTCGGAGAAAGAGTCTGAGCAGTTCAACGGTAGTGTTGGCATGAAATTTTGTAATGTAGATAGTACGCAAAAATGATCATGACCTAACATTTTTTTCTTGAACAGGTCTACCTGGAGTTATTTTTGTACTCCCGGATTCTTACATCGATCCGCAAAACAAGGAGTATGGAGGTATAACATGACAATTTTTTCTTTGTTTATTTTTAGAATTACCCATGCTCTGTTGCAATTAACTGATTTGTTAATAGGTACATTTAATAGTTTGACCTGCAAAGTTTTTGACAGAGAGACTTTAATTTTGAATTATCAGGGGATAAATACATCAATGGAACAATCATACCAAGACCGCCCCCAATTCAGTATGGAAGGCAGACAGCAAGATACCGTGATCGCAGCAGGTCTCTGGACCAACCAAGATATGATCAGCGAGGTGGACCAACTCCAAATCAGCAGGGAAATCCGTCATACGGTTACCAGGGCCCTATGCAAGGTCCACCAAATGATCTAGGAAATCGCTCTTATGGTCCACAGAGACAGATACCAAGTCAGCAGCAGCAGCAGCAGCAGCAGCCTATGCAAGGGGGTGGATGGAACTACGGACCTAGACAAAACTATCCCTCTCAACAGAATTATGCTCCACTGGGACAGGGAGAAAGAAGAGATCCTATGCCAACGAATGGTCCCAGCGGTGGGAATCCTTACCAGCAAGGAGGTTATAGTCAAAGTGGGCCGGGAAACTTTTCAGCTCAAGAGCAGAGGCAATGGGAACAGGGAGATCAGAGGAACTATGCACCTCCTAGGCAGCAGGGCGGCTTTAGGGAAGACTTTAGGAGTTACGGACAAGGAGCAGGTGGAGATCAAGGCCAGGGGTTTCCTAGGCAAGGAGTAAACTCTGGATCTGTTGGGCAAGCAACAAATTCTGGCTACGGGCAGAGTTATCCTGGGTATCAAGGTCAAAACTTCGGACATCAGGAGCAAAGGAATGCACAAGGACAGCAGGGTAACTCTCCACCCGTGGAGCAAACACGAACTGACCAGGTAAGGCATCCCACATATCCTGCCTCAAGTAACTAATAGGAATTAGAATCTGTGGAGTGCTGCTTTAGATAGAAGGGGAAGAAATATATAAATGTGAATACCAATATTTTCTGTGGAGTACTGCCTCAAGTAATCAATATTCTCTTATGCTTGAAACGTGATTACCTTTTTCTCCCGAGTTCTTTTCATATGCTTGATTTGGACACCTTTTAGTGAAGAGAGAGATATTCGCTGGGCAGGTTGATTTTAAAAATCCACATGCAACTGAAATAGTAAAAGTCTCTACATTTAGCTCTTAATGACTTGGTAAATAGTTTATCCCACTAATGAACCTGGAAGCATTCGTCTTTGTTGAGGACATATAGCGCCCCATGGAACATAATTTGGGTTAAGATGAGAAACCATGACTTGATAACTGGCAAAAAATGGCCGAAACGAATTACAGCCCTAGAAAACTGAACACTCGATATTATTTGAAGCCAAAGACGTGATGGTTTAATTTAGTTATCATTTAAGAGAGGAATTTTAAGATAGACAAGTACTTGAGAGCGAATCGGTTTGTTTATGCTCTCAAATATTACAAGGTAAACCACACAAGAAACATTATGATATGACCAGGGTTGTTGGTTTGTGCAGGGAAGATATTGATGGCATTTCAGATGTTTCTTCGGAACAATCTTCAGAACGATATTAGCAAGGATGTTGCTGTGAAATTATGAGCCACATTTCTCTTGTATCTTCTCATGAGGAAGCATGGTTTGAAATCTTCTGAATTCTGTCGTGGTATATAGTTAGTCTCCTAAACTTCTCGTTTTTGTACCTTTGTTTGGAAACAGAATTTTAGAATGAGGAATATTATTTTGTTTTATTTAAAAGCTGTTTTAAAATATGGTCAAAGGTCTTCGTCTCGCAATTTATATTGTTTGTTCAACTCTATCATATTTGTTAAATGGTCATGCTGAGTATTTGTCGGGATAGAGTCTCGGACACCACGGTTGTAAAAAAAAAAAAATGGTTATGCGAGTATTTCCCCCACTTGGATTTTAGTTCTAGGAGCAAAGTTCTGTGGGAGGTGGTTCTTTTAGCAATTTTTGGGGGGATTTGGATGGAAACGAAACCTAGACTTTTCTATGATTGTGAGGAAGGCAGTGAGGTCATTTGGGTGAGATTCTGAAACTTTGGTCACGAAAACAGAGCCCGACCCCTGGTCACAAAACGATCATGAAAGTGTATCTGATCTTGGTCAAGAAAACCATGTGTGACCCGGTCAAGAAAACGTCACGAAACTGTGCAAAAACCAACACCGATCCTGGTTACAAACACGTTATGAAAACCGTGCCCAAACTCAATGATGAAAACGTTATGAAAATTGTACTTGACTCAGGTCATGAGAACAATGTTCGACCCCAATCACGAAAGCGTCAAGACAACCATCGTTTAGAACGAGGAAAAATTGAATTACTAATTAATAAACGCACCTTTATTTTTTCTCACTCATATTACCTCTCTCTTGCGTATCTTGCAGTTCGATATACATGCTCTAAATAGTTAATATTTGCAAGTAGATTTCAATGAGGAAACCGTCCTTACCACAACCTAAAATGGTCCCAAAAAAAAAAAAAAAACATTGTAACAATCACAAAGTGGGATATTTTATTTTGTTATTTTGTTCTATATTTAATTTATTTTTTGCTTTTTTACCCTATTACACAATTCTCGATTGATTGACTAGTGCAATACACAGCACGAAATTCATGGTTAAGAATAAAAATCTCATGTCAAAAGTAGGGTAAAAAAAATGAAAGGATAAGTTTGTAATTAGGAAGTGACGCAAAGGGGGCAACAATGGCTTCCCTTCCATTCATTTCCTGATATCCCGCCATTTTTAGCTTCATTTCATTCCTCTCTTCCCTTTTTTAGGTCTTGCCAAAAATTTAAAAAAAAAAAAAAAAAATCCCTCTATCTTATGCCCAACACGAAACGGTTCCTCAAGCTCTTCTCTTTCTTCAATTCTCATCTCAGGTGAGAATAATCAAGCTGCTTTTCCTTTTAATTTTTTTTAGTCCAAAGGACTATAAAATAAATTATCTTGGTTGGTTTTTTTTTTTTTTTTTTTTGTTATTGGTTTGATTTCCTGTTGAAGGGGATTTATGATCTGGGTTTCATTGATGTGTGATTTATTTTACATATTCTTTAAGAATTCTAATGATTAAATTTTATGTCTCTTTTTTTTTTAAAATAAATTTTGTATGTGTACTTATTCTCAAAGGACCTGGAACTTTTCAATGATTTGACAAGTTGCCTACTGGTGTTTGGTGAATAAATTTAATTTAAGATTTTTAAGTTTTAATAGTAATTTTTCAGAAAAGACAAAATACTTTTTCAGAAAAGACAAAAAACTTTTTCAGAAAAAGATAAAAATCATTATGAAAAAAGTACAGTTTAGTTTAAACTAAACTTTTGTTCAAACTCACCCTTAATTTTAACAAGTTATCTCGTGAATTTAGTACATTGTTGCCTGATACTTTGAATCAGTGAGGGCAGTTAAAATTCTGAAAAAACATATCATGTGAGCTCGTTTATAGTAAGAAGCTGAAATTTCAAATGACGACAAAGCAGGTCATGCCACGAGCATGAGGGTATTTATTCCCAAATTTTAACCTCTTTGTCGCTTTGGGACACCCTGTAAAACTTTGTTTTTTTTTTTTCTGAAAATCAGCTAGCTTGTCAATGCACTTGTCTGTTACAAACTCATTTGGCTTCTGGTGTTCATGTCTTTTGGTGAAGTTGGTGCTTGATCTCATTCTTTTCTTCGCTAATGACGTAGGAAATTGGTAATCTATGCATTTACCAAAGCGGTAATGAGTAGAACCTGAAATTAAGATATTCTTTTTCTTCACAGCAAAAGATAGAGCACATATTTAGTTCCAAGTGCGTCCGCCACAAATGGGCAGCGACGGTAATGGCGTTTACAAGTCTCCACGCAGCACGGCCAGGACTTCTAAAGAAAAGATATTCTTGCATGGGGAACTGGATCTTTGGATTTTAGAAGCTAAATCTCTTCCCAACATGGATTTAGCTTCGGAAAGAATGAGAAGATGTGTCACCGTGTTTGGAACTGTCCACCTGCCATTTATGAGACGACATTCAGGCAATCCTTCAATCATCACAAGCGATCCGTATGTGTCTGTTTGCTTAGCAGGTGCCACCGTGGCTCAGACTAGAGTTATTGCAAACTGCGAAAACCCTTCGTGGGGCGAGCATTTCCGCGTGCCTGTTGCTCACCCTGCCACGGAAGTGGAGTTTCTTGTCAAGGATAATGATGTTCTTGGAGCTGAACTTATTGGAGTAGTTGAGATGCCCGTTGACAAAATCATTTCCGGAAACAAAATTAATGATTGGTTTCCGATTATTGGTCATCATGGAAACTGCTTGAAACCTTACCCTGAATTGCATCTTTCTATTCAGTTTAGGCCAGTTAAAGACAACCCTTTGTACAAGGATGGAGTTGGTGCTGGACCGGACTATCTCGGTATTCCTAATACGTATTTTCCGCTTAGAAAAGGAGGGAGTGTGACTCTCTATCAAGATGCTCATGTGCCTGATAACATGCTACCCGAAATTTCACTGGATGATGGAACATCTTTACAGCAAAGCAAATGTTGGGAAGAAATGTGCCATGCAATTTTGGAGGCTCACCACCTGATATATATTGTGGGATGGTCAGTGTATCACCGTGTAAAGCTTGTGAGAGAGCCAACAAGGCCGCTACCTGCCGGAGGCGAACTTTCACTTGGAGAATTGTTGAAATACAAGTCACAAGAGGGAGTTCGCGTAGTTTTGCTCCTTTGGGATGATAAAACCTCACACGACAAATTTCTGCTTAAAACGGTAATTTACGACACTCCAACGTAGAGGAGAAGTGTCGGGGATGCAACGAGTTGTTGTCTTTTCACTTGTGAATGCAATCTTTTAGTACTGATTGGCTAGTCAATCTTTTAGGTTGGTGTTTAAAAGTTAAATAGCCATATGTGAATTAAGTGAATCATTTTTTTGGTTCATCAAAAAATTTGCAGGAAAATAAGTTGGGCAAATGCTTCAAGCAAAATATTAGGTTCATTTTGGAGGTGTTGATTTATTTTAGCTTGAATGCAGGAAGGTGTCATGCAGACTCATGACGAAGAAACCAAAAAGTTTTTCCGACATTCTACGGTTAATTGCGTGCTTTGTCCTCGTTATGCAAGCAATAAACTTAGTATTTTCAAACAAAAGGTATGAAATTTTACGCTTCGGTCGAAAAGGATTTGTTTCTAATAGCTTCTGTTCTGGAATCTCCTTTAACAACAATTTCGCACATTTGAAACACGTTAACGACAAGTCATTTGTTCCATTTATTGTGTCGTGATACAACTTGTAACTAAAAGTTATTGAAAAAAAAAAAAAAGAAGTAATGAAACAAGATAGTTTGTAACTTTAGGAAAAATAGGTGTAACTGAAAGTATACTAGTGACGTGCTGTGATACTTATGACTAAATTTATAGACCAGCCCTTTTTACTCCGTTCGCTGATTCGAATTATACTCTAGTCCAGGTTGTCGGAACCCTTTTTACACATCATCAGAAGTGTGTAATTGTGGATACTCAAGCAGCAGGAAACAACCGAAAATTAACTGCTTTCATCGGCGGCTTGGATTTGTGTGATGGCAGATATGACACTCCTGAGCACAGACTCTTCCGTGATCTTCACACAGTCTTTGATAATGATTACCACAATCCTACATTTCCAGTAAGTGATTTTGTTTAGACATATAGCTTATGTTTCTCTCGTAAATGTGAAGATTGTAAATTGTCTTTTTCGTCGCATGTAAAGGCTAATGCTCATGGCCCGAGGCAGCCATGGCATGATTTACATTGTAAAATCGATGGTCCTGCTGCGTATGACGTACTAACAAATTTCGAGCAAAGATGGAGGAAGGCAAAATGGAAAGATTTAAGGTTGAAGAAGATTGCGTCGTGGAATGATGATGCGCTGTTAAGGGTCGATCGCATTTCGTGGATACTTACTCCCACTTCTGGCCCTGCTGGGGATCAAAATGTACGCGTCTGCACCGAAGAAGATCCTGAAAATTGGCATGTACAGGTCGGAATAAATGTCCGTCATGTTTGAATTATGAACAATGACACTTGAATAATGTCATGAAATATTTGAAAGATAACTTGGAATTCCTAACATCATTGTAAAATTATTTACTCGCAGAATTAATCTTGATTTATATTTCGATAGATATTCAGGTCCATCGATTCAGGATCAGTGAAGGGATTCCCAAAAGGCAACGTTGAATCCGAGGCAAAGGTTAGAAATACATTGGATAAATTCATTACTTCAAGGCATGTTTGCTTTAAGAGACAGGTTTATTTCGACGCTCGACTGTTATCAAACATAATTTCTTTTTAATGTTCGTCGATTTTTCTTCATGTAGAATCTTATGGCTGGAAAGAATTTGATAGTGGATAAGAGCATCCATACCGCATACGTTAAAGCAATACGATCGGCACAACACTTTATATACATAGAGAATCAGTATTTTGTTGGATCTTCATATTTTTGGCCATCATACAAAAATGCAGGTATGGGAAGAACTAGGTTGTTACAACTTACTGTGTTTGTGGGTTTTCCTTGAGAGAATTGTTTTGAAGGGCCTACCAATAGGACGCAGATTTTAACCTTAAGATCGTCATTGATTTCCGTTAATTTGTCATACATTATTTAATCAAATAGGATTCTGATTTGATCTCATGGTTAGAAACTGTATTTGTTCTTGTTTTGACAATGATTGAACCACTAAGCATGAATTTTTTTGTACTTTTTTGCAAATACCAAATATATTTATATATGCTGCGTCGATATGTTTCATAGCATCGGTTATTTGCACATTTTTTCAACAGGTGCTAATAACCTGATCCCAATGGAACTGGCTTTGAAAATCGCCAACAAGATCGAAGCGAAGGAACCTTTCTCTGTGTACATAGTTATACCAATGTGGCCGGAGGGTGTCCCTACTAGTGCGCCTGTTCAGCAGATTCTGTTCTGGCAGGTTCGACTGTTCTTTTATATGTTGTAGCTCTCTCCGTTTTTTGTCAGATTTAAGATGGATTCTTTTGTTATATTCTAGCTTTATAGTTGTGTTGTCTATTTATAAGTTTCAAATTAATGGATTTCAAGGATTGGAAAATCCTCAATCTGTAACTTTCGGATTTGGAAAATCCCAATTTGTTAGCAACCCATTAGTATCTCAATCCTGCCCCCATCGTATGCGAACAATTGGATTGAATCGAGCAAATTGAGTGGATTCAAGGATTTGGTGAATACCCATAGGCATAAGTACCAAAATCTTCTCTATGTTTGTTGAAAAATGTTAGGTTTTACCCGACATTTTCAGGAATGTCATGATCATTCATTTGTGTTTTTTAATTCATGCTACAAAACACTTGAGAGTTGACTAACAAGCCAAAACTTATCATAAAAGGCCCAAATACCCCTATGAATCTTACATTTTAAATAAATTTGTTTAAAAAATGATTTTAAAGACCTACCAGCACCAACCTCTTAAATGGTCGTGAGGCCCACCTCTTCGCACCTTAAGTTTGATCAAAATTGAGATGTTTCTAAAAACATGGAGTAAAACTTGACATTTGCTTAAACGCAGAGGACGATTGGGTACCAATCCCTAGTGCTTTTTTGGACAACATTGGAATTAAGCTAGTTTACCATGCAAACTATACCTTTGAAAAATAAAAAATAAAGAAGCGCCTTGGCAGAACTATACATTACAAATTCTGCAACTATATATGAAATGTTGAGGAGGGATTCTAGAGTGATAATTGTTTCATTTCAAGTTGTTATCCTGATATGAGATGAAATGTTGTTAACTTTAGAGATCGGTGACCACAGGGACAAACGATGGCGATGATGTACCATGTGGTTGCAGAAGCTATTAAGAACGCCGGCCTTTCGGATCAGTATCATCCCCAAGATTATTTGAACTTTTTCTGCCTTGGTAAACGTGAAGCTTCTACTTCGGAAAGTTCATCTCACACAAATCAGCCAAATGAAAACCGTACATTGGTACGATACTTTCTCATTAATTACCTATATTTGCATGTATCGTATTGTATTATGATAAACTAACATCGTATCCGAACAGTGATTTCACTTCTGGTTTGTCACGTGTTAGCTTTTGCTTGGTTTGTTGCCCCGTTCTCTTGTAAAGTTTGGGCTCACATGCAAACAAACATTCATGATATCATAGAGTTTGTTGAACGAAAGGGAAATTAAAAGGCTCAAATGAAGGAGTTGTTAGTTTACCATGTTATTTTTACTAATTCGTCAGGATTATTGTAATTTGTTCCTAATTTTTGCTAAATAATTACAGGCATCAGTTCAAAAGTTCCGCCGATTTATGATTTATGTCCACGCCAAAGGGATGATAGTCGATGACGAATTCATAATCATGGGATCTGCAAACATAAACCAGAGATCATTGGACGGTTCAAGAGACACAGAAATTGCCATGGGTTCCTACCAACCAAAACACACATGGGCAACAAAGAATTCTCATCCACATGGAAAGGTTTGCAACCATTTTTTTGAACCGTAACACATGAATTGTCGTTATTTTATTTGTAGATGTTAAAATATTATATCTACGAGTAAAAAGATGACGAACGGGTTACTGTCACGTAAGTTGGTATTAAAAGATTTTGAAATTTTTGATCTATAAGTATATTTTTTAACATAATTTTCAATTGCCAAAACTTATGGTTGGATCCAGGTGTACGGTTATCGAATGTCACTCTGGGCGGAACACCTCGGTAAGCTCGAGGATACTTTCTGTGAACCGCAGAGCCTGAAATGCGTTAAGAGAGTTAACAAGATCGCGAAACAAAACTGGAAAGCGTATGTGGCAGAAGAAAACAAGGAAATGTTGGGGCACTTGATGCAGTACCCGGTTCAGATCAGCAGGGACGGAAAAGTGAGTTCATTGAAGGGATATGAACAGTTCCCTGATGTTGGTGGGAAAGTTCTTGGGACACCTTCCACTCTTCCTGATGCTTTAACTACATAAACTAGTCAAGTAAATCATGGAAAATACTTGTCAGCGTAAATTTACCAGTTTTTTTTTTTTTTTTTTTTACTATTCAAGTCTTGTATTCTTTCATTTGATGTAAAAACTGGTTCGCATTTTGTTGGAAACTAAAAAAGTATGGTTCATTCTGAGAAATTTAAGAAGTGAGGCCCTTCCGGTAGCATTTTGAGAATAATTTTATTTTGATAATGAAATAGAAATGAGAATGATTTTGAGATTTTTTTTTTTTTTTTTTTTTGAAATTGTGTTTGATTTTTATTTTTAGATGAATTAGTTTGAGTACAAGAAAAGATAATTTTGTTGGGATTTGTTTATTAACATACAGCTTGTTGTAGGGAAAGTGCCAAAAAGGGTAATGCCACCAATTTTTATACGAAAAAATTTTAGTACCTAAACAAATTTTTAAAAAAGAAAAATACTTTTGGTCAAATGTTAAGTTGTTGATTACAATGATTGACAAAGTTGTAATATGACAACAAAAAAATGGTGCTCAATTAATCATGCATTTAGTGTTAAGATTTGAATTGTAAAATTTATGTTTGAATTGACTGTGTATTTATCAAGGTATTTGAATTATTAGAGTTAAAAAGTATTAAAACTTGAAATATGTTCGGGAAAAAAAATTTAATATAAAACTTGTTTTATTCGTCTCAAAATTCTATGCAATTTAAAAAAAATATCTTATTTAGATTTGTCTATGTAAAGTTATAGACTTTTAAAGTTTAAATTATAAAACTGTATGAAGAGTGATGTTGAGATAAAAGGACAAAAATTAAATTGTAATTTTAAATTTTGAACCATAGTATCAAACACATAGTTTTTTTTTTTTTTTTTTTTAAGAAATGAAAGGACAAGTAGCAATTAAAGAATTACGAAAGTGAGTAAGAAAGTGACAATTTAAGTGATTCTTACAATGTCACATTGTAAGAAGTCTATAATTTTATGGCTTGATTGTAAAATAATGCCACTTTTCTCCCTAAAAAATCTATGCATGTTTTTGATGCTAAGATTTGGATTATAATATTTGGGTTTGAATTAAATTATGCATTTGGTGAGATGTTTAAATTACTTCAGTTAAAAGATAAAAAAACTTGAAATGTGTTTGGAAAAAAAAAAATCAATATGGAACATGTCTCGTTTGTCTTGAAATTTTTTATAATTTTAAAAATATATATATTTTATTTGAACTTGTCTATACAAAATTATAAATTTTTAAAGTTTAAATTATAAAACTGTATAAATAGTGATGCTAAAAAAAATATATAAAAATTAGATCATGATTTTAAGGTTTAAACTATAGTATCAAACACGCGGTAAGTTTTATTTTTCTTCACAAATGAAAGGACATACAACAATTAAAGAATACCAAAAAGTGAGAAAGAAGTGACAACTTAAGTGATTCTTATGACGTCACATTGTAAGTACGCTATAATTTATGGTTGGTTGTAAAAATTTGTGGAAATGACAGGTAAAATAGTGCCACTTTTCTCCTTAAAAAATCTATGCATACTTTTGGTGTTAAAGGTTGGGTTTGAATTGTAGTGATTGGGTTTGAATTGAATTATATATCTGATAAAATATTTGAATTATTGAAATTAAAAAATATAAAAACTCTGTTCGTAAAACAAAAAAAATAATATATAATTTATTTCGTTTATCTCGAAATTTTATAAATTAAAAAAATTTTAAATTATAAAATCATGTAAATAATAAAACTATGATTGTGGTTGATTTTTCATTAAAAAAAAAATGTTTGCATCAAACATTAACGACTACAACTATGATCCCGGTGTGGCTGATTACAGCCAGATCACAATTTAAAATAAATGAGCCAAAAAATTGTGGACACAGATTTTCTTAAAATTATTAGTTTAGACACAAGCGCAGCCATACGGACCGCATAGCGCAGTGGATTAGCGCGTCTGACTTCGGATCAGAAGGTCGTGGGTTCGACTCCCACTGTGGTCGATTTTCATTTTCATTTTTATTTTTTTTTAAAGAGATTTTTAAAGTACTCTTTTTTATAGGGCAATTCTAAAGATCGTTTGCCTTACGTCAATGAGTAAAAATTATCAACAGTCTCATCAATCTTGAACGGTGTAGATCGAAAAGGTGCACCAAAATTAATGTGGTTGTTTTGCACCTGATTACTTTAAAAAAATTCCTTCCCTTTCGTTCAAACAACCGGCTACGATGCTTCGCCGGCGAGGGATGCAAGGCCGTGGGTCTCCCACTGGTGCGATTGGTTCGAGACGGAAGGACGGGAGGAGACAGAGATCCGAGCTCGCGAAGTGATCCGTGCCGGCGAGTTCGCGTTGTGGGCAGAGCTGGAAAATCGCCGAAACACCTCATCGTCGGTGAAACGGCGGTGGCCGATCTGGTGGAGGACGTTCCAGAGGAGGTCGATGTTGCTGGACTTGCCGACGACGTTGGGGAGTTGGGAAGATGGGGTATGGGTTTGTCGGCGCCGGGGAGAGAGAGGGGGGGCAGGTCGGAGGCGTGGAAGACAATACGTGGAAGGAGAGGTTTTTTTTTTAATTATTATTTTTAGTGATTGTATTTTTATGGGGTGTTTGGTGAATGAATTTAATTTTAAGATTTTTAAATTTTAATAATAATTTTTTAGAAAAGATAAAAAAAATTTTCAGAAAAGATAAAAAAAATTTTTAGAAAAAGATAAAAATAATGATTAAAAAAATACAATTTAGTTTAAATTCATAAACACCCACCCCTTAATCATATGTAGTTGGGCTCTTAATAGACATCGTGTGCATATGACATCTAGGCCGTCAAATAAATGCGATGGTTATAATTTTTTACACCATTGAAGGGGGTAAACAATGGGGTAAACTATTTTACCCCGTCGTAGAATTGCCCTTGATATGGAGCCTACTACTCTTTTTTTGTTTCATTCTTTGCTTTTGTTGGGCAGCCTTATGCGATGTAATCGCTTCTAAGTTGGAAATTAACTTTTAAGGGTTCAAACTTCTCTGATTTGCATTTTTTTTTTTTTTAATTGAAAGTGTAGATTGGGTGTCCTATTTTGATCACTCAATTTTGATCATTTACTAGTTTTTTCATACTTGAAAATTGTTGATTTACCTTATAATCAATCACTAATTTATCAAATTAATAATATTATGTGGTCAAACATTGTTTGATCATTGAAGAAAATTTATTTTTTTAATTTTTTAAAAAATGACATTTAACTAATTTTTAAAAACTTCAATCATTTATTAAAAATGATTAAGTTATGGTAAAGTCATTTTTATGTATACTATTAATAGAGCTTATTTTTAAACTGTTTGCATATAATCAAATGGTTAAGATATTGCTTGTGTACGGTAATTATCATATACTTTACCTTGCAATAGTATTTGATTAAGAAATTTAAAAAAATTTAAAAAATCCACCTCCACCGGTGGAGGAGAGGTTAAAATGTTGCTTGTGTACGTTAATTATCATGCACTTTACCTTACAATAGTATTTGATTGAGAAATTAAAAATTAAAAAAGAAAGAAATTTTAAAAAATCCACCTCCACCAGCAGAAGAGAGGTTTCTGTCACTAGGGTCGGGAAGGAGGGAAGGACTAGGGCGGTTGGCGTCGGGGGGTGGGACCGTCGGCGTCAGGTTAGGGGAGCTTGGGCTTGTCGGAGTTGGGGAAGGGAAGCGTTTAGTCTTTTTTTTTTAATTTTTTATTTATTAATCTATACTAATATAAGTTAAGGTGTATAATAATTATTATACACAAATAACATCTTAGCCGTTCGATTACATCTTAACGGTTTAAAAATAAGCTCTATCGATAATATATATAAAAAAGAACTTTACTACAGCTTTACTTTATTAAAAAACTTTTTTAAAAAAAGCTATTTACCTCTAAATCCTTTTTTATATTCAATTTTCTGTCTCCCCTATCGAATATAGACATCTACTTTTTATATCATCACAAGTCGAATAATGATTTTTTTTAAATAAATTTTAAAAATCATATTCGCTACATTTTTTGTTTTTCCAACCTTAGGCCCCTCCAATAATAACATGGACGACCAAAGAAGAACCATCACAAAAAATTTAAAGAGTAGGAGGATTTGGCCACCAAACACAAAAAGCTACACAAGATTAGAATTGTCATATTCAGCAATTTTTACCTCTAAATCCCTTTTTCATATTCGATTTTCTCTCTTCCCTATCAAATGCAGGCATCTACTTTTCATATCATCATAAGTCACATTATGAATTTTTTTCAAAAAAATAAAAATTAAAAATCATATTCTGCTAATTTTTTTGTTTTTCCAACCCTAGGCCCCTCCAACAATAACATGGACAACCAAGGAAGAACCATTGCAAATAATCTAAAAAGTAGGAGGATGTGGTCACCAAAGACAAGGCTGTGCAAGATTAGAATTGTCATATTTATGTTGAAGTAAGTAGGAGAAGACTGTAATAGAGACCCTTTACATACTTTATTGGTAGAACTCTATCTAAGACTATTCAAATTTAATCTAATGGAAAAAAAATCAAGGGTGTACAATAACTACAATACTCATTGACAAAAAAAATTGAAATCTTTCTAGTTGTGCTTCTTCGTCGATCAAGGGAGGGGGTCAATGGAAGGTCACTGGAGGGGCCCAAAGTGGAAAGTCGAGTTGGCACGGGCTATGGGGGGGGGGGGTGATTCATCATCACCGAACCCTGAGTAGGGGGAAGTCGCAAGTTGAATTGATTGGGGGGGGGGGGTCACAGGTCTGGTCGGTGCTCGTGGGTGGCCGAACATGGGGGTCACAGATTGGGTTTTTTTTTTTTTGGGGGGCGGGGGTCACCGCCACCAAATGTTGGGTAGAGGGGAGGTGTTGGTTGTTTCGCTGGGGGTTGGATGTTTTTTTTTGGGGGGGGGGGTGTGGCAATTGTTTCTCGTTGGGGGTTGCAGGTTTCACCGCCGAACAATGAAAGGTGCAAGAATGGGAGAGATTTTTCAAGTAGGGGCTGTCGTTCAGGGGGTTTCGATCGTCGGGGAAGGGGGTGGTTTTCTGGTGGAAGGATTAGGTTTTTTGTTAATTTCTTTTTTTCTTTTTTAATTTATGAAGTTATAATACTATAAGATAGTGTGCATTATAAGTATCATATACAAATAACATCTTAATCGTTAAAATATACCAAACGGTCAATAAAATGAGTTATATCAATAGGATATATAAAAGGAACTCTAACACAGTCTTTCCCAAATAAGTAAATTAAAAAATAGTGTATTAAAAAAATACATAGTAATATTATTTTATTAGAATAAAAAATAATTTTTTTACCCATTTTAAAATTTTAATAATTATTAGGTATTGATAAAACTTTAGATAAATAAAACAAGATAAATGGGACAGTCTGACACAAATAATAAAGATTAGAGGGAGTTTGACGCAAAATATTAAATATCAGAGGGCATTTTGAAACAAATGCAAAGATCATGAGCATTATGAACAAAAGCAAAGATTACGAGGAATTTTGACACAAAAGCAAATGAAAAAACTAATGGAACTAATTGAGAGAACAACTTAACACATATATCAAAATTCAGGAGCACAACATGTATATTTCACAATTCATGAGGCATATTGACACTAGTGACTTAGTTCAGGAGTAATTTATGAAGTTTTTCTTACCATGAAAGGGTAATAAGGGTAATCGAGTAAAAATTTAGGGAACGTCTAGGGTCCTTCCTTAGAAAAAGTGGAGGAAGGTCCTTCATTTTAGTTGTAGGCCATTGAGATTAAAATGACGATTGAGATCTTCCCTAAGAGCAATGAAAGAGTGATGTTACCGGGTCTTCCACCAACAGTTTAATCCCTTGTTAAAAACTAAGAAGAAAACGACAATGTGTTTATGGTTGAGAGAGCTTCATGTTGGGTGGTCATTTGGTCTATGTTTGACATCCAGGTTTAACTCCAACTACACTATACTTTTTTATATTAATTTTTGTCTTTTTTGAAAAGTCAACAAAATTTATAACTAATTTTTAAAAAGTCAATCAAGTTAAATTTAAATATTTCATCTCATCTTAAATTGAACCCAAACACCAAACAAACATTCACGGTGATGGGTAGAGAAGAAAGGTTTGGTGGGATTATCGCTCATCAAAGATTATTTTAAACTTTTTCCCTCTTCACTGTTAGTTTTATAATTGATTGTTAGGGGTTCGTAGGAAAAAAACCAATTTTAAAGTCATCTTTTATTTCATAAACGTCCTAAGTTTTTTTTTTTTTTTTTTTAAATTTAAATTTAGAAAAATGGCCTTTTTTTAAATGGTTCATCATTTGATGGTTTATGTACTTGATTTCAACGGTTAATCAATATGAAGCAATAATTTATTAGTCCCTCGGTGATATACGATATGGACTATTGGTATACTGTTAATGGACTATTGATACATTGCATACATTATTAACGGACCATCATAAACTCCAACGAGAAACTGTCATTTACTCTAAAATCAAGAGTTCAGTTTTTTTTTTTTTTTTTTTTCTTTCAAAAAGAGTGGTAAAAAACGGCCTCCTACCTTATTTTTAGTACATTTTAAAAATTACATAAGAAGAAAGTCTGATTTAAATGATGGGTTTTTAATAAATTTAATTTATAAAATGACTTCAATGCGCTTGATGCACCATACTTTTGTACCATGTGCCTTGTTAGACACTCAATATGAAAATAAATAAAAAGATTCTTATGCTAATTTCATTCTGGAAGGTGTGTATATTCTTAATTTTCTAATTTTTACCTTTGACTTAAACTTGGTACACTGATTATTTCATGTATGATTTTATCATAAAATATAGAATTGGATATTTCATTATTAAGTTTATTTAAAAAAAATAATTTATCAAGTTGGAGTATTTTTAGTTCTGATTTGTTTTGGAAAAATCTTTTAACATGTTTTTGTCATATTACGTGAACCTAGCATGATAATTTGGAGTATAAATTTTTTTTTTTTTATAGAAGTACACAAAATATTTAATGAGATTGCTAACGAGCAGTTGATAAAGAAATTGGCAACTCTAGAGAGGTAACTCTAATGCTGTTTTTTTAGATGCCATTGCTTAATAATCAGCTTTTATTCCAAAAAATTTAGTTATAGTATTTGGTTTTCAAAATGGAGTAGCATTTTAGAAGTATTTTAGAGTTGGCTTGTGGCCTCTTAAAGTCATGGAATTTAGTAATCTCTTAGAATCAAATGAAGGAGTACGGTGAAGAAAGGATGTAAATTTTTAACGAGTAAGCACAAAATCTTATGTTACGCTACACTTAAAAATTGAACTAACAAGTATTATGAATAATGTTACGATTGTTTTGTCAAAATATTAGTGCGTGTTTGGCACACTAGCTGAAGCCGAAAAATTCCATTTCAGTTGGAACCAAACTTGTTTGGGTGAAAAGTCGAGTTCGAGTCTCCCTCTGACCCGTTGCACAGTGAACCCAAATAAGTTTACTGTTCATCCACCCATCCCTGCCAGCTCTGTCTCCCTCGCGTGCCCCTGCACCTCTTCTTCCCTCTCATCTTCCTCCCTCCGGGCGCCCATGTGGGCTTGTCAGTTTCCTTGTTGCATCTGACCGCCAACCCCCTGACCATCTGAACCGAACTAGGAGGCCCATTCACTTCGCGTCCTTGCTGCTGTGTCAGGTAAGCTTAAATTCAAAAAAACCCTGCCTTCGCCCATGAAAACCGTGAAGCTGATGAGTCGCCGGTTGGGGAGGAAAATCGGAAGCCGAAACCCTAGGCCGATTACCCATTATTTTCGAGTACGAGGATCTTCCCGACGACCCATTAAATCCTGCCCTAATCCGGCGTCTTCCCCTGTATACTCGTCCTCAGTTTCTAATTCGCTAACCCAAGTATGCATTCATCTCCCTATATCTCATCCGCGATCTAGTTTACTTCTCATGTTGGTTTTAACTTCTCCAATACCGGGTTTTGGCTTGAAATCTGTTGTTGATTTTGTCACATGATGTCGGTTGTTTATGTTGATTATGTATCTCCAAAGAGGATTTTGATGCCCTGTGTTTTTGAATTATTTCGCATGTTGGTTTTAACTTAGGTCTTTTCTTAACACTGTGTGCTGCTCCCCCACCGAAATATGTCACTGAAATGTGAAAGTACAGTTTAGTTGGAGTTTAGATAAGTTACCGAAGTAAAAAAAAAAAAATTTTGTTTAACTCAATTTCTTCACATTCAAACAGGGCCCTTGTTTTTTTTAAAACTTTTCAACTCAAACTTTTTTATCAAACAATCAACTCAAATAAACTTTTTTTTTTTCAAATTCAACTCAACTCAACTCAACTCAAACTCAACTCAAATATTTTAACTTCAACTGTCGAACCAAACAAACACTTATTCTCCAAAATATATATGTTATGATTACCTATGGAAAAATATGAACATTAGTATTCACTTAAAAAAAAAAATGACAACTATTTTGAAAATTACAATTGTGGCCTCCATTGGCACACTTATTAATTAATTTCCACGGTCATCGACATTTTTTTACCCACTCCAACAGCTTTTAAAAAAGATTATTTCAAAAAAGATTATATAAAAGTTAATGTCCTATCAAGACATTACAAGTTAACAGCTTTACGACAAATGAGAATACAATTTACAATAAAAACATATCATGTTAGCAACTGAAGGATCTTAATAAGTGTTTAAAAATTTATATAATTCAATTTGAATGTCTCGTGTATGTGATTTATTTATTTTTTTTAATTTTTAATTTTTTTTAAGTAAAAAGAAATTGTATCATTTTAAAAAATTTATAGACTTTTGAATTTATTTGGTAAATGAATTTGAGTTAAAAATTTTAAATTTAAATTAAAAATTTTTATTGACTTTTTAGAAAAGATAAAAATTTAAAAAAAAAAAGATAAATTTTTCTTTAAAAAAAGATTTATACAATCAAACGAGGCCTTACTAATTAAAAAAAAAAAAAAAGATTTAGAAGCAAATTATAACTTGCTATAAATATAAATAATTGGGAACAAATGAGTAATTTAGCCTAAAGAAACAAAAATCAAGATTTATTCCGACCTCGGGGCGGCGAAAGTTGGCGTGGGGGCGTGTATGGCAGGAGGAGGAGGAGCTGAAGAAGAAGAAGAAGAAGAAGAGGACCTCAAGCCGATCACTCCCATGGCCTCCTAAACCCTGGATTCCACACAAGGAAGAACAATCCTAGAGTGAGAAAGAGAAAAATGGGGAAAAATCCTTTCTCCTTTCGCCGGACCAGCGCCCGCCGCCGAATCAAAAAGTCGCCAGAGTCGCCCCGGACGCCGTCGATCAACAACAACAACAGCAACAACAACAACTGCAACGACAACAGCTTGGTCGCCGCCACCGCCGCCGCTACGGGTGGGAAGGGGAAGAAGAAGACGGGAGGAGCCCGGCTGTGGATGCGGTTTGACCGGTCGGGGATGTCGGAGCTTGTGGAGTGCGATAAGAGCACCATCGTTCGCCGTGCCTCCATTCCCGCCCGGGATTTGAGGATTCTTGGCCCTGTCTTTTCTCACTCCTCCAATATCCTTGGTAATCATCGCTTTTTTGGTCCTAATTTTCGCAATTTAGGATTTTTGTTAAAATTATTCTGATTTTGTTTGAGGATTGTTGAATTATCATTCGTAAAATCTTCCATTATTAGGCCAAGAAAAAAAAAAAAAAACTGTGGATGCTCAAATACACACACACACACACACACACACACACACACACGCACGCACACAAACATATACACTTAAAGACCAAATTTAGTTGATGCGTGTTGGATCTGCCCAACCAGTTTACATTTGTAATATTAGATGCTAACTGAAGTCTAGTTGCTTATATGTGTGTGTGTGTCTACACACACACACACACACACACACATATATATGTATGTGTAAAAATCATACATATATATATATATATATGTATATGTATGCGTAAAAGTCATTAATCTTTTCACTTAGAAAAACAAGTTATGATTCAGAGTGCTAAGCCATTGGATGAGTGAGGATGCAGAGTGTGGGAAATATGTAGTTTGGAATTCTTAGTTGAAGAGTATCTCAAGCTTAAGTCTTGAAATAAGGTGTTTTAAAGTTTTCCAGTTGCTTTTTCACCGTGGACTAGATTTGCAAATCTTGCTAGTAACCCTACAACCTCTCTGTAAGCAAATTGTATCTTCAAATTAGAACGAAAGCCCACTGGAACAGTAATTTTAGCCACTACGTAGTGAGGATTTGGAAGAGCTGATTTTCTGAATTGCCATCTATTTTTTAACTTGTCATACCAATTACTAGGCATCTTTCGTCGAATGATTCGTAGTCACAATTGTGTAACGCTAGCCCGTGCTTATTCCTAATTGAAGAGGGTCTATTCGGCTTCCTACCCAAAACATTCTAAGATAGCCTGTCACTGAAACCTGAAACTGAATGCAATATTAAATATGGATGGAAAGGCCGACTAATCCACACTCCCATAGCATTTGAAGTGCTCACTTCCTTAGAGGGATCAGCCCTCTCCTTAACTTCTTAGGTTCCCTTAAATATTTCCCTTTCAAAACTTCACTTCTCTAGTTCCACACCATATCTAGGGTACTTGTACCACCTTAGTTTATTGCTTCCACACTCTCTTGCACCTCGACAAATGGAACCTATCTTTGTCCCATCCTCCAACCATTGGAGTCTTGTCAATCTTTCGGTTATTCTCTTTGTCATCAAAATAAAATATTAGAAAAGAGCCACAATCTTTATTGGTCATTTCAAGAAGGTAGTCTAAGATGATGTAATTGCTCTTTGAGAAGTATTTTTTTAATCCATCCAGCCAATCACCGTAAGCTTCTCTAATATGGAGTCCCACTTATGTTTTAGTCCATGAGAGTTGCTTAGGGGAATAAAGATTAACATGGCAATTTTTTAAAAACCTAGCAATAAGAGAATGACAATTTACATGCCACATAGGTTGGTACAAAGTTGTTGGGATGTAATCGGACGATAGTCAGTCTATGAGGTCTCGGGCTGTTTTGGTTTCATTCTCATATTTGTATGGCCTGATATTTTTGGCCTTTTCTTTTCATTTCTTTTGACGTTTTGAGGATCTCTCATCCTCTTTTCCTTGTTATTGATTGAACTATTAGTGAAAAGTGCTTTTTCTTATCTTGAAAAAAAAATTGAGATTAGAGTTGGTGTCCCCTATCATTGTACATAGAGGTAAGGGAAAGTAGTAGGAAAATTATATTATTCGGAATTAAAGCCAGTAGCTTGCATATTACTTCCATAATTGGATGATTTTAGGTTTACTACATTCATTCATAAACTCAAAAACTCACTTCAAAACATTGAGAACATAATATGGGATACGGAACAAACAAAAGGTATTTTTGAACAAAAAGATATGACAAGAAAGTGATGATGTGTCATGTAATAGTAGAGCTCCACATATTCAACTTACAAAATAAAGCTTATGTATCAAAAAACCATAGATGTATTAGAAAGCTTAGTGTATAAAGAGTTTGTTTGTTTAGTTAGAAGGGAAGGGGCTAATTATCTGGAATCTGGGGAATTGGGAAACTGAGTAGTGGGAGACTTGGGCAGTGTCTCGAACAATTGTATCACTTTCTTTTGTCAATAAAAGTTGATTTTCTTGTTCAATTCATTCTTTCTGTGAGGATTGTATCAGAATGATCCTTAAAAGAACATTTCTATGAGAGTCAGCTTGATGAGATGCCCATTTGGATTATGGAACACATCTATAGGGTCTGAATGTTAGTTTAAACAATATCTGGAAATGGTGATCTCAGCTAACTTATTATTACTAGTATTTTATAGGGTTTTATATTGATGAAAATCAATTACAAGGAGGGGACAAGGAGTCCATTAAACAAAATAAAAGGCGGAAAAGAAGCAAGTACAAGGCTAAAAAGAGAGCAGAAAAACAAAATCAAAACCAAAATCAAGGTTAATGATCTGACATGTGTTGAGTATGGGGAAACATAGATAGGGTTTGATAACACTAGTCTCTACTTCTTTTGTTGTATGTAAATAGTCGTAAACTCTTTACTAAATTTTTAAGGTAGTTGATTATGAAGATATAAACTTATGTTATTGTTAAATTACTTTGCAGCAAGAGAGAAGGCCATGGTGGTTAACTTAGAATTTATTAAAGCGATAGTTACAGCTGAAGAGGTGTTATTGCTTGATCCTCTTCGTCAGGAGGTACTTCCATTTGTGGATCAGCTAAGGCAACAACTTCCTCATAAGAGCCCATTTCAAATCCCCGGAGCTGGTCCTTTTGACGAACAAGAAACTGAAATGCAGGATTTAACAAGCAGACATTGGTTGCCTGTCCCAGAGGCTGTTGAAGGTCTGCAGTGTGAGCTTCCATTTGAATTTCAGGTTCTAGAGATTGCGTTGGAGGTTGTCTGTACGTACTTGGATTCCAACGTGGCAGACCTTGAAAGAGAAGCTTACCCTATTTTGGATGAACTGGCAAGGAACGTTAGCACTAAGAATCTTGAACTTGTGCGGAGTTTGAAAAGCAATCTTACCCGTTTGCTTGCTCGAGTACAGAAGGTATACTTGGAAACTGAACTCATTGTCCTTTTTTTCAATGATCATGATACCTCTTATCCTTTCCTTTCCCAAGTGGGTATCATTAACACTTCTTTACAAAGACTAAAGTTTCACAAGAAAGCAATGTCACTCGTTTGCTTGCATGTGTAAAAACACGTACCGATGAATTTTTGACTGCTTTTCAATGACTTCAATTGGTTAAGCTGGAAAACGTCATGCATTTTTGCAGTGATGGTTCGTGCTGGAATCTCAAATAGATTTCCTTTATTTGTTCATATTAAAAGGAGTTTGGGGTTTCCATTAAGAGAGAGAGAGAGAGAGAGAGAGAGAGTCCAGGGCTGGTAGATTCTCAATTTACTCACTGTTCTCTGGTCTTCTACGAGTTGATTGTCTGACTTGCTTTGTGGTGTGAGTTAGAATCCTTGTAGTTATCTTTTGTTGGTAGAGTGGTCCAAACATTGTGCATATAGCTCATGTCATGCATTCTAACCTTCGATTTTGCTTTTAAAAGAACATTTGCTTTTACTGCTAGAGAAGACTTCTCGTCCTTCAGTAATGTTCTTATTGGATTTGTTTTCTTTTTCTTTATGAGGACAAGAAAAAGAAAGAACGAACTGTCATGTAATGTAATAAAAGTGGTCTATCATCAATAAGTGGTTAAGCTAGGGGGTTTCGGTTTGTTAGGGGGTCTTTCATGCTGGTTTTTTCTGGTTTTCGGTTTTGTATTTCCTTCTGTTTTCTT
>CM046384.1:23221834-23242834 GCA_025413485.1 Ficus microcarpa
TGAAGCTGGTTAGGATTCCCGTGATGTTGATATTCACTTACTCCTTGTCCATATGATGCACCTTGTACTGGGCCATAATTTTGATACTCCCCACAGCCCTCTTGTTGCCTAGGAGGTTCAAAGTTCGCCTGACCTCCCTGTGAGAATTCCCTATGGTCTTGAGAATAATAATGTACTCCTTGCATATTTTTTTGCTGCTCTTGAGAGAAACCATAACCTTGGATTTGCCCAGGAAAACTTTGCCCATATCCAAAAGTTGCTCCTTGCCAAACAGCTTTTGAAGTTGCTGTCTGCCAATAAGCTTCAGGAGCTACTTGGCCTTGATATCCACCTGCTCCTTGTCCATAAAGGGTTCCTTGTGCTGGGCCATAATTTTGATTATCTTCCCTAAAATGCCCCTGATACGTAGGAGGTACATAGTAAGGTGGATAGTGAGGTGCATAGTGAGGTGCATAGTGAGGTGCATGGCTAGGTGTATAATAAGGTTCATAGTTCATCTGATATCCTTGAACAAATTCCCTCTGTTTTTGAGGATAAAAATTTGCACCTTGCACATTCCTTTGTGCCTGCTGTGAGAAACTTTGGCCATGGTTGTACCCAGGATAACCTAGCTCGTAGCCGAAAGTTGTTCCTCGTCCAACACAACCAGAATTTGCTCCTTGCCAATAAGCTTCGGGAGGTCCCTGGCCTTGACATCCACCCATGCCTTCTCCATGGTATGTCCCTTGTGGCGGGCCATAATATCGGTAATCCTCCCTATAATGTCCCTGCTGACTAGGAGGTGCATGGTTGCTCTGATATCCCAGTGGGAATCCCTTTTGTCCTTGAGGATTAAAGTTCCCCGAATCCCTGTCGTTATAACTTCCCAGATATATGGGGTTTAAACCTCCACTTCCCTGCTGGTAATGATTTGTCTCCCCAGAAGCAACCATTGGCATAAGATCTCTTCTCTCTACTTGTCCTAACAGACTAAAATTTTGTCCAAATGAATAATTTTGGGGTGCTGGAGGACCAGAATTCTCGCGGGCCACATATACTTCTTGAAGTCCTGGCCGACCATAATTCTGTTGGGATGGATAATTTGGCGGACCTCTTCTTTCTCCTTCTCTTGGTATATCATAACTCTGTTTGGATGGATAACTTTGTGGAGTGAGCCCCCGGTGACTGTTCACGGGATGTCTCTGCTGATTTGGCTTCAATCCTCGTTGAGTAGGCCCCTCCTGGCTGTATGATGGACTTCCCTGCTGACTTGGTGTTGGTCCTGCTTGCTGATCATGTTTTGGCTGGTCACGGTTTCGTTTCCCATTAAGTGTTGGGCGCGGTCTTGGAATGATTACTCCATTGATGTACTTGTCCCCTGATACAAAGTCAATCCTCAAGGTAAAAACTGAGCAACCACAATAAAATATAACATAAACAAACTAAAAAGGGGAAGGAAAAGAAAAACTATTAAAATACCTCCATACTCCTTTTTTTCTGGATCAACATAAGAATCTGGGAGTACAAAAACAACCCCAGGTTGACCTGTTTAAGCCAAAAATTAAAGGCCATAAATGCTACGGCATCCTATCTAATTGAAAAGCTAGAGCTACCAATGTTTTTAAATATGAGAAAGACGATTGCTGCTAAATACTACCATTGAACTTTTCTGACTCTATTTCTGTAACCTCCACATGAAAGCCTGTGTAATTCGATGTGCTACAAGCATAAATTTTCTTTTTGCCTCCTCCACACTGAATCCATGAAAGCAATTATTATTAGGGTAAATTACTCCAAACACAAACCTATTTTTATAGTCTAACAAAATGTTCAGAAGACGTCAAGAACTGACATGAAGAACTTCAGTAAAGAAACCTTGAAATGCAATACAGTTATGCGTGCATTTAATTTTATCAAACCAGAAACTCTGGTCCATCTCCAAAAAGATAGAAATTTCTTGTTTAGAACTCAGGTACATTTGCAGTGTGACACCAAATAGTCAGAAAATATAATGTGCATTCTGCTAACTAGCATTTCCATTCCTAGTACTAAGGGGAAAGTGATACAGAAAAAGGTACTCGACTGTTGCTTGTAAGCTTTTTATCAAGATGTAATGTATTAATACAAGCTCGCAAAATAAACTCTACAATAAAAGTATAAAAAACAAAACAGAATTGAAATTTTAAAAATCATAACAAAGAACGAACAATCATTTGATCATTTAGTTGAAAGGGAAATGAGCATTGCTATTTCTTCACAAGTAAACAAGACAACCCATATTACATGCATAACAATCTATGCCGTCTCATTTTCAAGCCCACGGAAATTAAGTGACTGGAATCTTGAAGTTTCACAGATCGTTTATGAAATTAAGTCAAACAACGCCTCCATCCGACTAGTTCCAGGTTGGAGTCCCAGGCAATCCATTATAATCAATATATCGAAATCATAAGTGCCTAAAAAATCCGAACTTGTTAACATTAACTCATCTCATTTTGTCAAAACATGGATAAACCTAGATACCTTGGGAGAAGTTGATCTTTAATGATAATTAATAAAATAGAAACACAAGATATCAATTATTTCTATAGATTCAAATTTTAAAAAGTGACCTACGGAATTATATATACCCTTATTCCTATACACACACACTGAGACATATGACATACTCATTGGAGATAGTTTTATCAATAAGAACAACTATGAAACCAATTTACTAATTACAATATGTAAACGGGATATTCAAGTTAGAAAAATGATGAAACCGAAGAACGAGGTGGTTTAGACCTGATTCCCAAGGCCTTGGCACAGGTCTCCTCGTAGGAACGGACCATTTCTTCAGGAGAGGATCTCGGGTCCTTGGGGAAATCCATGACGATGAGCCAGTGGTTGAAGTCGCAGCCCTCGATCGCGTCAATGTCAAGCCCGCGGGGCTTAAACTCCTCGTACGACCAAGTGTAGTTGGGCTCAAACGATGTCGATGACGACGACGACGATTTGAGCAAAACAGGCGACGACCTGAACCGACGACATTGGAGGAGAAGCGGCGGCGGTGGCCTTTGCGAAGAAGCTAGGAATTGCCTGGACAAGGAAGGCAAGCGAATTGGAGGAGAGGCGCCAAGAGGGCGGCGGAGGATGGAGAAGGAATCGGAATTCTCCGACTCTTTTCCCGTCATAATCTTGCCGGGCACAATGTCGTCGTCCTGTTTATTTCCGCCGCCGTTGGGTGATCGGGACGACGACAGCGGTGCCGAGGATGATCGGAAGGCGCGAGAGTGACGGAGGAGGGACCATTTCTGCGACGCCCGAGCTGGGGATTGTAAGGGTAATAGAGGCCCACTGGAAGAGGAAGAGGAGGAAGGTGAGATTGGTGGAGTGCCAGCGAGAGAGCGGCGGAGGGTGGAGAGGGTCCGGCGGAGGTGGAGAGAGCTCAGCGCCATGTCTGCTGCTGCAGCTGCAGCTGCTGCGGTGGAGCTTTTGATGGAGAAAAGTGTAGGAGTTTAGGGTTTTAGAGAGATTTTTGGGTTTGAACGACGGAATTCCGGCGGTACAGTGAACCTTTTTTTGTTTTCTGTTTTTTTTCCTTTGTTCTTTCGTGCGTGCGGAAAAAGAACGAACCTATATGTTTGGAAAATTTCAAGAATTCCTTAGCCCAGTTTGTTTCATTGGTCCATTTTAAACTTTTTATCTCAGTTTTTATCTTTTTCTGAAAAAATTTTTTGTTTTTTCTAAAAAAGTTTTTTGTCTTTTCTGAAAAGTCAACAAAAATTACTATTTAAACTTAAAATTCCAACTCAAACTTGTGAACCAAACGGACCCTTAATTATGTTACTAGTGTCAATTTATCTACTTAATTATGAGATGCATAAGTTTTATCTTTTGAATTATAACATTTGTATCAAGTAATAAGGACACAAGTAATGGGATTTAATTCATGTTATATTATTATTAGAGTAACATGAATGATAACACAAATAAGGAAACATACTAAAGAAATCACATTACGGTTATAGGTTACATATAATAATCAAAGTAAATTTGAATCAAGATAAATAAAATAAAAAATTGTATGTCAAAAAAGACATTATAATTAGAAGAAATAAACAATTTTTTTAATCTATTCTAACAAAATTAATTATTATTAGGTAACTATAATTGTTAGATAAATAAAATAATATTAGACGTGGTAATTTGACACAAATATTATAAATTAAAGGCATTTTAACAAAACATTATAGATTATAAAGTATTTTCACACAAATATAATAATCATGAGATTTTGACATTAAAGATGACTGAAATACTTTTAGAAATAAATACGTGGAATAATTTGACACAAATGTTATAGTTGATAATTTAGAAGGCATATTGACACACCGACCATGGTTGAAGGGAATTTCATGAAATTTTTTCCTGTGTTTTGCTTTGTATTTCATATATATGTATTCAAAAGGCAAATTCACAATTGGAAAAAGAAAATGCAAATTTTACATAAAGTATTAGAAAATATATATATGTTAATTTCATCACATATATAATTAGAAATTATAAATATGTGTTAAGTTTATGTCTCGAGAAATATTTAATTTTGACTTTATAATGATAAGAATGTCCTAAAAAAGTTAGTAAATTTTATTTAAAAAATATAAAACTTAGAAAAAGCACCCAAAAAAATTTAAAAAAAAAAGAATATAATTCTAAAAAAGAGAAAGTTTTCGTTTGTTTTTACATTTTTTTTTTCATTTTTTTTCTAGTCAAAATTGAATGTAAACTTATGTACAAATTTGATATATATGGAAATATTTTGACATATATTTGATTAGGTTTAGAAGTAATGCTTTAATTTTATTTTATTTTTGAATTTAAGCATGAGAAATTTGATCTCTTCATTTTTTAACAGAGTCGGATATATATTCACTAGTAGGCATATTCTCTAAGTAAACTTGAAAGATATAAATTTTCCTCTAAAAAGAGGAGGGGGGTGGTTGTTTTGTTTTGTTTCTTTTTTTTTTTTTTTTTTCATTGGTCGTCAATTCAGTATTATTTGTGATAAAGTGCTTTAGTCATATTCAGATTTGAAGGTATTAGATTTATATTACGTATTGTGTTAAAAGAACAATATTTATATTGAGTAGGGATACACATTATGAAAAATATTATCAGAAATATCATGAATAATCAAGTGTCTAAATTTTGTAGATTGTGCAAAACTGAAATGAATATTCAGTCATTATTTTTTTTTCATGACAAGTTATTTTTTTTTATTTTTTATTTTTATAAAAAAGGAACTAACAAGCTACCTTTTAGTTTTACGATATATCATGAAACTTTTCTTTAATAAAATGAAATTTTTTGTTCATATTTTATAAGGGTTGATTACATAATCCATCGTATAACTTTTTTGTCAACCGGGGGTAATTTTGCAAATACATATATTGTTGCAAGGCGGTGCTTGATTGCTTGGCTCACGAGTTATGCTCAATTGCTTGGCTCGGCTACAGGTCATGCTAGGCTACCCGGCTCGCCCATCAAGTAAAATCTACCTGGCAAGCATCATGCAGAGCAAGGTGTTGCCCGACAGTTGAGCAAGTCAATGACCTTCAGATCTTCCCTTCAGAACCCGTGATCGACTATCCCCTGACACAGGTAAAGGGCAGGAGAAGTTTGTTATAACAAACCTGGAACCACCTAGCCTGTAGGCTAACGACCTGACATAGGGAACCCATGCCTGGGACACGTGGCACCCATCTCATGTCCTCTACTACGGTCCTAGATTCTGTTCACGCCCAAGACAAGCGGTAGGAGCATAGTCAATCTCCTATTTGCCGGGCTAACCGGCCTGAAGGTTAACTACTCTTCCGGTTAGCCCGACACTGTTGGGCAGGATTCGACTAGGATCCATCCCAGTAGCCATTCTATAAATACCAATCTTACATAGCTTGTCAAGTACGGACATTCTTACCTATTAAATATTATACCTCACTCCAAGCCTTTTAGCTCACTATGTTGACTCGAGTGTCAAAGTGCCTTTGACAGACACCTCACTAATGTCTTCCTTATCCCCAAGCTCTTCTCTGCTCTTTTGCAGGCTTTACAAGTAGAGAACCGGTCCGATCAATGTGCGTTGCTGCACATGGTGTTTAGGTCGATTTTCGGCATCAACTTATATTATGTTTGGCATCTATCTTATTTTGTGAGAGATCAAAAATCTTGAAATTACTGTAGACAGTATAACAATATTAAGGTGTACTCTTTAATAGTCAATCCTACAAGTCACTCAATTTAAAATCCAGAGAAAATAAAAATAAAACCAACTTAATGATTTAATCAAGTTAGTTGTTAACAATCTAAATAGCCAAGGTCCACGAGTAACTATCATTGCATCAACGTCAGGCATCAAGTCCAAAATGACGAAAAACAAAACAAACAAAAAAACAACACAAATATCCAATCAAACTCATCAGCTCGCACAATCTATCAATTGTCCAAAACAAGTTGTAATTTCCACACAAAAGCTTATAAGCATATATAAGCAGGTAGCTCCAACGCTGGCAACTCCTAACCAGCAAGAACTCCCACTATCCCACCAAAAGAAGTTCCTACTATAGATCTTAATTGTTGGTTAGAAGTCAAACAATTATGCTACTCATGCATAGTACTCATAGATCCAAAAAGGAAATGAAGAACGACTGACACTCTTAAAGTGTTTTCGTTCATACTTCTCAAGCTATCACATGACATTTTTAACCTCTCAGGTGTCACACGTGGTGTGTGTATTTGCTTTGCTTTGTTTTGTTTGTTCATTCCGTACGTGCTTTACGCATGCTCTCCAACTAGTTTTTGAAATAGTTTTCAAATGTATGCCAGTTAGGAAAAAGGATCCAATTTGACATGTCTACAAAATTTTACTATTTGAGTATAAAAATAACTTTCAACGAAGTACTTAATTTGACTAATGCTATATTTGATGACAAATTTATCAAATATAGTAAATGCCAAATTATAACATTGGATTACTATTAATTGATGGATCCACCCTTTCATTTAATCATTACAATATTATTATATTTAAATTATTTTCGTAATAAAACTTTCACAAGTTTCAAAACTCCATAAATAAAATATTTATAGCATTATAAATACCAACTAATTTGAATCTTGGTGCTCCCACAAAATAGTAAATGTCTCTAGGTGGGTCCTGCATGTGGAGCTCATCATTTACGAGTGACCCAAGTCAATATTCCCGAAAGGTTGAATAGGAATACTTTTACATATTAAGAGACTACGTAAGAGACAAAAGAAAACAGAAAGCATGTTCAGTCTTTCATTTTTACATTTTTTAGAATTAAATGTAGTATTGATATAGACATTTCAATAGGTGATGGTCAGATGATACCCAAATGTGTAAGGTTTTTGTATTAGTTTAAAATATAAAGACAGAAACAATGACATGTAAATTAGTAAAAAATTGTGTTTATTAATATAATACAGTGATAATTACACACTTAACTATATTAAAAAATACAGAGTTTGAACCATCTAATCTCTATTTTTTTTTAAAAAGTAAATATTAGATATTAAAAGAGTAATAAATAATTATTTGTGTATCTATGATTATTAGTTTTTGAATAGAAAAAAAAAGTTCAGCAAAATAAATAAATGAATAGGTAGACTAGCTCCTTGATCCTCACATAATAATTAAACTACACGCGGCTGTTTGGTGGGTTCCATGTGAGTAGGTTGGACTTGCATGCACATATGACCCGTCCCAGATGGATGGATTGCATGGTGGGCGGCAACTCCAATAATCTGAACAAATATGCATGATGGGCTTGTTTGGAAAACAGCAAACACTTTCTAAAAACAAAGTTCAAACAAAAAATAAAAAAATAAAAAAATAATAGCCATTAAGGTAAGATCCCCATCTTTGCCGTGGTCAAGAAGAAGATCCGTTTGATACACCACGTTCACCTGCACTTTCTTTTTTTTTTTTGCCATATAAATATCATTATATTAAGTGTATCGTACTTTCCCATTTCCTGGATCTTTCCATTGTTTTCCTTACTTTCGGCTCCTCCATTTTCTCGAGAAAGTTTTCAAAGTTTTTTTTCAGTTAAAAGTTTGAGTTTGTTGCTGTGAGAGTTGATGGTGCGGATTTTACGGATTTAATGGAGAAGGTGGTGATTGAACGGCAGAGGTCATTGGCCGAGACTCCAACTTATTCAGTGGCCTCTGTCGTTACTGTCATGGTCTTCGCTTGCTTTTTGTTTGAAAGGTCCATTTACAGACTCGGTAAGGTAAGTACTGATGTAGCGGAAGCGTAATAGAAAACAAATTCGTTGATTCTTGAATAATACTGCTATCTTATTTTTGTGCTGCATCAGGAAGTATAGACAAGTTTTTTCTTGATTTCTTGCTGAGAAAATCGGTAACGCCAATTAATGCGTGATTTTGAATGATACTTTATTATTTTTCGGTCCGAAACGACTTTTGAGCTTGTAAAGATTATATTATATACATATATATACACACACACGCGCACACATATTTATATATATATATTTTGGGACTAAAATGTAGAGTCCGGTTAGGAAAAGATTGAGACAAAAGAAACTTAACTTCACTGTTGGAAATGGACAAGTTGTGTTCCGAGCTAGAGACTTTCTTTTTTCTTGATTTCTTGCTGAGAAAATCAGTAATGACAAAAGAACATGTGACTATGAATTATATTTTATCATTTCTGGGATCCAGACGCCTCTAAAGACTATATTATATATATATATATATATATATTTTTTTTTTTGGGACTAAAATGTATAGTCCAGTTGGGAAAAACGAAACTTTACTCTACTGTTGGAACTGAACAAGTCGTGTTCTGAGCTAGAGACTTGTCCACAGATTTTAGAAAACATCTTCGTTTTAATGCTCAGGTTTGTTGAGAAATTGCAGAAAGCAAAAGATTTCTGTCTCGATTTTCCATTACTACTACTTACTTTAGCTTAGAGAGGTTAGGAAGTCTTCTCGTTTCTGTTTGGCCCTTGAGAAAGGGTGAGAAAATATAGTGGACTTGTGCCAGGGACTGGAAAGAACACTTCGAAAGAAAAAAAATGTTCACAATAAAAAGGGGGAGAAGAAAGGGTTATTTCTTTTTTCTTTTCTTTATTATTTTCAGATTTTGTTTTCCAGCAATAAACGGGAGTAGAAATCTTAATGCAGAAATGTGTTGATCTAATTTTTCACGTCGGTTGTGAACAGTGGTTAAAGAAAACTAAGAGGAATGCACTGTTTGCCTCCTTGGACAAGATTAAGGAAGGTGAATTTACCATCATTACGATTTGTCGATGTTTTTTCTTTGTTCTTGTCTTGTCTTTTTTTTTTTTTTGTCACCGTTAATCAACAGTCAATCACTAATTGACCATTTAAAACAACTGATTAACTATTTTAGAAAAAATATCTTTTAACTATTTCTTAAAAACTTCGGACATTTATTAAAAAAAATTCTATTTAGCCATAATACCTAAGATATCTTTGTTTCCCTGTAGAGCTGATGCTACTTGGACTTATATCTTTGTTTCTGGCACTATGCGCAAGATTGATTTCCGAGATATGTGTAGATTCATCGCTTTTCCGCAGCCGTTTCTTAATTTGTTCCGAGAAAGATGACAGTGTCCATGAGAACCGCAATTTGGAAACTCCGTTCTCTTCTCTCAACGAGACACAAATTCCTCCAACAGGAATCTCTACTCATTCTTCACAGTCTCACCAATGTGGCGTGGTAAAAATATAGTTCTCAAAGTTTCAAAATTTTTATGGGATTCATACATAATTAGGTCTTAATGCCATTGTGCTAATCGGTGGTTTTCCTCAGGGTCGTGAGCCATTCGTTTCATACGAGGGTCTCGAGCAGCTCCATCGTTTCCTTTTTGTTCTCGGGATTACTCATGTTTTGTATAGCTGTGTTGCTGTTGGTCTGGCCATGAGCAAGGTGAAATCTTCGTATCCCTGATACCAAGTTACCGACTTAAAGATTTACATTTCAAGATTGGTTTCAATAAATGACCATTTTTAAACAAGTAGTTGGTAATTAAGTTAATTATTTTATTATTAGTTACTCGCTGAATTGTCAAAGTTTTGAATAGGTAAATTAGTTATTTAGTTTATCACCTATTGTTGGTATTCAGATGTCAAAAAGGAATTGTGTCCAATAACATATATCAAACACGATTTCGTGAATTATTAAATGGTTTGAAAATGGTAAGTTCAGCGAGTTATGATTTTGGCTTCTTAAAACCGCCTACGTATCGTGTTTCTTAATTTGTTTGAAGTTCATGCGCCAACCAGAGAAGAGGAGTGGAGATTTTTCTTTGACATATTGCTTATTCCGTAGATTTACAGTTGGAGGAAATGGGAAAATCAAGCAACCTTGCAAGGTACGTAGCCTACTCTCAAAGCACAAAACAGAATGGCTTATCATTCATTGGACGAAGTTCTAATTATTTCATAATGAATCACAAAAATATAGGTTTAGAAGATTTGTTTGACCGCAAATTTTCTTCTGCATCCTCAGTTTGTCACTTTGGAATCCTTTTTTTGTATTTTATTTTCCCAAAAGCTTAGAAATTTTACCAATGGTGTTGATACAATTGAGGATACTTTCCAATAAATCTGAGAAACCGTTATTTCTCGAAGTATTTGTTTAATAACTTCCAGCTTTTTTTTTTTTTTTTTCCAGCAAAGATAGACAGGGTCTTGAGGCGTCAATCCACCTTTGTTTACCATCACACATCTCATCCATGGAGCAGAAATCCGGTTCTTATTTGGATGGTAATTCTTCATGATTTTAACAAATTCAAATCCGTATTGTTTAATCTAAAAAAGCGATACAAGAACGAGCTTAGGATTCTCTTTCTGGCAAGAACGAAGTCAAATAAGATAATCAGAAGATGTTTTCTGAGCTGCTCTTTCTTACGGTCTAATAGTTAATTAGTAATAAGAATGATCACAGTTGTATTTCATTGGTTGTCCCATTGAGTTAAAGTTGTAATTTAGTAAATATTTTCTCTCGTGTCATCCTTAATTAGCTATGTTATTGTTTGAATATTCAGTTTCTAAACGGAAATTTTCGTCTATGGTGATGCAGCTCTGCTTCCTACGACAATTTAAGAGTTCGATAAGGAAATCCGATTACTTGGCACTTCGTTTGGGCTTCATCACAGTGAGTATCTAAGTGGTATTCTATGTTCGTTTCATTTTCCCTGTTTTCCATTGCCAAAGCCAGCAGCGAGCCTATTGTCTTAGTGGAGGCAAAATGAGAAAAATGTAAAGTTTTTAAAAGTAAAATTCCCACTTAGCTATGGGTGGCCCTGTCGTTGGCCAAAGCCAACCAAACCAGTTCGCTCTCATTCTAATACTTGTTTGCGTAATCATAAACCTTATGACCTTTGGCGAAAGGTTTGTTTTCATATCTCTCTCTGTTTAATGTAGAAATGAGGTGATTTGAACGCTGACTCTTAATATTAAAAGCGGACATAAATTTACCACTAGATCATGTCTGCCAAAAACACTATGCTCATAAATAATACATCACCATATGTTGATGTTTTGCTCTCTCTCCCAATATAAGAAAAGAGCTTGTTTCGCTTGGTTTTATATGTACATTCAGAACTCATGACTTTTACTGCAATCCCTGGTATCCAGAAGCACAAGTTGCCGCTAATGTATGATTTCCACAAATATATGGTCAGGAGCATGGAAGACGAATTTAATGGAATTCTTGGAATTAGGTGTGCGTTTCTCTTAACATGATATTTACTTCAAAATTAGTTCATATCAACTCACGGATACTTTCGGATTTTTCATTTGATCCATTAGTTCTTGGAAATTTATATTTTTTTTGATAACATTATGCCTCAATATTACCAAGTTAAGATTAAATATATTTTCTTGATTGTGCATCTTTAGAGAATAGTTTGATTACAAGTAAAAAGGAAATTGTGTTTGGGTGTGTATCCGAAAATTTTTGTTGGATATTTAAGCCATAGAACATGAAAACGGAAAACAAAATATGAAAACAATATGTGAACAATTTTTTGTCATCAATATTTTTGTTAAGTATTTCCTAAAATGAATTTGTCCTTTTGATCTTGCAGCTGGCCACTCTGGGGTTATGCGATCGTATGCATCTTCGTAAACATTCACGGTAACATGCATTTTGGAAGCGCAATCTCGGAGACCAATATTTCTTCCTAGTTTTATTTCCTGAAAGTTTACTAGTTGTTCAATTACTGCAGGTCTGCATATTTACTTCTGGCTCGCTTTCATCCCCGCTGTAGTAAGCGAACTTAACCTTTCTTGTCTCTTCAGTCTTGATTTGAATTGAACGATACTCGTCCTAATAGAACAACCATGGTTTCACTTGCCCAAGATTGTCATGCTGGTTGGGACAAAACTTCAGCATGTGGTCTCCTCTTTAGCACTTGAAATTGTCGAGCAATCTGAACCGTCTGTCGGGACTCAATTGAAGCCACGCGACGATCTGTTTTGGTTCGGAAAGCCTGAAATACTACTACGCTTGATACAATTCATCACATTTCAGGTGTCGACTCGCGACTCGCTTGTGATTTATGTTATTTGTTTCGTGATTCTATTCCTTATTCTGTTCTGCTTCTATCTTATGCAGAATGCCTTCGAGATGGCGACATTTATCTGGTCCTTGGTAAAACGACTACCTTTATTTTGTTTGATTTCCCTTTTATCGACAAATTCAGTATCGATGAATTTTCATTTTGCGTTGTGTGTTTAGTGGGGACTTGAGCAGAGATCTTGTTACATGGAAAACAATTTAATGATAATCACTCGGTTGGCCTCCGGGTATGTTTCTTTCTTTCAGTGCACAACAAACTTCCATTTCTTCCATTACAAAAACCGAAAGACAAACAAAACATATTTCCATTAGAAATGAAATATGATTATGCCACAATTGTGACCGGTCTATAAAAATACAATGCCGGAGATGTTTGCTTTGTGTTATTGTAATCAAATAAGATTTGTTAAGTTCCTCAAATCGGACTAAATGAGAACATATCTTAAGTAGGTAACGTTACTTAATCCGTTGAACGAGTTATTCGACAATAAAACAATTGCATCCATCTAATGATATTCATATTGGTGTTGCAGTGTTCTAGTTCAGTTCTGGTGTAGCTACAGCACAGTTCCTGTGAATATAATTGTTACCCAGGTTCGCTTTTGGCATTTCGTGTTATCATCACACAGAACAAATTTAAGATTACTTATCTTTCGGAATTTGAGTTGTCACTGAAAACCAAAAAAGGGTTTGAGTTTCTTTCCCATCTGGTGATTTCAGATGGGATCTCGGTTTAAGAAAACACTCGTCTCCGAAAGCGTCAGACAGTCACTGCATAGTTGGTGCAAGAGAGTAAAGGAGAGGTCTAAACGTGATTCGCTTCGCTCGAACACTATGACGTCAGTGAGTTCACTAGAATGGACTACCGACGAGAGGGATGAAACAACTATAGAATCAGGCACTTTGTCCCGGAGCTCGTCGTTTGAATCTCAAAATCAGTTGACAGTAACATCAAGTATACTGCCCGAGGAGGCTGCACGTGAGAATTCCAGCGTTCCCCACGCTTTTCGAATGGATGAGTATTTAGCCGAATCTGCGAACTTATCATCGCAGCCTCCCGCTAATGGCGGTGAAGAATGCAGTTTAGGCGATGAAGAATGCAGTTTAAGCGATGGAGAAATACGGGAGGTCAAGACGCTTTGAGTTGTTATAGAGCACACAAAGTCCTCGATCCTTTTTGAAGTTCAAATTACTAAATGTGTTCGGGCCACAATTATTAGCATGAAATGAAAAGTACATTACTTAGACTAACATTAAAAGTTTTAGCTTGTTTTTTAATTACTGCTTAGTGAAATATCCCAACTCAGTTCTACAAGTAACGGTTGAACATATAATTTTCCATTATCTACTGTCCTAGCAACTTTAAAACAAATCTCACGCATACAAGCTATCACCGAGTATGGTGGATTTACGGTAAAGGATTGCTATCGCTAGATTTGTGGTGTAAGGTACGAGTGCCGGGTGACTCACTTCAAAATATTGAATATAAAAGCTTGTTTCCCACTAGTCTAGTATTCAATTTACAGTGTCTGGGACACGCTCCCACGTATCGTTATTGCTAACAAATTCGGTGAGATTGGGGAACCGCCCTTCTCGCCAAGTAGTGTCCGTCAATAGGACCTTTAGTGAGCATTCTTGTAGCGTTTAGAATAGTCCCTTTGATAAAGGGCATCCTAACACCGGTGACTTACTACGCTCGCAAACATAAGTACACATACAAAGAGTGGTGAAGAGAAGAACTCAATAGGAAAGCAGACTAATGGAGAAGATTTGTAACAAACTAATGTTATTTAACACTACAATTGGAAAGTTCAAAAACATTTAAATAAAAAAAAAAAACTCGTCCAGTGATAAGGCCTGAAATACACTAATCCATCCAACCAAACAAACAAAAACAAGACAGGAGATATAGAGAGAGAGAGAGAGTTCATGATCATGAGGAGGACAACAAGAAAACCACACAGAAAATTATGGGAATTAGAAGGGTGGTTCACAACTTAACCAGTGAGGTCTTCCTCCTTGTGTGTCGCGATGACAACGTCGGACTGCGCGTAAGCAACACAGGTGAGGACCCAACCTTCCTCGATCTGATCGTCATCAAGGAAGCTCTGGTCCGACTGGTCGACTGTCCCGGCGACAACCTTGCCAGCACATGAGGAGCAAGAGCCAGCCCTGCACGAGTACGGCAGGTCAATGCCAATCTCCTCGGCGTGGTCGAGAATGTAGACGTCGTCGGGGACCTCGAACTCCTTCTCTCCCTCGGGTGTGATCAGCTTGACGTTGTATGATGCCATCGCAGTGACACGGCCCCCGCGGCTCGCCGTCTCCGCCTTGAGACCGAATAGCGCCTGCCCTCCTCCGATCCTCAGGCTGCTCATTGGTTGTCTCCTCACAAAGGAGGTGCTCAACATGGTGCCAGAGAGGGCTGCTGCTGTTGCTGCCATTTTTTTTTCTTTTTTTTTTTGGCTCCCCCTTCTTTTTTTGTGGTTTTGGTTTGGAGCGCTTGGGAGAGAGATAAAGAGAATGAGAAGTGATCCTAGAAAGTGTTGATAATGTTGTGTGGGAGGGTAAGGCTTGTGGAAGTAGTGTGGCTTTGGTGCATGGAATCCTATCTGCCACGTGGCAGCATGTGGTGGCTTGAAGCTTTATCTTTTATTATCACCACAAGGGGCACAACCCTTCACCCATTTCTTCTCCACTTTTCTATTGGTGATGACTGTGGTGGGCACAAGCTCTAAGGCCACGTATCATTTTTGGTTTCGTTTCAGTTGTTTTTCTCACCGAACAAATAGATACAAAATAAATAAATAAAATAAAACCACCAAGCGTGATGACCTAATGGTAAAAGATTATCGTTGTGGGTTAGTAATTAAAGGTTCGAATATGGAGTGGTCTTCTTCTTATGAGTTTTAAATATAAAGACTTATTTTCTATCAGTCTAATACTCAATGTAGAGTGTTTGGAATCACGTCTCATGAATCCATACCGTTAGCATATTTGGTTGGTTGAAGTAGGGTTCGCTTATAAGGTCTTCAACAAACATTCCTATCAGTGTCTGAAGAACCCCTTTGATAACGCTTAAGAGAATATGCTAATACTGATTGCCATTTTCCCTTTCAGTTTGGAGTAATAAGCCCAAATAGTCATTTTAACTCTTTTAAAAGTGACAATTTGATCCATATTCTTTTTTTTTTTTGGTCAAGATGGCTATGAACTCGGCGACGGTGAAAGGGGGGGGAAGGCGGCGCGGGCTGCGGCTCGGTTTTTTTTTTTTCATGGTTTGGGGGAAAAAAAAAAAAAGAAAGAAAAGATGAGGGAGAAGGTAAATGAGCAAGAAAATAGAAAATCAAGGAGTTATTTTGGTCTTTTTACTACAAAAATTATGATTTATGTAAAATTCCGTTACAAATTTAACGGTTTTGGACGAAAACGGGCTATTAACGGCCAAAAAATAGAATTTATGGCCATCTTGACAAAAAAAAAAAAAAAGGATCAAACTGTCATATTTGAAAAAATTCAACAACTATTTGAACTAATTATTATTATTATTATTTTTTCAATCCTTGTTTTCATTTTCTGGCCTTAACTATATCACTACAAGAAAGGACATGAACTTATTTTGGTCACAAAAGAGTCGGGGACATGAGAGGAGATTGTTACAACGTAATTTGAAATTGACGTCATCACAGAGAAAGAGTTAAAACCATCATAATCTTAACCATTTTTATTGGCCATACCTATAAGGATCCACAAATTAGACGACCACTTGTCACAATTCACACCACTGGTTTAACAAAAACATAGCTGAACCCAATTTTGTTTTGCTCATATAAGAAAATTATTTGAACACAACCAGAAATAATGCTCCAAAGTACATTATTGAACCTGAGAATTTCAACAAAAATCTACAAGTTACACATTCCAAATGACCGTTGCCTATTGTCATAATAATAATTAAATAAATAAATAAATAAATAACCCAGTAATTAGAGCTAATGATATTCAGACAAAAACAAAAAGCCATTAAACAAGGAGTTCCTTGTTACGCCCATTGCATATAAACTTCTCATCCAATTCCATGCATTAATTTTCTCTTTTTCCTCTCCAACTTATGTATCAAATTCAATTGATTTTGGTTTGTATTGAATTGGATGGTTTTTTTTATTCAATTTATAATAGGAAGGTAAGATTCAATCCAGACAATTATTCATAAAAAGTAATTATAGAAATGTGAAAATTCCAAGAAAAGTGCAAACAAAGCATTTGGACATAGTACATGCATCAACGAGAACAAATTCGAATAAGAAAAATAAAGAAGCGAAGAAACGTTAAGTAATAAAAATATTGGGTTTTCAATTTCAAAATGAAGTGTTGGTGGATGTATCATGTGTGTGTGTATTTTTTTTTGCTTTTAGGATTATTCTTATCCATGCAATCCAAACTAAAAACTTTAGTGTGGTTCTCGAGTTGTTATTGAATTTTAAAAACTCACTTTATATGCTGAACTTTGAATTTTAAACTAAACCTTAAGTTTCACACTTCCTAGTAGTTTTTTTTTTTTTTTTTAAGGACCAATTGTTTTCCTTTTGTCAGCTGAAAGAAATTTCTCACCACAAATAGAGCTCAAGTCCAAAGCGAGGTATAGAAGACATACAAATGTTTGGAGAGGGATTTTAAAGATGTTTGATTGTTAGTTCATTTTGAACTAAACTGTATTTTTTTTATCATGATTTTTGTTTTTTTCTAAAAAAATTTTTTATCTTTTCTGAAAAAATTTTTTGTCTTTTCTAAAAAATTACTATTAAAACTTAAAAATCTTAAACTATACTCATTCACCAAACACCCCCGTAGTTTTCGATTAGAAATGTACTATAATTTTATAAATGTGCCTTTGGCAGAGAACCTGTCTAGATTCAAAAAGTGTAAAAAACTTAAAAAATGTCTGAGCAAAAACATATTAAAATGTGTCTCAATGTAAATTAAAAAAAAAAATCATCACATTTGAACTTGAAATAACAAAATTATTGACTTTAAAATGTAAATTCACTATAAACATTTAGCCATGTGAATAATGAAAAATAGTTTCAAGATGCCAAATGTGACCCCAAACGGGCCCTTCAAGTTTGGAAAGTTCTGGACTCTAAATCAAGCACATAAAGGGAAGTAGAAAAGGAAATATGATTTTTAAGAACTCCTCATATTGACACAATCACAAAATTCATTTTTGGTGAAAGTCATTTCCACCCCTAATGAGTTCGATAATACTGATATGAGCATTATATCAAACAAAAGAGTATGGGGTAGAGAGATTGTACCAGTGCTTACATTGAGAACCTATATTGTAGAAGGGTCCAAAAAAGAAAAATATGACCGTCTAATCCTCTAACTTCCTTAAAATGTATATGAAATAATCTCTGAATTTTCTAAATTAAAGGCTTTCACTTACAGCCGGGGAAAAAAAAAACCAAAAGTTAAAGAGACGAAAAAAGGAAAATTCTCAAGGCTTCCCCTACGCCAGAGAAAGAAGAATACATCCCGTCCTAACTTCTTGCGATTTCAACCTGACATTATCGCTGCGTTTTCATACATGGCCAGGAACTTCCTCCCCAACTGTACTATCTCAACAATCAATGTGATTGGGGAAGCTCTATCAGGTTGTTCCACCGGACACGTCTTAATCGCACTTGATGTTTCTGTAGATCCTCCTCACAAACAAATTCGAGCCCAGATAACCAACCGCACCTATAAATACAAGCCGACAAAAATCCACATAATACACGAATAAGTAGGAGAAAACTCCACCTTGAACTTTTACATAATCTAAAAAATTCTCATCTAGTTAGAGGCCGAAAAGCAATATAGAAACACAAAAACTGAATATCATCCGTGTATACAGAGTGAGGACTTTCATAACATTCAATAGAAATGAAAAAATTGATCTTCCTAAATGAAGAAATGAATATCAGCTTCAACTAGTATTATATTTCTCCTTTTCACTCAGGTAGTAGGGCATATTTTAAGGAAAATAGTTTCTACTGTGGGTATTTAGGTCAATTAGTAACCAGAGAAAAACAAAGATTGAACCCAAAAGAAGCAGCAACTAAACTAGAAAGTTTTTGCATTTTATTGGAAAGAGTCCCCGATAAAGAAACCACAAGATAAGCTGAGTGATGAGATATCGACATAGAATTTGATGCCTCGTTAAGGACTTACCACAGAGGATTCCCAAACCAAGACAAAACATGAGGGTGTATCCAAAATAGAAGCTCGTCTGGAAGAAGCCTGACATCTTTGTCTTCACATAGTAGTAATATACCGAATACAAGTACACATAAACAGCCGTCGAGGCAGCCGAAAAGAAAGAAGTCCATTGCCAGTGATAGTTCTCCGCATTGAGCAAGAAATATGTCCCGACAATGGTCACACACACAGTGACAATAACCAGGATCAGGAAAACAAGAAGCATAAAGCCGTAAACATAGTACACCTGTTTGATCACCAAGAATAAAGATACTACATCAGACACACGAATACATCAAACTAAATTATTTAAAATTAAAAAAGAAAAAAAAAAAAAAAAGCAGCAGCAGCAAATTCCGACAGAAGAAAAGAAAAGAAACACTTTGATTAGAAAGAAGTCCACTGCCGGTATAGATCCAAAGAACCTTTTTATTTTTATTTTTATTTGGTGGTTTTTTTTTTTGGGGGGGGGGGGGGGGGGGTTGTAATTTTCGTTTTAAAATGTACAGTTCTATTTTAGTAGTTCAGCTGTACTTGACAGACTAAGCCATGTGAGCACTAAACACTGATTTAATGTTTTAGTACTTAATCTGTGGTTGACAGACTGAGACATCTGCCTCGGTGCAGTAAATACAATGAATCAATGATTTCCTGGACGTGAGTATATCATTAAATCACATTCCGAAATCCTTTTACACCATCTAGTGTAGCATATGATTAGTGCGCCTCCATGATCCCAAGTGCCACATCAAATGCAAAAATCACTGATTCAGTCTCCAAGGACGATGCTTAAAAACAAAAACAACTTTGCAATATACCTAACCTGATTCTACGTTTGATGACCAGATGCATTCTACCAAACCAATGAACGGATTACTTATCAAAATACTATGCAAACAGATTAAAGCCGCACCTTATAATTCCAGAATGATGTGAAAACGAAATACATCTCGATAAATATGCTGCCAAAGGGTAGAAGTCCTCCCATCATTGAGACTACAGATGGTGTCAAATACCATTTCTTCTCAGGAATAGGACGAGGAATGGTCTTCACTCGGCAAGGATTGTTAGGGGCACCACTCCAGTTTCTTCCAACAACCGTACCGAGAAGTGCCAAAGGAAAGGAGATGAAAGCCCAAATAACAAAGACAACCACCATCGTACCAAAGGGAATAGCTGCTAAAGACCCATAGAAGATGGCAATTGTGTTTAAGACGAACCCAATCCCAAAGCACATGAACGGAAATAGAGATGCTGTCAGGATCATAGACTTTATCCAACTTTTACCTGAAAAAAAAATGAGAATCAGTGTCAAAAAGGGAACGTGTTGAATAGGAAAAGCAGAAGTAGTTATCTAGATCCAGAACGCAACAACATGCTACAAAAATCCGTAAAATTGCTAACATACACGCTCAAACAGAGTGATTTAGGGGGGGGGGGGGGAGAGAAAAAAAAAAAAAAAACTAAACTAAACTAAACTAAAGGAAACGAAAACTGAAAAGCCTACTAAATACTTACCACCATGGCGTGAATACATCCCACCACTTACGTAACCAGAAATGAATGACGTAAGAGCATAACATACTATAAAAGTCGTAACAATTGCTCCTCTCCTGTGGGAACAATAGGAACAATGTGAGACATGGCAGGCTAGATGTAACCCATATGCTTACTTTCATACAATCACTAAGCAAATACAAAGATGCGAAATGGTTTCAAAATCCTGGGGTGCATTGGCCAAGGCATTAAAAAGATCCAAAATAATGATAATGTATGTTGCATAAGTTTTCAACATACCCAACATACAACATTCCCACAATTGCCAGTAAGATGACTAGGAGAACAAGCAATGCTAGCTGGGCACCAGTGCCAACAACAGCAGAAAGAACCACCAAACTCCTAGGAGGTCGGAAAACATCCCCATGGACAAGTTTCCAGCCAGATTCTTCACTGACATCTCTTTCCTGAATAAGAGGAAATGTTGGGATTGGAATCAACACAATATTATTATTTAACAAGCTACTACCAAAAAGAAAAAAAGTACAAGCAGATCAAGAGATCATTACCAAAGTTTCCAAATCATCATCTTCTCTTGCATATTTTGCATAGTCATTCCTCAATGTACGCATCAATATCAT
>CM046384.1:23242934-23367934 GCA_025413485.1 Ficus microcarpa
GAATATTTTCATCACAAGAAAATCTTCATCCTATGTTATCGTCCCGTGAAAAGTTAACATATACTTAAATTGAACATCTTATACTATTAAACAATTGCAAAAAATATCCTTTGTGAATTAGAGTTTGATCAAGTTTCATTTTTCTTATGCATTCTAATATGATCTACGGTGTAAAATTGAGTTCTACTGATAGATATTCCTTGGATAAGAAGCTTTGTCCTTGAGTAATTTGATTAGATTTTTCCTTTTTCCTTCTACGTGCAAATAACTTCCAACTAAATTTCTCAGATAACAGTATCAATTCGGAACCACCAGTTGTACCGTCATATAGAAAGGCCTGGCTGGAAAGTTAGTTGGGAGTGGAAAGACGAGGAGGTCATATGGAGCATGTGGGGCGCCGAAGCGGCAGAGCAAGGGAATTGCACGAAGTTCCGAGGCAACGAACAACTCCCTCATTGTTGCGAGAGGCGACCGCGAATTGTGGATCTTATGCCAGGAGCCCCTTACAACATGCAAGTCTCCAACTGTTGCAAAGGAGGGGTTTTGGGGTCACTTGTTCAAGACCCCACAAAGTACTTGTCCTCATTTCGGATGATAGTTGGAGCCACTAGCGAGAATGCTATGGACATACAAATGCCTGAAAATTTCACCCTTGGATTGCCTGGTTATACCTGTGGTGAGCCGTTTGAGGTCTTCCCCACAAGGTTTAGCCAAGATGGCGGCCGGAGAAACACGCAAGCTCTTGGTAAGTGAACATTCTATGTTTTAATGTCATCCATGTGGTTTACCAATCTATCCTAAAAGCTGTAACTAATAGGAGGCGGACCAATAATAGTTTCATGTTCTAACATGTACGTTGCCTGTGGTTTTGTTCCAGGGACATGGCATGTGAACTGTATCTACTCTCAATTTCAACCATCAACTGCCCCGAAATGTTGCGTCTCCTTGTCTGCTTTCTACAATGAAACCATTGTCTCTTGCCCGAAATGCAGCTGTTACTGCCTAGGATTACCGGGAGCAAAGTGTGTGAAGTAAGACCTCTAATTTCTTCTGCCTTGGTGCCTGTTTGGATGAGCTATTCGAATAACTATTATTGTACTCAAAATATAATAGGCGTTTTATTACGTCATTTTTGAAGTGAAACTATTTGAATATTTTACCATTTCAAATATTTTATATATTTTAAAAACCACCCGTCTCACACACATTCTTCTACCTTTACACTATTCAAATGTTACATTTAATAAATATTTCTCCAAACATGCATTTCATTCGAATACAGAATTTAAATTTTACATTTTAATGCAAGCATTTAGTTTGAATAAATCATTCAAATGAAATGTATGATCCAAAGGGACTGTATTTCTTCATGGAAACTATGCAGGGCCAGTGAAACTCCTCTGTTGCAACTTCCACATGGAAATGACACAGAAGAGGAAGAGGACGGCGAAGAAGCGGCATCTTTAGTACGGTGTACCCGACATATGTGCCCGATTCGGGTTCACTGGCATGTGAAACAAAACTACAGACAGTATTGGAGGGTCAAGATCACCATCACAAATCTCAACTACATTAAGAACTACTCACAGTGGAACTTGGTGGCTCTACACCCCAACTTAAGAAATGTGACTCAGGTTTTCAGCTTCAACTACCAACCACTCAATCAGTACGGGAACATCAGTAAGTTAAGCCAAACACTTTTTTTTTTTTTTTTTCTTTAGAGCATACATTAACTTTGATAAATTTGATAATTCTTCAGTTTAAGAGGACAAAACGATTTTAAAATTTAATAATTAAACAATAAAAATGTTAGAATCAAGTTTATAAAATCTTATTAAAATTCTAATACAAGTTTCAAAATCTTCCAAAAAAAAGTTTTTTGAAAGAGGCCCTTCAACCAAAACCCACGTTTTGGTTGAAACTGGTGTGTTTTGGTTGACTCTCCCGACCCCTTCCCCGCCCCCCAAACCCAAAGTTTATTTCATTCATTTTGATCCCACTTTTGGCCTCTTAAAAGTTTCTATATTTTTTTATATGTCTTATTTGAAATGTTTTTTCTCTTGATTTGTCACTATTAAAAAAAAATTTTTTTTTTTCAAGATGTCCTATGTGATTTTCAAAAATAATTTTTTCTTCTAATTTATGTGCCTCTTTATAAACTTCTTTTTCCTTCTCAAATAGAACTCTTGGTATTTACAATCATAACAAAGCATGTAAGAATTCAACAGGTTAACAACACACGTGCATAGCAGGTGTTGTTTTTTTTAACGAGTATCACTTTTTAAAAAGCCAAATCTCTTTTAAAAGGTGAGTCAAAAACTCCTACAGAACTTTCGAACTAAAAAAGCAAAAAATAAAAAAACAAAAACAAAAACTTCTGGGAAACAAGGCCAATCAGGCTCGTAATCTTACGCTCACAAACATCTGCATATTGTTAGCAAATCTGCCTGCCCTCTAGCATAACAAACTAGACTTCAGCTCTCAGTATCAGAATCCAATTTTCCATGAACAAAAAGAAATAGACTGGGCAAAACTAGAAAACCGATGGGAGGATTTTTTGAGGCTCTTATGTGAGTTCTGACATTCAGCAGTTTTTACTCCATCCAGATGACACTGGGATGTTCTGGGGGATTCAGAACTACAACGAGATGTTGCTGCAATCAGGGGAGAGCGGGAATGTACAAACCGAGGTGCTACTTCGCAAGGATCCGAGCATCTTCACTTTGAAAGGAGGATGGGCTTTTCCTAGGAAAATCTCCTTCAATGGTGATGAATGTGTGATGCCGCCTCCGGATGAATATCCGAGGCTGCCCAGCAGGGTACATAGAGCCATTGCAACAAGCTGGCCTTTACTGACCTCCCTCTTGCTGCTGGTACTGGCAATAATGTACTCGGACATAATTTAACTCGGTCTATGCAAATTTCTTGTACTGACATATTTGCAGACATGTGTAATAATGTTCATTTGATGGCGTGTGGGCTATTTTGCAGTGTACAATTTTAGATTTTTGAAGAAATTCGTAACTATCTTCTTAAATCAACTAATTGATTCTCGTATAAAAAAACGATCTTTTTTTTTTTTTTTTAAATTAACAACAAATAATTCCAATCATGGTTCATGCCGCTGAAAACAATAAAATGGCCAACACAAGACTCCTTGCTGGTAGTATAATATAGAAGATCCTGTCAGAGAAATTCCTTCTAAGGAAAAAAGACACGCATAAGTTATCGATCATGCTACATTATATCACAATTAGCAATGAGAATTGAGCCGAGTCATGAATGCCATCATGCAAAAGGAAATTCGACTCACCGCCTCGTGTACGGGCAATTATGCTTGCTTCGCTTATCAAAACTGAAACACACAAGACTGGCTGGTCGCCCAGTCACCTAGTCTCACAACTTAGCTACTAGGTCTTTTAGCAAAAATAAGTAGCCACAAGCAAACAGTGAGCTAAATCGGAGACAACAGTTCTTGTTGCCGAGTAGAAACACGATGGATTTTATTAAACACATTTTACAAGTAGCAGATGTCGCAACATAATTCATTACAAGTAAAGTGCATCGAAAAGCTCCAATAATCCTCCCACAAGGCGGATATTTTTCAGTGAAAAAAAAAAAAAAAAAATTTGGAGCATACAACATTTATGAATTATCAATTATGATTGCGTAAACATACAACAACTGAAAGCTGTTTTGAGTTACCACCTCCGGTAAGTTGCCTGCCTGAAATTGAACAAGTCTCGGGGCAGCGACTACCAGGTGCACAGGAAGATAGTAAGGTAACCGAAAAAAGCATGAAACAGTGAAAATCAAAACGCACAAAATGGCGGATAAGAGGGCACCAAGATAGGCGAGGCGAGGCGAGGCTTGGCTTTATCCCTCACATGGGAAAACAATAATTATGGTTAGATGTGGCAATGCCAATCAATGGCGAGATTGGCAGACCATGCTCGACCTGCATCTAAATACGAAGTTGACCAGTCACAGAATCGCGACCTGAATTTGCATCCTTCTGTTTCAGAGATAGATTTGAGAATTGGGAATCAAGATCTCTGCTGTTAGTGCGCCTATGGCTAGAAGATGGTTGCTGTGGCTGCTGTTGCTGCTGATACAACACTCTTAGCCTGCCAATCTCCCTCTCCAGAACTTCATGCTCCACTGAACAAGGGAAACATGGCCAAAAACATCTTAGTCATCTTTCAGTTTTGGTAAAAAAATAGAAAATAAAGAGAGAGAGAGAGAAGTAAAGTCGTCTTGGCAACATCCGTATCATTGAACTCTTCCTTTGAGGTATTGTCTGGTTATTTTGTTCACTTCTCGGTCTAACCAAAAAGTTGATGATTTATATAGAAAAAGGACAACGCAGCCATAGGAAAATTATCACCAGAGACATTAGAATATTTTTCTCAGGGCTGAATTGCTTTTTATCTAAGAAAAAAGTAATCCATTTTTAGCCGCTCTGGAACACAACCATCATAACCAAACAAGGTATGGCATGCACTCCAAAAAACAAATCAAAAAAATTTTGCAAGTAGCAAATTTACACACCATAACTGTGTTATCATTCTCTACTTCCCTCAAACAGAAATTGCGTAGCATTAGCAATGAACCAAACTACACTTAAAATAAATAAAACGAAGGGTTGTTAATTGACCCAAAGAAATGTTCACTTCTAGGTTTGATAAGGGTACACTCACTCTAAAATATTTTTGAATCTCAATCTCCAGAAAAATAACAAAAAATGATTTTATGGCATGGGAAAAATAAATAAGATGTATTGGCTAGCTCTATTTGTAAAATCTAACAGGAAATAAGACATTTTTTCTAGCTATTTAGTGTCTATAACATCCCCATAGCCAGGCTTCTAAGAAATGCATAAAAGATCTAAACAAAAACATCCCCTGTGAATTTTCTTAGACGTTTTTGGTTCGTCAAAAATGTTTAAAAAAGTGAATTTTGAATCTCCAAACATCCTCGACAAGTATAAGAAGCTACATATACTGTGCACACATTTCCCTGCTAAGTACCAACCGTGAGTAGTTTCCAATCATCCTCCAAATGACATCAGGCTTTCCATCTTAAAAGACCATTGAAAATGAAAACTATACTCGAAATCTTAAAAAGTAACCAGAGAAGAAAAATAAATAACTGAAAAGCAGCAAGTTGCACAAGTCAAATAAAGACGGGAAAAAATAAACAATTAAAAAGAAGCAGCTAGTTGCACAAGTTGTCAAGACACTAAGAGTCAAACTAACAAAACTTACAGTGTTTAATTAGTTGCTCCTGCGCCAAGCTTTCTAAGCGCTGCTTAAGAGCTTTGTTCTCCATGCTTAAAATAAGATTCTGCTGATTGAGAAATTCAAGCTCAGCTGAAACTTCAGACCCTTCTGCCTGTAGAGTGACGCATGCAAACACAATAAAATCACTTTTTTCTAAGAAATTATTTATATTTTATTGAGAAAGATAATTTAGTACAATTGGCAAAATATATATATATATATATATTGTTATTTGCTAAACAATGATCAAGCTTTCAACTTCATACTAAATAACATCACATTTCTAGCTAATGCTGATGCTTGCCTGTAAAGCTTGTACATTTCTTTCTAGGTCAGCTATGTATTGAAGTTTACGGACCCTTGAACGTTGTGCAAATTGCCTGAAATAGTAGAAACCGGTTTATCAGTTAGAAATGTATTCAAAGAGCATGTGCACTAATGTTCAGTAATTTCTTACTATGATCACTGTTTTCACTAGCCTAAATTTCAAAGAAATGAATTAAAGTCTGTTATTTTGTGTTGGAATTTTATGTTAACAATAACAGTAAATACAAATAAGAAAAGAAACATTCCATCAATCACCAGAGAAGAATTGCAGAGTCAAGGTCACACTTCTCCACCACCACCAATTTAAAAAAAAAAGGATACTTACTGTTTAGCACGCTTGGTATCTGTCTCTGATGAAGATGGCTTCATATTAGAACAATCCTTTTTATCAGAAGGTTTTGGATCATGTGAACCAGTTTCAACTCCATCATGTTTTTCGTTTGTGGTGGATGGAAGGCCATCCGCTTCCTGTGGCATGCAGAAAGACCCTGAGCCCTGACGAACAATGTTACTTGGGTTATTTGGAATGCTCATGCTCATGCTCACAGGAGGCTCCCACGCTCTACTCTTCTGTTTTGCAATGTTCATTTCTGCATAGAATGAAGCATGCTGCAAATCTTTACGATGATCAAAGTCTTGAGATCCCCAAGAGGGTGCAGTAATCGTATTATTATATTTGTAATCATCCTGAGCTGCATAATCAATGTTTGAAACGTTGAACGTGTCTACATATGCAAAAGAGTCGCTAGATGAACGCCGATGTCCTCCTCTACGTACAGGTGTCTCTGGTTCATTGAGGAGATCATCAAGCCAAGAAGGTTGTTCCTCTGCAAGAAGGCTCTCTGAGGATGTTCGTTGGTGATGTGCATTTCCCTCTCTTGGTTTCTGAACAGCTTTGGACCCGATGGCAGGACTAAGGACATAATCAGCATATGATGGTGAAACACTAGGAAATGGACTTTTAGGAGGAAGTAAAGCATGTTTTCCAGAGCACACCAAGTTTCTAACGTTAGTTGATCCCTTAGAATTTGCCATAGCCAAAGCACAGTAAGTCTCTGTCGAACAAGATTAAAACAAACAACATTCAAATCTCTGACTGTTTTGCATATAAACTTGGTGATAATTTGGTTCTAACGAAAAACACACTTAACAAAATACTACTAACAAATCAAACTAGATTAAAAAATGCGGATCATAACAAGGAACCGGACACATTTATACTACACAATAATTAATGCTATATCATGGAATCTAATCTCTTACAATGTCCAAAACATCTACTAACACATCTGAATCCCGAATATCCGATACATTCTGAAAATTTGCAAAGGATAATTTGGTTTTCAGTATTTTTCATCCTTATTCGATAAAACCACAATGCTGATATTGCCAGTTTTATCCATCCGCAAAGAATCCAAGGGCAACAACTTTTCTGCCCAAATTCAACCCAGCTGTTACAGTAATTCTTTAACCAATTTCAGCGGTTTTTCAAACACTATGAACTACTCTCTAAATCATATCCCCCTCAATCCTATGTTTCTTTCTTTTTTTCCTTTTTCTTCTTTGGAGAATACTATGGAAATTCAAAATCATTCAAGTACTAATTTTAAGACTGTTTTTACCGGTCCCAAATAACGAAAAATTGAGGAGTCGTTACGTACCTCCGTTTTCCCGATTCCCACATTTTCTCGGGAATCAAACAGGAAACGGACATAGAAAAAGAAATCAAACGAAAGGAGATTTGACAACAGAACATTCATGTGATTAGAGAAACCAAACAAACGAGGAAATAAGGAGAAGAAATAAAGCGAAATGCAAAAAAAAAAAAAAAAAAAAAAAAAAGGGCGTTACCTTGGTCGAACTAATAAGAATCCAGATCTCGAAATGCAATGCGAAAAGTGGAATATTGAAATTTGAAAGCCGGAAAATTTTCTCTCTCTAGGGTTTGGTATATTCTCTGTTCCCTTCTTCAAATAGCTTCCTCTCCCTGCCTCTCTCTCCTCTCCCTCCCTCTCTCTCTCTCTCTCTCTCTCCTCAACGAAGTCTGGGTTGGATTGAAAACAGAAAAAGTTCCCACTTTCCCATTTTTGTTCTTTCAAGGTTTGTGTAATTCACACTTTTGCCCCAAATATCTTTTATAATCTCACACGCAACTTCTTTTGTTTTACTTTCTTTCATTATTTTCACTTCAACAAGATATTTTCATTTAGGCACAAAGTTTGCTTTTGTTGTAGGGAACACCCACAGCTAGGCTGAAAAAGAAGTATACCATTTTATAAAATATTATTAAAAAAGTGGAGATTATAAAAAATAAGAAAAAAATTATTGAACCACAAATTATTATTCTAAAAAGTAAAAATTTAAGAATTTGTCTTTCTTTTATGGCTTTCTAAAGTTTTTTCTTTTTTCTTTAATAGTTGCATGGTAATAATATGCTATGGTAATTTCACTTATTACCTTACAAGAGTAGTTGTACTTTCTAATCGAATTTATAAGTGTTCGTATTAATTAAAATTTGGACTAATCTCAATTTAGGACATTAATAAGTTGTCTATGTGTAGTGGCAAATCCCTAATCGTTTATCCCAAAAAAAAAAAAAATCCCTAATCCTAAACTTTGACCCAAAAGAAAATCCCTAATCCTGAAAATGTGTAGAAATAAATAGGTGCACCATCCTACATATTAGACCATTTCTAATATATTTGTCTAATTAATATTTTATTTATTATAAAAAGGAAAAAATAACAATATCTTACTTATATTCCAATACAAAATGTTGTTCTTAATATTATTTATACTTAATATTATTTATACTTTTTGTTATCGTTATTATGCTTTAAAACTTGTAAAAATGGACTTTTAGTATATAAATTGATTTAAAAATAAAAATATTATAATAATTACATGAAAAAATAAGGCAAATCAATAAAAACCAAATGTCAAATTTGATATTTGATATACCCGTGATAAATATGTAACAAAATTTAGCATATGATAAATATGAAATATTTTCATTGGAAAGCATTTTTTTTTAATATAAATGTTAAAATTTGTCATTGAAAAAACATTTTAACATTGCATTGAATACGTTATTATACACTAGTAATTTTACCCTCCGGTGGTACCATGCTTGGGTGAACCACATCAAAATTTTATTTATATTTAAAAACAAGTGACATTACAGAAAGTCACAAACCTTGTTTTGAATGGAAACTGTTTTACACATCTGTGTTGATTTTTTTTTTTTTTTTTATAAATATTGGAATAGGAAGATTCAAATTTTATACTTTATGATAAGTCGGTGTGAAATTATTATTAGACATTTGTTTGGTATTTGAGTTGAGTTTAAGATAAGATAAAATTTTTAAATTTGAGTTGGTTGACTTTTAAAAAATTAATTATAAATTTTGTTGACATTTTAGGAAAAGATAAAAATTGAGATGAAAAAGTACAGTTTAGTTGGAGTTAAACTTTGTTACCAAACATAGGTTATAACTGCAGTTACTATTTATATTGGTTTTATTATTAAATTTGAGGGGAGAAAGCTGTAATTTACAAGCCAAGTGGGCAAAATGTGGGGTAAGTTGCCAATAATAGTGATATAAAATTGGCATTAAAAAAACGAGAGAGAGAGAGAGAAGGAGAGAGAGGGACATAAAGTGCACAAGGAGACAACGAAACTCCAGAGAGAATAGTGTAGAAAAACCCCACAACAAGAGATTCCAGACATAAGAAACCAAACAAGTGGACAGACAGAGAGCTGAAAACCCACATTTTACCTTGGGATATTTTTTTTCCTTTTTTATTTTATTTTATTTTATTTTGTTGTTTTGCCCTCAACGAAATAGAGAAAGAAAAATTAAAGTAAATAAAAGCATTTTTGGTTGGAAACTCAAAGTGACTTTTTATTAGAATTCCCCCAAGTTAAAAGACACTTTGTTACGTCTTAATGAAAATTAATGCTTTCTTTTTTATTATTATTATTATTTTTTTTAAACTCTCGACTCATGTTAAAGCCCCGCAGATTTCAAAAAAATTGGCATTATGTGCTGGATCTTAGATGAAATCTAAATGGGGCCTACATTAGCCCCTAAAATTTGTGTACGATATAATTTTAGCTACCCCTATCATATTTCATCATTATGGAGATGAACGTGTAAAAGTGTATTGAGCAAATTGGCAATAATAATAATTATAATAATAATGAGAGGGGGGTATTAGTTTGAACAAGTTCTTATAGGAAATTTCTAATAGAAAGAAAAGCATATATAATAGTATTCATCATCTCTCCAATGCATGAAGCACCTTATTGTTAGACTAATAATCAAATAAATAAATAAAAACAAAAATAACTAGTTACAATAACATAAAGAAATGTAGCCAACATTTATTTGTTTATTTAATTATTTTTATATTGTTATTGTTGTTATCATTATCATCATCATGCAATTATATAAACTTATAAGATTGTATAGATCCCATAATATAAATATAGGGGCCGTTATATTTAGGGCCTTTTGTGATAATATCTGGAGATGGTGTTTTTTAGGTTAAGTTAAAAATATGTGTTTAGAAAGAAAACTTTTGAAAAAGTTCTGTGATATAGAAAATGGTATAAAAATTTGAATTGTGTTTGGAAATATATATATATATATATGCAAAATGGATCTTATTTTATTTATCTACTCATTATAAGCATTTTAATATAAAAATTATCTTATTTCGATTTGAAATGAGAAAATTACACGACTTTTAAAGTTTGAGTTTTTTGAAATAGAAGAAAGAGAAAATTTAATATAGAATTGGAAATTAGAAATCCAGATGACAAAAATGTCATCCGCAGATGTTACCTTAAACGGCACCTTAGTATCTTTATTAGACATTATTTGTAATTTTTTATGTTATTACAACAATTAGTTGGTTTTAGTATATCATTTTTCTGTCATACTTATTATTTGGATATTAGTTGTAGATGCTACTATTACAACGTTATAAATAAAAAGTTACATGTTAATCAGCTAATTGTTATAAGATTCTAAAAGCCTATTTGGACCAATGGTTGGCGTATGAGATTTTTAGGTTGGAATTAAAATGTGTATTTTTTTTTAAATTTAAATGGAAAATAAATTGTGATATAGGGAATAATGCAAAATTTTGAGATGTGTTCGAAAAAATGTGCAATATGGATTTTTTTTTCATTCCTCTCATCGTTGTAAGCATATAGATATAAGAATTATCTTATTTCGACTTGAAAGAAGAAAGTTATGGACGTTTGAAATTTAAATTTTGTGAAAATTTGAGAGAGAAGAGAGAGAGTGTGTGTGAAATGTAGATTTTAGTATTTTGAAGTTGAATATGCAAAACTCTCATTAAACTAGTATTCCAAACAAACCCGAAATATAATTTTACAACAGCTGAATAGGTCCGGCCGTTAGACTTGAGATATTTCTTATAAATATATATGATCCCATAGATTTTTTTTTTTTTTAAATCAATGTTAATGATACATAGTATTGCTCTATTTTTTTCCCCCCTCAAAGCATGGTTCTTGCAAAATTGAGACCAACTACTAGGAAATTGTGTGGCCACCTTTAGTTTTTATTTATTTTTTTTTTAATTTTTTTTTTTTCAACGTTGAAGTATGCTCTCTACCAACTCTCCAACAATAAACTCTAATGCTGGTCAATTCCATAAATTAATACCATAGTGGAAGACACATAAGAGGACAGCCGAGGTATAATAATAATTAATAATGTTAATATTAATCATGCAACAACCAACACAGCATGAGATGTATAAATGTTCTAAAACAAAACAATTAAAATTTGACAAACAGTTTTTAACGATCACATAACATATAGATACACTCACATATATAATCACATGTATTATATTATATTTATATATTTACAAGCGTGTGTCTAAATGCACATCTGTCTCTGCATCTTAGGAATTTTTGTATTGGTTAGAGGAAGGAAATGTTGGAAGCCTCGTTTCCTTGATAATATTGCTTTTTTTTTTTTTTTTTGGTGATAAGGATCATTGATAATATTGTTTCCTGCAGGATTTTTAGGTATTAAAAATTATTACTTTTATATACATTTTTGTTTTGATGTGATTTTTATCAAATTTAACATTAAAAAAAATATATACTACTAGCATGGAGCACTTATGGTACAGAGAAAAGGAGAATTGAGATGATAACTTTAAAAAAATAAATAAATAAAACATAAATAATCTAATTATTTGTTACTTAAATTTATACTTTTCAGCACACGGGCTAAATTTCTCATAAAACAATGTTGATAATTTTAACTTGCGTTTAATGATTCGTCAATTAGAAATGAAATTTTTAATTTGAAATTGATTAAGTTTTTAAAAACTAGTTATAAATTTTATTAACTTTTCAGAGGAAAAAAAAAAAAAAAAAACACACACACACACACAAACAGATATAAAAAAATATAATTTAATTGAAATCAAGCTTAAACGGCAAACGAAACCTTAGTTCCTAATCAACTAATGACAGTCACCTTTACAACTATTGGTTGCAACTAATTTGAGTTGATATAACTAAAGTACCTATTTTAAAAGACACTAAATATTAGGACAAAAGTCATAGTTTAAATGGCATTAGTGAATTATCTAAAAGAAAAAAAAAATTTTTTTTTCTTCATCTGAGTTAATTGAGGGCTGTAAAATAAACTGTTTGGCTCATGATTGAAATTGGAAAAATCTAATTCGAATTGAGGGTAGGAATTCTCTCTCATGTTTTTCTTTTTCTTTTTTAGAAAGAATGATGTTGATGTTTGTAAGGGGTAAAAAATATTACATTTCTGATAAAAAAAAAAAAAAAGAATTGGATTAAAGGTTCATTTAACAGAGTTGTTACTTTTGCTCTTAGTTGGTAAATAAAAAAAATAAAAAATAAATAAAAGTTACAACTTTTTAATAAATAAATCCAGATCTACTGTCTCATTTTCCTGTCCAGTTACGACTTTATGACTTTTTAGTATAAGTAAAAGTTACGACTTTTGTTTAAAAAGTCCAAATCTACTGTCCTATCATCCTGTCTAAAATGTTATCCCCTCAATAAGTTTTTAACAAGACATAAAATCCAAGAAAACAAATCTCGATTCATGTTTGGAAACCATATTTTTAAAAGAACTTTTGAAGTCATAATGACTTCAAGTTATTTCTATCTAACTTAATAATGTATAACTTAAACTCCAATATAAATTTTAAAATCTAATCTTAAGAATTATTTCTGAAAATCATATTTTCCGATTCTGACAAAAAACTCTTTTGGAGACTTAGAATTCTTTTAGCAGATCATGAAGTACTTTCAAAAGTAATTTTTAAGCTCAGAAAAATCAAAAACAATTAATAGAAAACTCTATCAAACAGCCTTAAATGAGTACGAACTATATGCCAAAGGGAAAGTACAACGACGGATTGCATCTAAAAGGAGTCCAGTCAGCATTAGCTGGCACGGGCTTGCAATTTTCCTTTTTATTCATTGATTTGTTTTGGTAGTTGGGTTTGCAATTTTCCACTGTTCCTTGATGTTTCCCACAACATCCTATAAATATTGAAGCAAAACTCGAAATCCCCACTTTCTTTCAATATATAGGAATGCAATTCCTCTATTTAATGAGTGGAAAATAAACATCCATAATTAAATGCATAAAGAATATTTATAGGTCAAATGATTGTGCATATAAAAGCACCAACAAAAAACTAACTGAATTCCAACAAAACAGCAATGCCAGCCAGTCAAATGAAGACAAAAAACATCCATAGACAAATTACCTGTCCTTTCAGCATGTCTAACAAACTAATGCAGGACGGATCAATACGAAGAGATAGGAGAATAAAATCAAGAGACAAAAAACCATTTATATCAATATTCATTGACAACTGTCTAATTTGAAATTAGAAGTTACAGCAAACCAAATAACAAAATGGAAAACTAACTCAAAAGGACACGTTTACCGAATCATAAAAGAAGGTAATGAAAAAATAATGAGATTAAAAAGTAAAGTAAAACTTAACTCTATATGGGCGCTGGACTCCAAAATGTTGGACTCCATGAATGGGCCTCCAATCGTGTTTAATAGTAAAAAATTGATATATACATGTATATTTTTTAATGATGAATGGATCATTGTTGCAAATGGAATAAAAAGAATACACGGGGAACATTCCTTTTAGAGTAAAATTTGAACTAAATGGATTAGAAATAAACTTTAAATTTGAAGTTAAAGTTGTACTATTTTGATGCAAAAACAACTCTTAAATAAAGCTATGGATTGGAAATGGTCTAATTCCCCTTTTAGTGTTTACTTGTCTATTAGATGGTGTAAAGGGAAACAATCTCATTTCTTTCTAGTGTTTACTAAACTTAATAATGTTAATTTTGTTAATGTAATTATTAAATAGTCCTTTGCCACAATCAAAAAACTATTAGTACATGAAAACTTATTAAGAGTAAATAAGAAAATTTGATACTTATCCCTTTAATAAGGAATCAATACCGAGGATGATGCTAAGATTGTAATTCTCTTTCTTCATTACCTATGTCATGTGCGGCCCACAAATTCTCATTCCTCATTCCGTAAGTAAACAAGCGATTAATTAAAAAAAAAATGACTACTAATTTTCCCTTTCTCTTTCATGCCAAGTAAACATGCCCAATATAATAAGGAAACTCGATAACCAGCAAACGAAACCAAAACAAACAGGTTTAGACTGGGAAACTTCCTTAATAACATAAATCCCAAATTAAACAAATTAACATTCTAGTCTCATTCTCCAATTTTGTAAGTAGACACGTGATTACTTAGAAAAAGAATGACTCCTTACTTTCCCTCTCCCTTTCATGCAAAGTAAACATGCCGAGAATATAATAAGGAAACTGAGAACGGGAAACTATCCTAAGAAAATAGAAAACTAAACCAAAATAAAACAAATGGGAAACTACCTTAATAACATAAAAACTACCTAACATAAATAGAAAACTACCTTAACGGGAAACTATCCTAAGAAAATAGAAAACAAAACCAAAACAAAACAAATGGTGAACTACCTTAATAACATAAACCCCAAATTAAACAAATTATAAATATTCTAATCTCCATCACAAACTTATTTCACATAATATGCATTCTTAAAAGATGTAGCATAAGCAATGCATCTGGCAGCCCCAGATAGCGATATACAATTGTCACATACAAGACTTCCGACTTGGCGGGTTTTAATTTAAAAATCAGGAATGTTTCTGTTATAAGCATAATAAAAAGTGGTGATCATACCTAAATTGGCTCATGAACCCAGCAGCTTCTTCCATCGAGCATAACCTAAAACAAGTAGGAAAAGCAGCACAGAACCTGCAGTAATACCTCCTACGAAAAGCTCGAAAATACCTTCCGTTTCGTACAAAGTACAGGGGATGTTCATGCCAAAGATCCCTGCCAACAATGTTTCGACTGCTATAGCAAATGATGCAATTGTCAATATCAACTGGAGCTGAATGAGTTCGTTTCGTTGGTTGTCGAGTTGGATATTGACGTAGTCTTCAGTGTCATCAATGTACTCTCGGACCTACAAACACAATTGACATTTTAATACAACATGAAGCTTCAAGGATATACGTAACTACAGATTTCAACAAAATTGTTCACAGATATTGGGAATGTGAAATTCCTAATCACTTCAAGGATCTAGAGTCACAAGGTAAAATGTAACAACCTCCACATTAGCCGAAAAGAGACGGGAAAAGGCTAAAAGTCCCTTAAGTTAAGTGAAAATAATGGCAGAGAAGATAATACAATTCTTGCCCAACGAAAAAACGTAACATGAGAAAGTACACGTGAATCTGTGAGAAGATGAGCATCCAAATTTTCAGTGTCAAGATCTGAATCAGTATCCAATGAATTGGTAATGTGATGGATACACCTCCAAACATCACAATTATTTTCGGCAATTGTTTTATTTCCACTTTAAAACGTACACATTTGAACTTTGTTTACCAGTAATGGTAAGCTTATGTAAAATTTGGCATGAGATGCTAGAAGACTTGAATAAAATCATCTTATATGTCGACAGGGGAGGAAAAACACTTGTATTGAGCAATGTCAGACTTTCTTTTAAATGTGTATTAAAGTTCCCTATCTGCCCCGAAACGGCTTCTAAGAAAAATTTGCAGAGAATTAAGTTCAGAGTTAAAAGGTCTTAATGCTCACACTAAGATCAGAGAGGTAATACTCACAGACAATATCTTGTTACGGGTTCCATCCAGCTGCATAAAATAGGCCTCGAGCAACATCTCAAGATCCTCTACATCACTATCATCCAAATGATTGCTCACCAAACTTCCGCTTCTTCTAGAACTAATCCGGGGAAGATGAGGCGTAATGGTATTGATGCTATTTGAACCAGAAGCTCCCAATAAAGCCTCAGATTGTTGATTCTGGATCCACTTCCTTGTCAAGTACAAATGAGCCATATCTTCATTGTCATCCAATAGGTGTTCGATTTCATCTCTCACCTGACATTATACAATAAATGTTATCGTAGAAATGCAATACGGACAGCACTGATCAGAAACATATGGGACATTTGTTGTTGCATGATTTGGTTATGATGAGCACCAATTTCTATATTTTCTCATATGTATCCGCATAAGTCGTGCAATCAGCTTAAAGAATTAAAGAAAATAAAACACTAGAGAAAACAAAATTTATCACATAGTTGGGAAGTGGCTCTTCCATGATAAGAGGCTTTCAAAAGAAGTTTTAATTTTTCATCAAAATGCAAACTTGTCAAAAATATGTTTCTTTATCCGTTGAAGAGAGCAATAAAGATAAAACGTTAACAAAAACACAAACTTTTTAACCGCCATCTAGCATGCTTGACCCTTCTATTTTTCAAATTACATGACCGAAGCCAAGTAATTCTCTTTTCAAACTTATCCTAGCTTAACCACTTTTTTTTTTTTTTTTTTTAATTTCAGAAAACTCCTTTTGTAGATTGTAAAATAAATAACAAAGGGAGAGGATAAGATATCCTCAGGGAAGAAACTGAAAAAAGAAAACAGAAGGAAATACAAAACCGAAAACCAGAAAAAACCAGCATGAAAGACCCCCTAACAAACCTAAACCCCCTAGCTTAACCACTTATTGATGATAGACCACTTTTATTACATTACATGACAGTTCGTTCTTTCTTTTTCTTGTCCTCATAAAGAAAAAGAAAACAAATCCAATAAGAACATTACTGAAGGACGAGAAGTCTTCTCTAGCAGTAAAAGCAAATGTTCTTTTAAAAGCAAAATCGAAGGTTAGAATGCATGACATGAGCTATATGCACAATGTTTGGACCACTCTACCAACGAAAGATAACTACAAGGATTCTAACTCACACCACAAAGCAAGTCAGACAATCAACTCGTAGAAGACCAGAGAACCGTGAGTAAATTGAGAATCTACCAGCCCTGGACTCTCTCTCTCTCTCTCTCTCTCTCTCTCTTAATGGAAACCCCAAACTCCTTTTAATATGAACAAATAAAGGAAATCTATTTGAGATTCCAGCACGAACCATCACTGCAAAAATGCATGACGTTTTCCAGCTTAACCAATTGAAGTCATTGAAAAGCAGTCAAAAATTCATCGGTACGTGTTTTTACACATGCAAGCAAACAAGTGACATTGCTTTCTTGCGAAACTTTAGTCTTTATAAAGATGTGTTAATGATACCCACTTGGGAAAGGAAAAGATAAGAGGTATCATGATCATTGAAAAAAAGGACAATGAGTTCAGTTTCCAAGTATACCTTCTGTACTCGAGCAAGCAAACGGGTAAGATTGCTTTTCAAACTCCGCACAAGTTCAAGATTCTTAGTGCTAACATTCCTTGCCAGTTCATCCAAAATAGGGTAAGCTTCTCTTTCAAGGTCTGCCACGTTGGAATCCAAGTACGTACAGACAACCTCCAACGCAATCTCTAGAACCTGAAATTCAAATGGAAGCTCACACTGCAGACCTTCAACAGCCTCTGGGACAGGCAACCAATGTCTGCTTGTTAAATCCTGCATTTCAGTTTCTTGTTCGTCAAAAGGACCAGCTCCGGGGATTTGAAATGGGCTCTTATGAGGAAGTTGTTGCCTTAGCTGATCCACAAATGGAAGTACCTCCTGACGAAGAGGATCAAGCAATAACACCTCTTCAGCTGTAACTATCGCTTTAATAAATTCTAAGTTAACCACCATGGCCTTCTCTCTTGCTGCAAAGTAATTTAACAATAACATAAGTTTATATCTTCATAATCAACTACCTTAAAAATTTAGTAAAGAGTTTACGACTATTTACATACAACAAAAGAAGCAGAGACTAGTGTTATCAAACCCTATCTATGTTTCCCCATACTCAACACATGTCAGATCATTAACCTTGATTTTGGTTTTGATTTTGTTTTTCTGCTCTCTTTTTAGCCTTGTACTTGCTTCTTTTCCGCCTTTTATTTTGTTTAATGGACTCCTTGTCCCCTCCTTGTAATTGATTTTCATCAATATAAAACCCTATAAAATACTAGTAATAATAAGTTAGCTGAGATCACCATTTCCAGACATTGTTTAAACTAACATTCAGACCCTATAGATGTGTTCCATAATCCAAATGGGCATCTCATCAAGCTGACTCTCATAGAAATGTTCTTTTAAGGATCATTCTGATACAATCCTCACAGAAAGAATGAATTGAACAAGAAAATCAACTTTTATTGACAAAAGAAAGTGATACAATCAGTTGGGAAATCCCTAGATGAGGTAGTGTTCGAGATACTGCCCAAGTCTCCCACTACTCAGTTTCCCAATTCCCCAGATTCCAGATAATTAGCCCCTTCCCTTCTAACTAAACAAACAAACTCTTTATACACTAAGCTTTCTAATACATCTATGGTTTTTTGATACATAAGCTTTATTTTGTAAGTTGAATATGTGGAGCTCTACTATTACATGACACATCATCACTTTCTTGTCATATCTTTTTGTTCAAAAATACCTTTTGTTTGTTCCGTATCCCATATTATGTTCTCAATGTTTTGAAGTGAGTTTTTGAGTTTATGAATGAATGTAGTAAACCTAAAATCATCCAATTATGGAAGTCATATGCAAGCTACTGGCTTTAATTCCGAATAATATAATTTTCCTACTACTTTCCCTTACCTCTATGTACAATGATAGGGGACACCAACTCTAATCTCAATTTTTTTTTCAAGATAAGAAAAAGCACTTTTCACTAATAGTTCAATCAATAACAAGGAAAAGAGGATGCGAGATCCTCAAAACGTCAAAAGAAATGAAAAGAAAAGGCCAAAAATATCAGGCCATACAAATATGAGAATGAAACCAAAACAGCCCGAGACCTCATAGACTGACTATCGTCCGATTACATCCCAACAACTTTGTACCAACCTATGTGGCATGTAAATTGTCATTCTCTTATTGCTAGGTTTTTAAAAAATTGCCATGTTAATCTTTATTCCCCTAAGCAACTCTCATGGACTAAAACATAAGTGGGACTCCATATTAGAGAAGCTTACGGTGATTGGCTGGATGGATTAAAAAAATACTTCTCAAAGAGCAATTACATCATCTTAGACTACCTTCTTGAAATGACCAATAAAGATTGTGGCTCTTTTCTAATATTTTATTTTGATGACAAAGAGAATAACCGAAAGATTGACAAGACTCCAATGGTTGGAGGATGGGACAAAGATAGGTTCCATTTGTCGAGGTGCAAGAGAGTGTGGAAGCAATAAACTAAGGTGGTACAAGTACCCTAGATATGGTGTGGAACTAGAGAAGTGAAGTTTTGAAAGGGAAATATTTAAGGGAACCTAAGAAGTTAAGGAGAGGGCTGATCCCTCTAAGGAAGTGAGCACTTCAAATGCTATGGGAGTGTGGATTAGTCGGCCTTTCCATCCATATTTAATATTGCATTCAGTTTCAGGTTTCAGTGACAGGCTATCTTAGAATGTTTTGGGTAGGAAGCCGAATAGACCCGCTTCAATTAGGAATAAGCACGGGCTAGCGTTACACAATTGTGACTACGAATCATTCGACGAAAGATGCCTAGTAATTGGTATGACAAGTTAAAAAATAGATGGCAATTCAGAAAATCAGCTCTTCCAAATCCTCACTACGTAGTGGCTAAAATTACTGTTCCAGTGGGCTTTCGTTCTAATTTGAAGATACAATTTGCTTACAGAGAGGTTGTAGGGTTACTAGCAAGATTTGCAAATCTAGTCCACGGTGAAAAAGCAACTGGAAAACTTTAAAACACCTTATTTCAAGACTTAAGCTTGAGATACTCTTCAACTAAGAATTCCAAACTACATATTTCCCACACTCTGCATCCTCACTCATCCAATGGCTTAGCACTCTGAATCATAACTTGTTTTTCTAAGTGAAAAGATTAATGACTTTTACGCATACATATACATATACATATATATATATATGTATGATTTTTACACATACATATATATGTGTGTGTGTGTAGACACACACACACATATAAGCAACTAGACTTCAGTTAGCATCTAATATTACAAATGTAAACTGGCTGGGCAGATCCAACACGCATCAACTAAATTTGGTCTTTAAGTGTATATGTTTGTGTGCGTGTGTGTGTGTATTTGAGCATCCACAGTTTTTTTTTTTTTTCTTGGCCTAATAATGGAAGATTTTACGAATGATAATTCAACAATCCTCAAACACAATCAGAATAATTTTAACAAAAATCCTAAATTGCGAAAATTAGGACCAAAAAAGCGATGATTACCAAGGATATTGGAGGAGTGAGAAAAGACAGGGCCAAGAATCCTCAAATCCCGGGGGGGAATGGAGGCACGGCGAACGATGGTGCTCTTATCGCACTCCACAAGCTCCGACATCCCCGACCGGTCAAACCGCATCCACAGCCGGGCTCCTCCCGTCTTCTTCTTCCCCTTCCCACCCGTAGCGGCGGCGGTGGCGGCGACCAAGCTGTTGTCGTTGCAGTTGTTGTTGTTGTTGTTGTTGATCGACGGCGTCCGGGGAGACTCCGGCGACTTTTTGATTCGGCGGCGGGCGCTGGTCCGGCGAAAGGAGAAAGGATTTTTCCCCATTTTTCTCTTTTTCTCTCTAGGATTGTTCTTCCTTGTGTGGAATCCAGGGTTTAGGAGGCCATGGGAGCGATCGGCTTGAGGTCCTCTTCTTCTTCTTCTTCTTCTTCTTCTTCAGCTCCTCCTCCTCCTGCCATACACGCCCCCACGCCAACTTTCGCCGTCCCGAGGTCGGAATAAATCTTGATTTTTGTTTCTTTAAGCTAAATTACTCATTTGTTCCCTAATTATTTATAGCAAGTTGTAATTTGCTTCTCAATTTTTTTTTTTTTTCCTTCAATAACTAAGGGTATTTGGTTTTAAATTCAAACTCAAAGATTTCATTCTAATTTTTATGGTTTTTTTTTTTTAATTTTTATTTTTTTTTTAAAAAATTTATATTTTCTGTAAAGTTAACAAAAATTTGTAACTTAAATTCATTCACCAAACGAACCCAAAAGCCTCTAAATATTTTAAAATGATACAATTTCTTTTTACTTTAAAAAATTAAAAATTAAAATAAATAAATAAATCACGTACACGAGACATTCAAATTGAATTATATAAATTTTTAAACACTTACTAAGATCCTTCAGGAAGAATGGTCCTTTACTAACATGATATGTTTTTATTGTAAATTGTATTCTCATTTGTCGTAAAGCTGTAAACTTGTTATGTCTTGATGGGATATTAACTTTTATATAATCTTTTTTTGAAAGAATCTTTTTTAAAACCTGTTGGAGTGGGTAAAAAAATGTCGATGACCGAGGAAATTAATTAATAAGTGTACCAATGGAGGCCACAATTGTAATTTTCAAAATAGATGTCATTTTTTTAAAAAAGTGAATATAGATAGATGTTCATATTTTTCCATAGGTAATCATAACATATATATTTTGGAGAATAACATTTTGACAAAACAATCGTAACATTATTCATAATATTTGTTAGTTCAATTTTTAAGTGTAGCGTAACATAAGATTTTGTGCTTACTCGTTAAAAATTTACATCCTTTGTTCACCGAACTCCTTCATTTGATTCTAAGAGATTAATAAATTCCATGACTTTAAGAGGCCACAAGCCAACTCTAAAATACTTCTAAAATGCTACTCCATTTTGAAAACCAAATACTATAACTAATTTTTTTGGAATAAAAGCTGTTTTATTAAGCAATGGCTTCTAAAAAAACAGCATTAGAGTTACCTCTCTAGAGTTGCCAATTTCTTTATCAACTGCTCGTTAGCAATCTCATTAAATATTTTGTGTACTTCTATAAATAAATAAAAAAAATTTATACTCCAAATTATCATGCTAGGTTCACGTAATATGACAAAAACATGTTAAAAGATTTTTCCAAAACAAATCAGAACTAAAAATACTCCAACTTGATAAATTATTTTTTTTTAAATAAACTTAATAATGAGATATCCAAACTCTATATTTTATGATAAAATCATACATGAAATAATCAGTGTACCAAGTTTAAGTCAAAGGTAAAAATTAGAACAGAATACACACACCTTCCAGAATGAAATTAGCATAAGAATCTTTTTATTTATTTTCATATTGAGTGTCTAACAAGGCACATGGCACAAAAGTATGGTGCATCAAGCGCATTGAAGTCATTTTATAAATTAAATTTATTAAAAACCCATCATTTAAATGAGACTTTCTTCTTATGTAATTTTTAAAATGTACTAAAAATAAGGTAGGAGGCCGTTTTTTACCACTCTTTTTGAAAGAAAAAAAAAAAAAAAAACTGAACTCTTGATTTTAGGGTAAATGACAGTTTCTCGTTGGAGTTTATGATGGCCTGTTAATAATGTATGCAATGTATCAATAGTCCATTAACAGTATACCAATAGTCCATATCGTATATCACCGAGGGACTAATAAATTATTGCTTCATATTGATTAACCGTTGAAATCAAGTACATTAACCATCAAATGATGAACCATTTAAAAAAAGGCCATTTTTCTAAATTTAAATTTAAAAAAAAAAAAAAAAAACTTAGGACGTTTATGAAATAAAAGATGACTTTAAAATTGGTTTTTTTCCTACGAACCCCTAACAATCAATTATAAAACTAACAGTGAAGAGGGAAAAAGTTTAAAATAATCTTTGATGAACGATAATCCCACCAAACCTTTTTTCCCTGCCCATCACTGTAAATGTTTGTTTGGTGTTTGGGTTCAATTTAAGATGAGATAAAATATTTAAATTTAAGTTGATTGACTTTTTAAAAATTAGTTATAAATTTTGTTGACTTTTCAGAAAAGACAAAAATTGATATGAAAAAGTATAATTTAGTTAGAGTTAAACTTGGATGTCAAACATATACCAAATGACCACCCAACATGAAGCTCTCTCAACCATAAACACATTGTCGTTTTCTTCTTAGTTTTTACCAAGGGATTAAACTGTTGGTGGAAGACCCGGTAACATCACTCTTTCATTGCTCTTAGGGAAGATCTCAATCGTCATTTTAATCTCAATGGTCTACAATTAAAATGAAGGACCTTCCTCCACTTTTTCTAACGAAGGACCCTAGACGTTCCCTGAATTTTTACTCGATTACCCTTATTACCCTTTAATGGTAAGAAAAACTTCATAAATTACTCCTGAACTAAGTCACTAGTGTCAATATGCCTCATGAATTATGAAATATACATGTTGTACTCCTGAATTTTGATATATGTGTCAAGTTGTCCTCTCAATTAGTTTCATTAGTTTTTTCGTTTGCTTTTGTGTCAAAATTCCTCATAATCTTTGCTTTTGTTCATAATGCTCATGATCTTTGCATTTGTTTCAAAATGCCCTCTGATATTTAATATTCTGCGTCAAACTCCCTCTAATCTTTATTATTTGTGTCAGACTGTCCTATTTATCTTATTTTATTTATCTAAAGTTGTATCAATACCTAATAATTATTAAAATTTTAAAATGGGTAAAAAAATTATTTTTATTCTAATAAAATAATATTACTATGTATTTTTTTAATACACTATTTTTTAATTTACTTATTTGGGAAAGACTGTGTTAGAGTTCCTTTTATATATCCTATTGATATAACTCATTTTATTGACCGTTTGATATATTTTAATGATTAAGATGTTATTTGTATATGATACTTATAATGCACACTGTCTTATAGTATTATAACTTCATAAATTAAAAAAGAAAAAAAGAAATTAACAAAAAAACCTAATCCTTCCACCAGAAAACCACCCCCTTCCCCGACGATCGAAACCCCCTGAACGACAGCCCCTACTTGAAAAATCTCTCCCATTCTTGCAACCTTTCATTGTTCGGTGGTGAAACCCCCCCCCCCCCCTCTCCAACACACACACCTAGACCCGACTAGCGAAACAACTGACACCCCCTCCCCCAAAACCTGCAACCCCCAACGAGAAACAATAGCCACACCCCCCGCCCCCCAAAAAAAAACATCCAACCCCCAGCGAAACAACCAACACCTCCCCTCTACCCAACATTCGGTGGCGGTGACCCCCGCCCCAAAAAAAAAAAAAACCCAACCTGTGACCCCCATGTTCGGCCACCCATGGGCACCGACCAGACCTGTGACCCCCCCCCCCCCCAATCAATTCAACTTGCGACTTCCCCCTACTCAGGGTCCGGTGATGATGAATCACCCCCCCCACAGCCCGTGCCAACTCGACTTTCCACTTTGGGCCCCTCCAGTGACCTTCCATTGACCCCCTCCCTTGATCGACGAAGAAGCACAACTAGAAAGATTTCAATTTTTTTTGTCAATGAGTATTGTAGTTATTGTACACCCTTGATTTTTTTTTTTTTCCATTAGATTAAATTTGAATGGTCTTAGATAGAGTTCTACCAATAAAGTATGTAAAGGGTCTCTATTGCAGTCTTCTCCTACTTATTTCAACATAAATATGACAATTCTAATCTTGCGCAGCCTTGTCTTTGGTGACCACATCCTCCTACTTTTTAGATTATTTGCAATGGTTCTTCCTTGTTGTCCATGTTATTGTTGGAGGGGCCTAGGGTTGGAAAAACAAAAAACTTAGCAGAATATGATTTTTTATTTTTATTTTTTTGAAAAAATTCATAATACGACTTATGATGATATGAAAAGTAGATGCCTGCATTTAATAGGGAAGAGAGAAAATCGAATATGAAAAAGGGATTTAGAGGTAAAAATTGCTGAACATGACAATTCTAATCTTGTGTAGCTTTTTGTGTTTGGTGGCCAAATCCTCCTACTCTTTAAATTTTTTGTGATGGTTCTTCTTTGGTCGTCCATGTTATCATTGGACGGGCCTAAGGTTGGAAAAACAAAAAATGTAGCGAATATGATTTTTAAAATTTTTTTTAAAAAAAAATCATAATTCGACTTGTGATGATATAAAAAGTAGATGTCTATATTTGATAGGGGAGATAGAAAATTGAATATAAAAAAGGATTTAGAGGTAACTAGTTTTTTTTGAAGAAGTTTTTTAATAGAGTAAAACTGTAGTAAAGTCATTTTTTATATATATTATCGATAGAGCTTATTTTTAAACCGTGAAGATGTAATCAAACGGCTAATATGTTGTTTGTGTATAATAATTATCATACACCTTAACTTATATTAGTATGGATTAATAAATAAAAAATTTTTTAAAAAAAAGACCAAACTCTTCCCTTCCCCAACTCCGACAAGCCCAAGCTCCCCTAACCTGACGCTGATGGTCCCACCCCCCCGACGCCAACCGCCCTAGTCCTTCCCTCCTTCCCAACCCTAGTGACAGAAACCTTTCTTCAGTCGGTGGAGGTGGATTTTTTAAAATTTCTTTCTTTTTTAATTTTTAATTTCTCAATCAAATACTATTGTAAGGTAAAGTGCATGTTAATTATCGTATACAAGCAACATTTTAACCTCTCATCCACCAATGGAGGTGGATTTTTTAAATTTTTTTTAATTTCTTGATCAAATACTATTGCAAGGTAAAGTGTATGATAATTACCATACACAATCAATATCTTAACCATTTGATTATATCTAAACAGTTTAAAAATAATCTCTATTAATAATGTATATGAAAATGGCTTTACCGCAACTCTATCATTTTTAATAAATAATTGAAGTTTTTAAAAATTAGTTAAAGACCATTTTTTTAAAAATTAAAAAATAAATTTTCTTAAATGGTCAACCAATGTTTGACCACATAATATTATTAATTTGATAAATTAGTGATTGATTATAAGGTAAATCAAAAATTTTCAAGTATGAAAAAACTGGTAAATGATCAAAATTGAGTGTTCAAAATAGGACACCCAATCTAAACTTTCAATTAACCAAAAAAAAAAAAAAAAGAAAGTAAACTCATGGATTTAAACTCAATTTTTATCTTTTTCTGAAAAAGTTTTTTGTATTTTCTAAAAAAGTCAATAAAAATTACTATTAAAACTTAAAAATCTTAACTCAAACTTATACACCAGTAACACCACACACCCCCACACACCCCCAGAGAAATTTGAACTCTTAAAAGTTACTTTCCAACTTAGAAGCGATTACATTGCACAAGGCTGCCCAACAAAAGCGAAGAACCAAACAAAAAAAGAGTAGTAGGCTCCACATCAAGGGCAATTCTACAACGGGGTAAAAATAGTTTACCCCATTGTTTACCCCATTCAATGGTGTAAAAAATTCTAACCATCCCATTCAGTTTGACGGCCTAGATGTTATATGTACACGAAGTCCATTAAGAGCCCAACTACATATGATTAAAAATACAATCACTAAAAATAATAATTAAAAAAAAATCTCCCCTTCCACGTATTGTCTTCCACGCCTCCGACCTCCCCCCCTCTCTCTTCCCGGCGCCGACGAACCCATACCCCATCTTCCCAACTCCCCAACGTCGTCGGCAAGTCCAGCAACATCGACCTGCTCTGGAACGTCCTCCACCAGATCGGGCACCGCCGTTTCACCGACGATAAGGTGTTTCGGCGATTTTCCAGGTCTGCCCACAACGCGAACTCGCCGGCACGGATCACTTCGCGAGCTCGGATCTCTGTCTCCTCCCGTCCTTCCGTCTCGAACCAATCGCACCAGTGGGAGACCCACGGCCTTGCAGCCCTCGCCGGCGAAGCATCGTAGCCGGTTGTTTGAACGAAAGGGAAGGAATTTTTTTAGAGCAATCAGGTGCAAAACAGCGACATTAATTTTGGTGCACCTTTTCGATCTACACCGTTCAAGATTGATGAGACTGTTGATAATTTTTACTCCATCGACGTAAGGTAAAAGATCTTTAGAATTGCCCTATCAAAAAGAGTACTTTAAAAATCTCTTTAAAAAAAAAAAAAAAAAAAAGCAAAAATGAAAATGAAAATCGACCACAGTGGGAGTCGAACCCACGACCTTCTGATCCGAAGTCAGACGCGCTAATCCACTGCGCTATGCGGTCCGTATAGCTGCGCTTGTGTCTGAACTAATATCTTTAAAAAATCTGTGTCCACAATTTTTTGCTGTGATCCGGCTGTAATCAGCAACGCCGGGATCATAGTTGTGGTTGTTAATGTTTGATGCAAACATTACTATTATTATTATTATTTTTTTGTGTTATGAAAAATCAACGGCAATTGCATTTTTATTATTTACACGGTTTTATAACTTAAATTTTAAAAATTTATACTTTTACATATATAAGTTCAAATAAGTTTTTTTTTTTTTAATTGTATAGAATTTTGAGATAAACAAAACAAATTATATATTGATTTTTTTGTTTTACGAACACATTTTAAGTTTTTACATTTTTTAACTTTAGCAGTTCAAATATTTCACCAAACACATAAATCAATTTAAACCCAACTACTACAATCCAAACCCAACCTTAACACCAAAAGCATGCATAAATTTTTTAGGGAGAAAAGTGGCACTATTTTACCTTTCATTTCCACAAATTTTTACAACCAACCATAAAATTATAGAGTACTTACAATGTGACATCATAAGAATCACTCAAATTGTCACTTTCTTTCTCACTTTTTGGTATTCTTTAATTGTTGTATGTCCTTTCATTTATGAAGAAAAATAAAACTTACCGTGTGTGATACTATGGTTCAAACTTTAAAATCACAATTTAATTTTTGTATTTTTTCTTTAGCATCACTAGTTATACAGTTTTGTAATTCAAACTTTAAAAGTTCATAATTTTGTATAGAAGAGTTCAAATGATATATATATTTTTGAAATTACGTAAAATTTCAAGACAAACGAGACATGCTCCATATTGATTTTTTTTTTCTAAACACATTTCAAATTTTTATATCTTTTAGCTTCAGTAATTCAAACGTCTTACCAAATGCACAATTTAATTCAAACCAAAATATTACAGTCCAAATCTTAACACCAAAAACATGCATAGATTTTTTAGCGAGAAAAGTGGCATTATTTTGCAATCCGGCCATAAAATTATAGACTACTTACAATGTGACATTGTAAGAATCACTTAAATTGTCACTTTCTTACTCACTTTCGGTATTCTTTAATTGCTACTTGTCCTTTCATTTCTAAAGGAAAAAAAAAAAAAAAAAAAAAAAACTTACTATGTGTTTGACACTATGGTTCAAAACTTAAAATTACAATCCAAATTTTGTCTTTTTCTCTCAACATCACTATTCACATAGTTTTGTAACTTAAACTTTAAAAGTCTATAACTTTGAATAGACAAACCTAAATAAGATGATTTTTTTAAAAATTATATAGAATTTCAAGACGAACGAAACAAGTTTCATATTTTTTTTTTCCCGAACAAATTTTAAGTTTTTACACTTTTAAACTCCAGTAATTCAAATGCCTTGATAAATACACAGTCAATTCAAATTCAAATTTTATAATTCAAACCTTAACGCTAAATACATGACACTAAATACATAATTAGTTGAGCACCATTTTTTTGTTGTCATATTACAACTTTGTCAATCATTGTAATCAACAACTTAACATTTGACCAAAAGTATTTTTCTTTTTTAAAAATTTGTTTAGGTACTAAAATTTTTTCGTATAAAAATTGGTGGCATTACCCTTTTTCGCCCTTTCCCTATAACAAGCTGTATTTTAATAAACAAATCCCAACAAAATTATCTTTTCTTGTACTCAAACTAATTCATCCAAAAATCAATCAAACACAATTTCAAAATCATTCTCATTTCTGTTTCATTGTCAAAATAAAATTATTCTCAAAATGCTACCGGACGGGCCTCACTTCTTAAGTTTCTCAGAATGAACCATACTTTTTTAGGGCTTGTTTGGTTCATCATTTCATTTCAACTCAAACTGTACTTATTTTTATCTTTTTCCCAAAAAGTTTTTGTCTTTTTCCCAAAAAGTTTTTTGTCTTTTCTGAAAATTCAAAAAAATTTACTATTACAACTAAAATATTTCAACTCAAACTAACGAACCAAATGGACCCTTAGTTTCCAACAAAATGCGAACCAGTTTTTACATCAAATGAAAGAATACAAGACTTGAATAGTAAATAAAAAAAAAAAAAACTGGTAAATTTACGCTGACAAGTATTTTCCATGATTTACTTGACTAGTTTATGTAGTTAAAGCATCAGGAAGAGTGGAAGGTGTCCCAAGAACTTTCCCACCAACATCAGGGAACTGTTCATATCCCTTCAATGAACTCACTTTTCCGTCCCTGCTGATCTGAACCGGGTACTGCATCAAGTGCCCCAACATTTCCTTGTTTTCTTCTGCCACATACGCTTTCCAGTTTTGTTTCGCGATCTTGTTAACTCTCTTAACGCATTTCATGCTCTGCGGTTCACAGAAAGTATCCTCGAGCTTACCGAGGTGTTCCGCCCAGAGTGACATTCGGTAACCGTACACCTGGATCCACCCATAAGTTTTGGCAATTGAAAATTATGTTAAAAAATATACTTATAGATCAAAAATTTCAAAATCTTTTAATACCAACTTACGTGACAGTAAGATGTTCGTCATCTTTTTACTCGTAGATATAATATTTTAACATCTACAAATAAAATAACGACAATTCATATGTTACCGTTCAAAAAAATGGTTGCAAACCTTGCCATGTGGATGAGAATTCTTTGTTGCCCATGTGTGTTTTGGTTGGTAGGAACCCATGGCAATTTCTGTGTCTCTTGAACCGTCCAATGATCTCTGGTTTATGTTTGCAGATCCCATGATTATGAATTCGTCATCGACTATCATCCCTTTGGTGTGGACATAAATCATAAATCGGCGGAACTTTTGAACTGATGCCTGTAATTATTAAGCAAAAATTAGGAACAAATTACAATAATCCTGACGAATTAGTAAAAATAACATGGTAAACTAATAACTCCTTCATTTGAGCCTTTTAATTTCCCTTTCGTTCAACAAACTCTATGATATCATGAACGTTTGTTTGCATGTGAGTCCAAACTTTACAAGAGAACGAGGCAACAAACCAAGCAAAAGCTAACACGTGACAAACCAGAAGTGAAATCACTGTTCGGATACGATGTTAGTTTATCATAATACAATACGATACATGCAAATATAGGTAATTAATGAGAAAGTATCGTACCAATGTACGGTTTTCATTTGGCTGATTTGTGTGAGATGAACTTTCCGAAGTAGAAGCTTCACGTTTACCAAGGCAGAAAAAGTTCAAATAATCTTGGGGATGATACTGATCCGAAAGGCCGGCATTCTTAATAGCTTCTGCAACTACATGGTACATCATAGCCATCGTTTGTCCCTGTGGTCACCGATCTCTAAAGTCAACAACATTTCATCTCAAATCAGAATGACAAGTTAAAATGAAACAATTATCACTCTAGAATCCCTCCTCGACATTTCATCTATATATAGTTGCAGAAGTTCTTTTTTTTTTTCTTCAAAGGTATAGTTTGCATGGTAAATTGGCTTAATTCCAATGTCGTCCAAAAAAGTAGTAGGGATAAGTATCTAAATGTCCTCTGCGTTTAAGCAAATGTCAAGTTTTACTCCATGTTTTTAGAAACATCTCAATTTTGATCAAACTTAAGGTGCGAAGAGGAGGGCCTCACGACCATTTAAGAGGTTGGTGCTGGTAGGTCTTTAAAATAATTTTTTAAACAAATTTATTTAAAATGTAAGATTCATAGGGGTATTTGGGCCTTTTATGATAAGTTTTGGCTTGTTAGTCAACTCTCAAGTGTTTTCTAGCATGAATTAAAAAACACAAATGAATGATCATGACATTCCTGAAAATGTCGGGTAAAACCTAACATTTTTCAACAAACATAGAGGAGATTTTGGTACTTATCCCTACAGGTATTCACCAAATCCTTGAATCCACTCAATTTGCTCGATTCAATCCAATTGTTCGCATACGATGGGGCAGGATTGAGATACTAATGGGTTGCTAACAAATTGGGATTTTCCAAATCCGAAAGTTATGGACTGAGGATTTTCCAATCCGTGAAATCCATTAATTTGAAACTTATAAATAGACAACACAACTATAAAGCTAGAATATAACAAAAGAATCCATCTTAAATCTGACAAAAAACGGAGAGAGCTACAACATATAAAAGAACAGTCGAACCTGCCAGAACAGAATCTCCTGAACAGGCGCACTAGTAGGGACACCCTCCGGCCACATTGGTATAACTATGTACACAGAGAAAGGTTCCTTCGCTTCGATCTTGTTGGCGATTTTCAAAGCCAGTTCCATTGGGATCAGGTTATTAGCACCTGTTTAAAAAATGTGCAAATAACCGATGCTATGAAACATATCGACGCAGCATATATAAATATATTTGGTATTTGCAAAAAAGTACAAAAAAATTCATGCTTATTGGTTCAATCATTGTCAAAACAAGAATAAATACAGTTTCTAACCATGAGATCAAATCAGAATCCTATTTGATTAAATAATGTATGACAAATTAACGGAAATCAATGACGATCTTAAGGTTAAAATCTGCGTCCTATTGGTAGGCCCTTCAAAACAATTCTCTCAAGGAAAACCCACAAACATAGTAAGTTGTAACAACCTAGTTCTTCCCATACCTGCATTTTTGTATGATGGCCAAAAATACGAAGATCCAACAAAATACTGATTCTCTATGTATATAAAGTGTTGTGCCGATCGTATTGCTTTAACGTATGCGGTATGGATGCTCTTATCCACTATCAAATTCTTTCCAGCCATAAGATTCTACATGAAGAAAAATCGACGAACATTAAAAAGAAATTATGGTTGATAACAGTCGAGCGTCGAAATAAACCTGTCTCTTAAAGAAAACATGCCTTGAAGTAATGAATTTATCCAATGTATTTCTAACCTTTGCCTCGGATTCAACGTTGCCTTTTGGGAATCCCTTCACTGATCCTGAGTCGATGGACCTGAATATCTATCAAAATATAAATCAAGATTAATTCTGCGAGTAAATAATTTTACAATGATGTTAGGAATTCCAAGTTATCTTTCAAATATTTCATGACATTATTCAAGTGTCATTGTTCATAATTCAAACATGACGGACATTTATTCCCACCTGTACATGCCAATTTTCAGGATCTTCTTCGGTGCAGACGCGTACATTTTGATCCCCAGCAGGGCCAGAAGTGGGAGTAAGTATCCACGAAATGCGATCGACCCTTAACAGCGCATCATCATTCCACGACGCAATCTTCTTCAACCTTAAATCTTTCCATTTTGCCTTCCTCCATCTTTGCTCGAAATTTGTTAGTACGTCATACGCAGCAGGACCATCGATTTTACAATGTAAATCATGCCATGGCTGCCTGGGGCCATGAGCATTAGCCTTTACATGCGACGAAAAAGACAATTTACAATCTTCACATTTACGAGAGAAACATAAGCTATATGTCTAAACAAAATCACTTACTGGAAATGTAGGATTGTGGTAATCATTATCAAAGACTGTGTGAAGATCACGAAAGAGTCTGTGCTCAGGAGTATCATATCTGCCATCACACAAATCCAAGCCGCCGATGAAAGCAGTTAATTTTCGGTTGTTTCCTGCTGCCTGGGTATCCACAATTACACACTTCTGATGATGTGTAAAAAGGGTTCCGACAACCTGGACTAGAGTATAATTCGAATCAGTGAACGGAGTAAAAAGGGCTGGTCTATAAATTTAGTCATAAGTATCACAGCTCGTCACTAGTATACTTTCAGTTACACCTATTTTTCCTAAAGTTACAAACTATCTTGTTTCATTACTTCTTCTTCTTTTTTTTTTTTTTCAATAACTTTTAGTTACAAGTTGTATCACGACACAATAAATGGAACAAATGACTTGTCGTTAACGTGTTTCAAATGTGCGAAATTGTTGTTAAAGGAGATTCCAGAACAGAAGCTATTAGAAACAAATCCTTTTCGACCGAAGCGTAAAATTTCATACCTTTTGTTTGAAAATACTAAGTTTATTGCTTGCATAACGAGGACAAAGCACGCAATTAACCGTAGAATGTCGGAAAAACTTTTTGGTTTCTTCGTCATGAGTCTGCATGACACCTTCCTGCATTCAAGCTAAAATAAATCAACACCTCCAAAATGAACCTAATATTTTGCTTGAAGCATTTGCCCAACTTATTTTCCTGCAAATTTTTTGATGAACCAAAAAATGATTCACTTAATTCACATATGGCTGTTTAACTTTTAAACACCAACCTAAAAGATTGACTAGCCAATCAGTACTAAAAGATTGCATTCACAAGTGAAAAGACAACAACTCGTTGCATCCCCGACACTTCTCCTCTACGTTGGAGTGTCGTAAATTACCGTTTTAAGCAGAAATTTGTCGTGTGAGGTTTTATCATCCCAAAGGAGCAAAACTACGCGAACTCCCTCTTGTGACTTGTATTTCAACAATTCTCCAAGTGAAAGTTCGCCTCCGGCTGGTAGCGGCCTTGTTGGTTCTCTCACAAGCTTTACACGGTGATACACTGACCATCCCACAATATATATCAGGTGGTGAGCCTCCAAAATTGCATGGCACATTTCTTCCCAACATTTGCTTTGCTGTAAAGATGTTCCATCATCCAGTGAAATTTCGGGTAGCATGTTATCAGGCACATGAGCATCTTGATAGAGAGTCACACTCCCTCCTTTTCTAAGCGGAAAATATGTATTAGGAATACCAAGATAGTCCGGTCCAGCACCAACTCCATCCTTGTACAAAGGGTTGTCTTTAACTGCCCTAAACTGAATAGAAAGATGCAATTCAGGGTAAGGTTTCAAGCAGTTTCCATGGTGACCGATAATCGGAAACCAATCATTAATTTTGTTTCCGGAAATGATTTTGTCAACGGGCATCTCAACTACTCCAATAAGTTCAGCTCCAAGAACATCATTATCCTTGACAAGAAACTCCACTTCCGTGGCAGGGTGAGCAACAGGCACGCGGAAATGCTCGCCCCACGAAGGGTTTTCGCAGTTTGCAATCACTCTAGTCTGAGCCACGGTGGCACCTGCTAAGCAAACAGACACATACGGATCGCTTGTGATGATTGAAGGATTGCCTGAATGTCGTCTCATAAATGGCAGGTGGACAGTTCCAAACACGGTGACACATCTTCTCATTCTTTCCGAAGCTAAATCCATGTTGGGAAGAGATTTAGCTTCTAAAATCCAAAGATCCAGTTCCCCATGCAAGAATATCTTTTCTTTAGAAGTCCTGGCCGTGCTGCGTGGAGACTTGTAAACGCCATTACCGTCGCTGCCCATTTGTGGCGGGCGCACTTGGAACTAAATATGTGCTCTATCTTTTGCTGTGAAGAAAAATAGTATCTTAATTTCACGTTCTACTCATTACCGCTTTGGAAAATGCATAGATTACCAATTTCCTACGTCATTAGCGAAGAAAAGAATGAGATCAAGCACCAATTTCACCAAAAGACATGAACACCAGAAGCCAAATAAGTTTGTAACAGACAAGTGCATTGACAAGGTAGCTGATTTTCACAAAAAAAAAAAAAAAAAAAGGAAAAAAAAGAAAAAAAAGAGAAGGTTTTACAGGGTGTCCCAAAGCGACAAAGAGGTTAAAATTTGGGAGTAAATACCCTCATGCTCGTGGCATGACCTGCTTTGTCGTCATTTGAAATTTCAGCTTCTTACTATAAACGAGCTCACATGATATGTTTTTTCAAAATTTTAACTACCCTCACTGATTCAAAGTATCAGACAACAATTAATGTACTAAATTCACGAGATAATTTGTTAAAATTAAAAGTGTAGTAGGCAACTTGTCAAATCATTGAAAAGTTCCAAGTCCTTTGAGAATAAGTACACATACAAAATTTATTTAAAAAAAAGAGAAGACATAAAATTTAATCATTAGAATTCTTAAAGAATATGTAAAATAAATCACACATCAATGAAACCCAGATCATAAATCCCCTTCAACAGGAAATCAAACCAATAACAAAAAAACAAAAAAAAAAAAAAAAAAAAACCAACCAAGATAATTTATTTTATAGTCCTTTGGACTAAAAAAAATTAAAAGGAAAAGCAGCTTGATTATTCTCACCTGAGAGGAGAATTGAAGAAAGAGAAGAGCTTGAGGAACCGTTTCGTGTTGGGCATAAGATAGAGGGAATTTTTTTTTTTTTTTTTTTTTTCGGCAAGACCTAAAAAAGGGAAGAGAGGAATGAAATGAAGCTAAAAATGGCGGGATATCAGGAAATGAATGGAAGGGAAGCCATTGTTGCCCCCTTTGCGTCACTTCCTAATTACAAACTTATCCTCTTATTTTTTTTACCCAACTTTTGACATGAGATTTTTATTCTTAACCATGAATTTTGTGCTGTGTATTGCACTAGTCAATCAATCGAGAATTGTGTAATAGGGTAAAAAAGCAAAAAATAAATTAAATATAGAACAAAATAACAAAATAAAATATCCCACTTTGTGATTGTTACAATGTTTTTTTTTTTTTTTTTGGGACCATTTTAGGTTGTGGTAAGGACGGTTTCCTCATTGAAATCTACTTGCAAATATTAACTATTTAGAGCTTGTATATCGAACTGGAAAATATGCAAGAGACAGGTAATATGAGTGAGAAAAAATAAAGGGGCGTTTATTAATTAGTAATTCAATTTTTCCTCGTTCTAAACAATGGTTGTCTTGACGCTTTCGTGATTGGGGTCGAACATTGTTCTCATGACCTGAGTCAAGTACAATTTTGATAACGTTTTCATCATTGAGTTTGGGCACGGTTTTCATACCGTGTTTGTAACCAGGATCGGTGTCGGTTTTTGCAAAGTTTCGTGACGTTTTCTTGACCGGGTCACACATGGTTTTCTTGACCAAGATCAGATACACTTTCATGATCGTTTTGTGACCAGGGGTCGGGCTCTGTTTTCGTGACCAAAGTTTCAGGATTTCACCCAAATGACCTCATTGCCTTCCTCACAATCATAGAAAAGTCTAGGTTTCGTTTCCATCCAAATCCCCCCAAAAATTGCTAAAAGAACCACCTCCCACAGAACTTTGCTCCTAGAACTAAAATCCAAGTGGGGGACATACTCACATAACCTTTCTTTTTTTTTTTTTTTTTTTTTACAACCGTGGTGTCCGAGACTCTGTCCCGACAAATACTCAGCGTTTAACAAATATGATAGAGTTGAACAAACAATATAAATTGCGAGACGAAGATTCTCCTTTGACCTATTTTAAAACAGCCTTTAAATAAAACAAAATAATATTCCTCATTCTAAAATTCTGTTTCCAAACAAAGGTACAAAAACGAGAAGTTTAGGAGACTAACTATATACCACGACAGAATTCAGAAGATTTCAAACCATGCTTCCTCATGAGAAGATACAAGAGAAATGTGGCTCATAATTTCACAGCAACATCCTTGCTAATATCGTTCTGAAGATTGTTCCGAAGAAACATCTGAAATGCCATCAATATCTTCCCTGCACAAACCAACAACCCTGGTCATATCATAATGTTTCATGTCTGGTTTACCTTGTAATATTTGAGAGCACAAACAAACCGATTCGCTCTCAAGTACTTGTCTATCTTAAAATTCCTCTCTTAAATGATAACTAAATCAAACCATCACGTCTTTGGCTTCAAATAATATCGAGTGTTCAGTTTTCTAGGGCTGTAATTCGTTTCGGCCATTTTTCGCCAGTTATCAAGTCATGGTTTCTCATCTTAACCCAAATTATGTTCAATGGGGAGCTATATGTCCCCAACAAAGATGAATGCTTCCAGGTTCATTAGTGGGATAAACTATTTACCAAGTCATTAAGAGCTAAATGTAGAGAGTTTTACTATTTCAGTTGCATGTGGATTTTTAAAATCAACCTGCCCAGCGAATATCTCTTTCTCTTCACTAAAAGGTGCCCAAATCAAGCATATGAAAAGAACTCGGGAGAAAAAGGTAATCACGTTTCAAGCATAAGAAAATATTGATTGCTTAAGGCAGTACTCCACAGAAAATATTGGTATTCACATTCATATATTTCTTCCCCTTCTATCTAAAGCAGTACCCCACAGATTCTAATTCCTATTAGTTACTTGAGGCAGGATATGTGGGATGCCTTACCTGGTCAGTTCGTGTTTGCTCCACGGGTGGAGAGTTACCCTGCTGTCCTTGTGCATTCCTTTGCTCCTGATGTCCGAAGTTTTGACCTTGATACCCAGGATAACTCTGCCCGTAGCCAGAATTTGTTGCTTGCCCAACAGATCCAGAGTTTACTCCTTGCCTAGGAAACCCCTGGCCTTGATCTCCACCCGCTCCTTGTCCGTAACTCCTAAAGTCTTCCCTAAAGCCGCCCTGCTGCCTAGGAGGTGCATAGTTCCTCTGATCTCCCTGTTCCCATTGCCTCTGCTCTTGAGCTGAAAAGTTTCCTGGCCCGCTTTGACTATAACCTCCTTGCTGGTAAGGATTCCCACCGCCGGGACCATTCGTTGGCATAGGATCTCTTCTTTCTCCCTGTCCCAGTGGAGCATAATTCTGTTGAGAGGGATAGTTTTGTCTAGGTCCGTAGTTCCATCCACCCCCTTGCATAGGCTGCTGCTGCTGCTGCTGCTGCTGACTTGGTATCTGTCTCGGTGGACCATAAGAGCGATTTCCTAGATCATTTGGTGGACCTTGCATAGGGCCCTGGTAACCGTATGACGGATTTCCCTGCTGATTTGGAGTTGGTCCACCTCGCTGATCATATCTTGGTTGGTCCAGAGACCTGCTGCGATCACGGTATCTTGCTGTCTGCCTTCCATACTGAATTGGGGGCGGTCTTGGTATGATTGTTCCATTGATGTATTTATCCCCTGATAATTCAAAATTAAAGTCTCTCTGTCAAAAACTTTGCAGGTCAAACTATTAAATGAACCTGTTAACAAATCAGTTAATTGCAACAGAGCATGGGTAATTCTAAAAATAAACAAAGAAAAGATTGTCATGTTATACCTCCATACTCCTTGTTTTGCGGATCAATGTAAGAATCCGGGAGTACAAAAATAACTCCAGGTAGACCTGTTCAAGAAAAAATGTTAGGTCATGATCATTTTCACGTACTATCTACATTACAAAATTTCATGCCAACACTACCATTGAACTGCTCAGACTCTTTCTCCGTCATTAGTGCTTGAAAGCCAGTGTAAGTCGTCGTGCTACAAGCATAAATTTTCTGTTTTGCCTCTTCCAAACTGAATCCACAACAAATATTTATAGTCATGATGAATTACTCCAAGCCTAAAAAGCTAATAAAAATTCCAATCAAATAACTGGTTCACGATATTAAAAAATCGGCAAAAACAAGCTTTGAAGAATAATACAATGATAATTCTTGTGCATCATGCATATCCATAAGAACTAGAATCTACTGGGGGCGTTTGGCGTCTTGCCAAAACCAAAAGTTTTCTTTCTTTTTTTTTTTTTTTTTTTTTCCCCAAATCACATTTGGTACACCAACTCATTTACAAACACCCACTCCAGACGTGAACAGCGACACTTATACATCTCTTTTTGTCTCTCTGCTATTTTCAATCTCCAACTTTAAAAGTCCATAACTCTTTTATTTCAAGTTAAAATGAAATGATTCTTGCATCTAAATGCTCACAACCACAAGACGTACAAAACAAGATCATTTGCATCTCAACCAAACACGCCTTTTCAAACATTAACTCATTTCCAACAAAAAAAAAAAAAAAAAAAAATCCTAAGACTCCAACTGTAGTTGGTGTTCCAAACATCCACTTGGTTTTGTTCTAACCAGAAATACAAAATTAACAAAAAGCACATACCCATCTGCTGAATTATTGTGATGCTAACAAATCAAACAAAACCCAATAAACCCAAAAGCAACTGAGTGGAATTCAACTAAAAAAAAAATAAAAAAGGAGCTCAATTGATTAACAGACTTAACACATAAAGAAGGTAATAGATATTTTATCATAATCATCAATATTTACCAATCACTCTCGCTAAACAAACTAATACACAAAAATTCATGAACTACAGAGAGAGAGAGAGAGAGAGAGAGAGAGAGAGAGAGAGAGAGAGAGAGAACAGGTTGACCTAATGTTCAAGCCCTTGGCACAGGTTTCCTCATAGGTGCGAACCATTTCTTCAGCGGAGGGCCTGGGGTCCTTAGGGAAATCCATAACGATGAGCCAGTGGTTGTAATCGCAGCCCTCGAACAGGATCGTATCAGGCCCAATCTCGTCGTCCAGGTTGTTTCCGCCGCCGTACGCCGATCGGGACGACAACAGCGACGCGGAGGACGATCGGAAGGCGCGAGAGTGAAGGAGGAGGAACCATTTCTGCGACGGGGGAGCGGGAGATTGTACGGGGAAGGAAGATGAAGAGGAAGAGGGAGCGGAGGAAGGTGAGATTGGTGGAGTGCCGGCGAGAGAGCGGCGGAGGGTGGAGAGGGTGCGGCGGAGGCGGAGAGAGCTCAGCGCCATGTCTGCTGCTGCTGTGGGAGTTTAGGGTTTTAGAGAGATTTTAGGGTACGAACGAGGGAAGTCTGGCGTACGAGAGTGAACTATAATATTTATTTTCAAGTAAGAGAGAGAGAGAGTGTACATTTTTTTTTTTTTTTTTGCACAAATTTTATGCGACTAACATGCCCTCAAAACTTCAAAAGAGAGAGTGGTCTAAGTTTATTATTTAGGGTTTGTTTGACAAAACATCTTATTTTAAATTAAATTGTACTTTTTTATCATGATTTTTGTCTTTTTTTCAAAAAATTTTTTGTCTTTTCTGAAAAAGTTTTTTGTCTTATCTAAAAAGTCAACAAAAATTACTATTATAACTAAAATATTTCAACTCAAACTAACATACCAAACAAACTCTTAATCTAATAGGTAAATTAATTTCATTTTATTTAATTAATTGATCTAATATATATTTTATTTAATTAATTTTTATTTTTTTTAAACACTTTCCCTGGCCCTCTCTCTTCCCTATGCCTGTTTCTCTCTTCCTCCTCCTTTGATGACCAATATACCGCCACCAACTTTTATCTTCCTGTCGAGTTCTGCTCTCTGCCGATAAGATTGACGAGATCTCTAAGCTCCACTCTCTATAACTCTGATTCCTCTGCGCGAGAATATGGTCATCTTCACGATTCCGACAAAATCGATGACTTCTCTCTCCTTTGCAACAACAGCGAGGTGTGGAGTCCTGTCTCCGCGATTACACATTTCTCCTCTCCCCTCGCGATCCAGCTCCGACGGCGAGCTCGAGATCCAACACCTTCAAGATCCAGTTGGGCACCAGAGGATGGAGTCAGTGGTTGGTTAGATCGAAGGAGTGGGTTGGCCAGTTGAGCACCACCCGGTCATAACAATAATGACCGTTACTCTAGTTCATGATATGGAGAGAGGTCGTAACAGTTATGACTACCCAATCATAACAGTTATGACCGTTACTATAGGGAGAGAGGTCATAACTGTTATGACCATCCGGTCATAATATGGTTATAACAGTTATGACCGTTACTCTAGTTCATGATAGGGAGAGAGGTCATAATTGTTATGATCACCCAGTTATAACAGTTATGACCAACAAGTCATAATGAAAATGACTATCTGGAAATTAGATAAAAATACTAACTTTATGTATTTTAAGTAAATTTTTTTCAACAAATCATTTAGAAAGTTGGAATTTTATCAAAAACGCACATAAATTTTTTTTTCAACAAATCATTTAGACTTCCAAGCGGTTTATGGAGGGTTTTCGTGGTGGTTTCGGACGGTTTTCGAGCAGTTCCGGCTGGTTGCAACTCCTTTTCTCTCTAGATTTCAGTTTCTCTCTCTAAAATACTGTAGAAGCTGGTTTAAAATATTTTCTTAAAACATGCGATGGAGAGTGACTCTTGGGCTGGTGGGAGGTGAGGGTAAACCTGACTTTTGGCATTCATTAAATGCGGTTGGGCCCCACATAAATGATGTGGCAGTGCTAGAAATGAAGGAAAAAAAAGTAGTGTTGTCTTTAATATAATTTATCTCACAAGTGCTAAAAATGAAATTAATCCCCAAAATTTTGGAGTTTTGAGTTTTTCGAGGCTATATACATTCATATAACACATGCATACCCTTTAATGGTCGGCTGGCTTATGTCTGATAGGTTTAAAATTTTCAAATGAGCACAATTTGATTTCTTTTTTTTTTTTTTAAATAAAATTGCTTGTGTGAGTATAAAAATATGTCAACTTTGTTTAAATGCATACTTATATTAATTTAGAAAAATTTATTCTTAGCCTTTGATTAACATAGGACAGGATCATGCTTATATATTTTTGTGTGTGTATATATATACCTATATGAGAAAATTACGTTTAAAAAGCAATCAACTAACAAATGAAAATATTGTTTTATTGCTTTTAACTTATTTTGTAAAAACTGACTAACATAATGCATATTTCTTTGTTTTCATTTTAATTTGATCAGTAGCGTAATTAATATTTTATATTGAAGACAAAAAATATTTTACTAGATTATCAAAAATATTTTACCAGAATACTCCAGTAACGACAATGGTGATTATAGCTGGAGACATCTGACAATTTATGTTCAAAACAAAAAAAAAATATTCCAGTAAATTAAAAAAATATTCTACAAAAATACACCAGTAACCGGTGTTGAGAATTGGAGTCAAAGACGTATGATGATCTATCTTGAAAACTAAAAAAAAAAAAAAAAAAATCAGGTACCCTATAAAATAGTTAGTTAAAACATTTTGGTGAGCGATGTCTACGACCAGCATTATCGGGTCATTGTTGATGCTGACAACATCTGTTGGAATGTACGTGTTATCTTTGTAGATTGTATTAACAAATATTAAAATTCAAGAAATTGAAAGAAATACAAAGCATATCAAAAATGCAAAGAAGGAAAAATGGTGGCAAAATATTTCATAGAGGAAAAAAGTGGTTTATTGAGTAAAATTCTTCCACATTCTATTTTAAAACGGGACTTTTGATAAATGTCACAAAATCATGTCTAGGGGTGTTCATCAGATCTAATCAACTGATCAAACTGATTGATCCAATCCAATCCATTTTTTTACGGATAACCAACCTCTGTTTGATTGGATTGGATGTCAATTATTGAAAATGGATCTAGGCTAGATCGAATACACTCTTTACCTTCAAAACACCAAATCCAATCCAATCTAATATTGATATATATTTTATTTGAAGAAATATTTTATGAGTTTTATAATTGATCCAAATTTTAGTAATTTTCATATGTCTTCACAATAAAAACTTCAAAGCTACGTGTCGTGAAAAACTATTCTCTTATTTTCTAATTTCTTAACATATTATGTTACACCTTCGAATATCCTCTAATTATTACTTGTTTTGTTTAAAATTTAGTACTTAACTAGAATGTATTGTATATCAAAAAGACCTAATAGATTATCTATTTTTGATAGATCAAACAAGAAAAGGGGACTAGGAGAAGAAAAAATACAAAGTCAAATGGAAAAAGGTTCAAGCACCACCGATCAATCTAATTCAATCCAAACCGACCTTAAATGGATTAGATTGGATTGGATGTTACATAGTTAATGGATTGGATTGGATGACATTCCACAAACCGACCTTTGATTAGATTGGATATTGTATGATTAAAATATGATAGCGACGGCAACAATGTCATCTTCCTGGCGAGATGGCGTCGGCTACTGCATTCCTATGTATAGAAAGAGAGAAGATAGAGATAGAGAAAGGGAGGTTAGGGAGAAGATAGAGAAAGTAGAGGAGAGAGATGGTTTGCCATTGCAAGGGGAGGAGAGAAGGGAGAAGAGAGAGAAAAAAGTAAAGTAATTTTTTATTCAAATTATGACATCATCTTTTTGGTACTTTTTACAAAACTTTTTATTTTGTAACAAAATCCACTCCTAATTTTTGTTGCATAACCGATGACTTGCTCATTTTAAAATGACGAAACCTTAGCCCACCAAGCCCAGCCTTGTTACTCCTTTTATTTTAAGGAAATTGTGAATAGCACTCTTAATGCACATGTTTAGAATTTTTGTTTAACGGGTTAGATTTTTATCCTGAAATGCTTTTTATTTGACATTATAAGTAGGCAAAAATTGGAACCATGGGGGTAATATTATAGAGATTTACTATTTTTTGGGAATTTCTCAAAAATCTCTTTCATTTAACCGGAGAAAGAAGTAAAAATGAATTTTCAATAAATAATTGAAGTAGATAACAAGTTTTTAAAATATCTGGCACAAATAACAGTAAACAATTACATAGTTAGATAGTTAATTTTCAACTTACCGAACAAATTTGTTATTTATTTCAAATATTTTAAAATTTAGCTTTTTCACTTTAATTATTTTCATAAAATAAACTATTACAATAATGTGAAATTTTACTATTTATAGGAAGTTTAAAATTTTGCTTCCTATATTTCAACATCTCTATGAAAGATTTTGCTATACATCTCAGGGCTCATTTGTGAGGACTTTTGGAGATGAAGTTTTAGAGGTCGTATTGGAAATATGTGTTTGGGGGGATGACTTTTGTAAATGAACTGTCATATAGAAGATAGTACAAAAATTTGTAACGTGTTCGGGAAAAAAAATGCAAAATGGATATTGTGTTGTTCATTTCGTCGGTGTAAGCATTTTGACAAAAGAATAATCTTATTTCGATTTGAAATGAGAAAGTTAAGACTTTTAAAGTTTGAGTTTTTTGAAAATGAAAAAGAGAGAGTGAGATTTAGAATTGGGAGTTTTGGATCAGATGGCAGAACTTTGTTGGAAAAGTTCCCCCAAACGGGGCCTAATTGACCCACTACCTCTCCTTATCCTCTATATTCTTCTTCTTTCTTCTTTCTTCTAGCTGCTGCGGCGGTTTCAACTTTCAACCCTCTAGAAATAAAATCGTCTGCTGCTGTTGTCATTCTTCGTCTTGCTTGGAAACCAAGTGGCTCCAATTGGTGAAAACTGATTATTCTTGGTCTGTCTTTACTCCATCGTCAGTCAGTGGTAGTTTCATGGTTATACGAAAATGACGATGTCGGTCAATCAACGAATCAACCCATTTGGTTAGCAATCTGTCAACGATCATCCTTATTTCAAACTAGAGTTAATCATATCAATGAGAATTAATTAATTCACATATACTTACCGAATATGAATACTTTTATTTTTGCACCTAGAATAAAAATCAATGATGTGTTTGAAATATAGGTCCAAACTAAAGTTTTTTTTTTTATGGATTTTTGTCTGTTTCTAAAAAATTATTAAAGATTATATTAGTTTTTAAAAAATTAACCAACACTACTAGAAAATGTGGATACCACGATGGATATTCGACAACCGTTTTTAAAAAAACCATCGTGGTAAATTCAGAAAAAATACGGAGCCAAAAAGCAACCCAAAAACCGTCGTGGAAGCTCTGAGAGCTTCCACAACGGTTACATAAACCGTCGTGGAAGCCGGAGCTTCCACGACGGTTTTTAAAACCGTTGTGGAAGCTCCCTCTTCCACGACGGTTTTTATTAACTGTCGTGGAAGCTCCGGCTTCCACGACGGTTAAAAAGGCGGCTCAAAAACCGTTGTGGATGCCCCGGAGCTTCCACAATGGTTAAAAAAACCATCGTCGAATACTAAGATTCCACGACGGTTTTCTAGAAACCATCGTGTAATATCCAGATTCCACGATAGTTATTATAAAACCGTCGTGGAATCTTCACCAAAATTTTATACAAAATGCCGAGTGTTTGTCGTCCTGAATTTTTTCACAGCAACAACCGTCTGCATATCCTAAAATAAGATCAGATCATTCCGAATACAGTCAGTACACCATTGGACGTCACCAGTTACTCTTTGTAAGTGATAACTGATTAATTAACGTCTTCTTGTTATTCATTATGTTTGGGATCAATTTATATATATGTTTTATATAAAATAACAAGATGCATGTTATATATATATTTGGGATCAATTTAGAGTTAAATTGTGCAATAGGTGTTCAATAAATGTTATTTTCCCCCCAGTATTTAATTAGACATTATTCATTATGGTTTTAGATGATTTTGTTATGTTCTATCGATTTTTTATTGTTGATCAATTAATGGGACGGTGTTAGTAGTTTGACTTATAAGTACTTTAATTTTTTTATATAGGATTTGCAAATCATGGATAGGAAATGGATGTGGTTTGATAGATTGTCCAAAGCATATGTAGATGGTGTTGAAGAATTTTTGTCATTTGCCAAAGCTCACATACAAGATGATAAGATTCCGTGTCCGTGTCAACTTTGTAGTAGTCATAGATCTTGTTCCATTGATAATGTTAGATGCATGCATTTGCATGTGTAACGCCCCCAAATCCACGTAGGGCTAATTACGCAAACTTGGGTCGTTACCTTACTTGCTTAACTTAAATCTTGAAGAAAAGTGCGGAAATTTTTTTTTTTCTCTTCTTTTAAAACTTCTTTTTGAAACTTCAAAAGACTTAACTTCATTTTAAAATCATGACCTGCAAATTGTCCATGCATAAAACATAAGACCTTAAGCTTATCTTAAGCATATCTAAAAACTGATTCTCATTCATAAAACTTAACTCCTTACTATGTACTCACTCGAGTACCGAGCTTTCACCTGTGAGGAAAGCTACCATACATATACTAAACCGCGTACCAGATCCGACCTAATGCGGATCGGTACAACACGAGGCAACTTGCTTTTTGCTTGCCATACTTACTGAAACTGAAACTGAAACTGCATCATACATACATAAAACATAATGAAAACACATTTTTCATTTTAACATATTTTGGAAACCCGTAGTGGTGTCCATTCCCACGTTTCACAGTCCGCAGCGCCATCTCTCCACAGCTTTGCATCAGGTATTGCCGGTAGGTTGCTTACCTACAGCATGAACGTAAGTAGTGAGCTAAAAAGTTCAGTAAGCACAATATTCAATCTGCATGCAAATGAAAGTGCAAGCATACGTGAGCCAATTATGATTGCTTATTAATCAGATTATGGTTCCCTATTTAATTCTATACCATGTGTGCACGTACTGAGGTACATAACCATGGAGTGGTTGAAGGCGATCCGTCCGATCCAACTCAAACCATGAAACAAAACGTTTAACATGGAGTAGTGGAGACAGTCCATCCAATTCAAGTCAATCCATGGAACATACCGTTTGAACTTACCACAGAGGCAAGCCAGTACAATACAACAATCCTTACTTAACTTATCTCATAACTTAAGAACTTGTTCTTACCATATAGTTCATTATCAGTGAGCATGCTTCGTGATGCCATGATATCGAACATAAGACATAACTTACAACGCCTTAACATAAACATGACATACTGCATCTTAACATAAACATGGACATACTGCATCTTAAAATGAAACATGAACATACTTCATCTTAACACAAAACATGAACATACTGCATCTTAACATGGAACATGAACATACTGCATCTTAACATGGAACTTATTACTTCTTAACATAACCCATAACATACTACTTCATAACATCACATCATAAATCATGAAGTGCCATTCATGATTTCTTAAAAACAACTTATGCAACAAACATGTGTTCATGCTGTAGGCGGAGTTGTACTTACCTTCCGTCCTACGTTCTTACTTAATTGTCCCAACTAATGCTGTTCTTCTCCTGGTACAGCTGCAGGTTCTGCCTGCTTGACAAAGGACATGATCTAACTTAAACTCGTGAAATACTGGTGATCCTACCAACATGCTTACATGGTCTTGGTTGTATGTCCCTTTGGCGCAAAACATCTAACTGGGTTACACTTGGTAACCTTGCTTACTATGCCTTACTAAACCCCTAAGGGTTACTTATCTTAATCCGTAACTATCGGGTCATATCTGATAACCCTTTAGTTGAGCTTAAACGGTATCCTTTAGGGTTACATTGGATAACCCTTAAGGTTAAACTAAATCAATATTATTAGTTAACCAAAATCAACTATAGTCAACTTTGGTCAACTACGGTCAACTATGGTCAACCCCCCTTATGGGTCAACCTTTGGGCCTCGGGCTTGACCCGGTAACTCGGGTCTAACTCCCGGTTACCAATCGTAAACTAATCGCTTGCTATATTCTAGCTTGAAAAATTCATTTTCCTTACTTGGAAAATTTAGGGAAATTAATCCCAAAACTCTTTACTTTACTTATAAAAATTCTTCACTTAATTCATAAAAATCCAAACTCTTGGATTAGTGTTTATAAAATCATCTGTGGTTGAAAACTGCCCTTAGAACAGTTTTCCATAGTCAAAACAATCGTTTGGAGTAGAAAAACAATTTTCTAGAAACATTTGTAAAGCTAGTGGTGCAGGAATTTTCGGATTCCTTGCGCACTCTTTGTAAAATAATTCCAATTTAAAAATCGGTTCGTAATCTGAAAAAGTTTTCTTCATGAAAGTTCTAGCTCTCGAAAAATGCTAAAACTTTCATGTTTTACAAGAATTCCAATTCGGCCTAGATTCGTACCAGTTTTGAGTTGAAACTGGTTGACCCCTGAAAATTGGGTCTGGGGACTTAAAGAAATTAGCCACGGATTTTGGCATAAATGGAGGCCATTGGAACCTTATTTTGGAAAACGGTCCATGTTACCCCCTAGAAAAAGTCGTTCTGAACAACTTTCATGTTTTACATTTTCCCAAATTCGGCCTCTAAAGGCCTGTTATTTTTCTTTTCCGAAAACTGGACAGATTTAATCCGAACCTGCCAGTTTTCGTGCTTACTTGATTTTACGTGTCCTACTTCGCGGAACTAACTCAACCGATCACTCGGGAGCCTAAATAAACAACATGCAACATTAACTAACGTCCCACATGTATCAACATGTCATCCCATCGCAGCCATGCAAACCAAACCGGAACTACAAAAACCTAGGTTTGCATGCATTTAGGATTTGCATCACATAAAATTGAACCATTCATGCAACACCGAAGCTAGGTCTAACACCCTAGCAAGCAAGCCATACACGACTGCACCTAAGGCAGGGGACAAACCAACCAATAAGCCATGCAATCCTAGCATGCAAACAAGCACAAATTTCATGCACGCAAAGCATAAACAAAGCCATAAGCAACCACCCTTAACACACACCCTAATCAAGCATTACACTAAGTCTAGGGCATCAACATAAATACTTGAGCTTAAGCTCTTACAATCCATGCTTGAAATACATTATAAATTTCCCAAATTAAGCTTGAACCAAAAGCTTAGGGTTTAGGGAATTTACCTCTTCATTTTCGGAAGTTGGTTCACACCTTTGGAGCCAAACTCCCTTGCTTTCCTTGGCTGCCTTTACAGCCGGATTTCCCCTCCAAATGGGTTCCAATTTTTCAGCCATGCACATACAAACATACCCATAAATATCCATCTAACTTGCATGGAAAAATACCAAAGTTTGAGGAAGTTTTACCTTGACTTACCTTAGGCATGGGTTAGGGTTGATAACCGAAAATCATCTCCCCCCTTTGGCTGCACACTTGCTCGGCTTTGGCTCACCAAATGGCACCAAAATTTTTCACCAACCTTGGTGACTTCTTGCAGCCAAAACCGACATCACTACAGCCCAAATCCATCAAATTTTCCTCTCCAAATCCTGCACATCTCATGGCCGAACCACTAGCTCACCTAAGGTATCAAAATCTTCTTTGGTTTTCTTGGTTGGTGTTTTCTTCTCCATACTCGGCCACTAACCAATTTTTTTCTCAAAAAATTCTCTTCCTTTCCTCTCCTTGCTCATGGTCGGCCACAGCCCAAAAATGGGTCTCCCATTTTTTTTTCTTCTCCTTGGTTGCTTGCTTGAACAACCGAACACCCCTAAGCTAGCTTCCATGGCTTTTTCAACTTTTTCTCTTGGTTTATTTTTTTGATCTCTCTTGCTCAGATTTTTGGGGAAGAAATTGGCCAGAGTTTTGGCTGTTTTTCTGGAAATTTCCAGCTCCAAAAATCAGTCCAAATGCATGTATTTATAGGCATTTTAAACTTTGTGAAAATTGTATTTTGACCCCAAAATTTTCAACACATTAAACCTTGTTCCACAAGGTGGCCGGCTGTCCCTTGATCAGCAAGTAAGGAGTGACATCATGGCTTACATCACCTGCTTACATCATCACTTACCTCACAATTTTCTAAAATTGCACTTTTGCCCCCAAAAGTGAAAATTCTTGCAAAAATGCCCCCTTAGGTGGCCGGTTGCTTTCTTGGTGATCAAGCCAAACTTATCTCATCGTGATGACATCATCTTGATGACATCATGTGTTTACATTATCAATTTTTCAAAATTTACACTTTGACCCCAAAAGTGAAAATTCTTGCATTTATGCCCCTAAAATGTCATAACCGGTCATTTTGCTTGCTTTTCAAGCAATTGACATTCTCTTCATGATATTATGTGATTTTCTCATACTTAAATCACATATTTTCTAAAATTACATTTTCGTCCCGAAAGACAAAATCCTTGCAATGTTACCCCCAAAAGTAGCCGGTCCTTATCTTTGCTTGCAAGGCAAGTCATTGCCTTATTGTGACATCCTCTAATGACATCACTAAGCTTACTTCACATATTTTCCAAAATTTACACTTTTGCCCCAAAAGTGAAAGTTTTGACATTTTTGCCCCTGACTTTGACCGGTCCTTTTGGGTGACTTGGTGACTAAATTTTCTATATTTTCATGTCATTTTGCCCTTGACCTTAACTAGGTGTGCTTGATTTTCTAGGGTGGTTTTAAAGCCTATTTGAGCTATCTCGCCCATACTGACCTATTTTATAGTATTTTCTCATACTGCATCATTTAACACTGTCAAGTCAACCGTTGACCACTCTTGGTCAAACTTTGACTTTCTTGGTCAAATTTTACTTTTTCGGTCAAACTTTGACTTTTTCGAAAATACGTTCTTTTTCGTCCTTTTCGACTTGAAATGGCGTTTTTTAACCTTAAAAACCTATTCTGAGTCTTATTGAGCTATAAGACCTCGTAAAACGTATGAAAAACTCTTAACTGAGTTTTTTTTTTTGTAAACATCTCAACGTATACACATAATTCCTTTGAAAAGGAAATGACAACATGAAATTTCTAGGTATTACAATCTACCCTCCTTAAAAAATTTTCGTCCTCGAAAATTTGGATATTTCTAGGTGACTTTTCTTCAAAATCCACCATTTCCTCATATTCTCATACTTATCATACTTACTTGCCTTCATACTTTCATACTTTCTTACATACGATCATGCTTATCATACTTACTTCATGCTAACATACATACTTTCCTTTCTTACTTGTCATACTGCATACTTACATATTTACATACTTTCCTTTCCTATTGCATCACAAGAACTATTTGCGTAAAAAGTTGAGCAAGTATTTCTGATACTTGTCATATTTTGAAAACATATCACATATAGCTTGTTCATACTTGAAAAGCTTTCTGTAAAATCTTTCCCATACTTGGTAAATACTTCGTACCATACTTTCAACACTCTTTCTGGAACATAGTTTCTTTTTTGAAACTCGATCCTGTGCTATTAGAACCCTTTGCTTTTCATGGTGGCCCCTTTCTTGGACTTATCCTCAAGGTTTGTGGCCTTGCATAATAGCGCCTAACTCGGAACTTTTATACTGATGACAGCTCCTATCTTGGAATGTCTTTCTAAACGTGAAGGGGTTCTATTAACATAAGATCATAGTTTGAGCATTTCTTATAAAAATATCATTTTTGAAACTTTTCAAAGTTCGTACTAGAAAAACCATAATAACGTTCGAGTGATGCATCGAAAGGTATACTAAAATATCTAACTACTTCTGGATAATAGAAGCCTTTCTCATTGCTTCAAACTTTTCTTCCCTAGCACAAGGGCATAATCATAATTCTTAGGAATATCTAAACTTCCCGTCAAAATCATAGCCATCAATTTTATCTCTTATTGCTATTCTAGCAATTATCATTGAAACTTAGGCACAACAGTTGCAAGATAGACTTCTAAGAAATTTTGGTTCTATCGTCCCCGCGACAGACCAACTTCTAGTGCTAATTCTATCACTCATACTCCATTCATATCTTAACATATCCTACTAGAGATTTCTCGCAATCTCTTCATATCATATCACAAACATAGCGTATCCACCACGCTTTCGCTGCGCAACTCTGATCCGTTGGCAGTAGTAGCCCATTGACTCGTTCGGACAAGCGTGCCAAATTGTAACATAACGTAGCCTGGAAATGCGTCCTTACAGCATATCATCGGAAAAGACTCTCCATTCCGTGAAACCATTGCTTTGGGTCCTATTGGAGATGCGGAGCTCCTCCTTCATTCCTTGGAATGCCAACGAAACCTTATCGTCCCTTTCGATCCTAATAAATCTAATCTGGGTTTAACACCAGGTACATGTCTTTATAATATCTTATAACTACACAGAGTAAGAAAACAACTTACAAAACTGTGGCGCTGGCGGCAGAATTGTGAAACTGAATGGCAGAAAACCTTTTGCTCTGATACCAAACCTGTAACGCCCCCAAATCCACGTAGGGCTAATTACGCAAACTTGGGTCGTTACCTTACTTGCTTAACTTAAATCTTGAAGAAAAGTGCGGAAAATTTTTTTTTTCTCTTCTTTTAAAACTTCTTTTTGAAACTTTAAAAGACTTAACTTCATTTTAAAATCATGATCTGAAAACTGTCCATGCATAAAACATAAGACCTTAAGCTTATCTTAAGCATATCTGAAAACTGATTCTCATTCATAAAACTTAACTCCTTACTATGTACTCACTCGAGTACCGAGCTTTCACCTGTGAGGAAAGCTACCATACATATACTAAACCGCGTACCAGATCCGACCTAATGCGGATCGGTACAACACGAGACAACTTGCTTTTTGCTTGCCATACTTACTGAAACTGAAACTGAAACTGTATCATACATACATAAAACATAATGAAAACACATTTTTCATTTTAACATATTTTGGAAACCCGTAGTGGTGTCCATTCCCACGTTTCACAGTCCGCAGCGCCATCTCTCCACAGCTTTATATCTGGTATTGCCGGTAGGTTGCTTACCTACAGCATGAACGTAAGTAGTGAGCTAAAAAGCTTAGTAAACACAATATTCAATCCGCATGCAAATGAAAGTGCAAGCATACGTGAGCCAATTATGATTGCTTATTAATCAGATTATGGTTCCCTATTTAATTCTATACCATGTGTGCACGTACTGAGGTACATAACCATGGAGTGGTTGAAGGCGATCCGTCCGATCCAACTCAAACCATGAAACAAAACGTTTAACATGGAATAGTGGAGACAGTCCATCCAATTCAAGTCAATCCATGGAACATACCGTTTGAACTTACCACAGAGGCAAGCCAGTACAACACAACAATCTTTACTTAACTTATCTCATAACTTAAGAACTTGTTCTTACCATATAGTTCATTATCAGTGAGCATGCTTCGTGATGCCATGATATCGAACATAAAACATAACTTACTACGCCTTAACATAAACATGACATACTGCATCTTAACATAAACATGGACATACTGCATCTTAAAATGAAACATGAACATACTGTATCTTAACACAAAACATGAACATACTGCATCTTAATATGGAACATGAACATACTGCATCTTAACATGGAACTTATTACTTCTTAACATAACCCATAACATACTACTTCATAACATCACATCATAAATCATGAAGTGCCATTCATGATTTCTTAAAAACAACTTATGCAACAAACATGTGTTCATACTGTAGGCGGAGTTGTACTTACCTTCCGTCCTACGTTCTTGCTTAATTGTCCCAACTAATGCTGTTCTTCTCCTGGTACAGCTGCAGGTTCTGCCTGCTTGACAAAGGACATGATCTAACTTAAACTCGTGAAATGTTGGTGATCCTACCAACATGCTTACATGGTCTTGGTTGTATGTCCATTTGGCGCAAAACATCTAACTGGGTTACACTTGGTAACCTTGCTTACTAAGCCTTACTAAACCCCTAAGGGTTACTTATCTTAATCCGTAACTATCGGGTCATATCTGATAACCCTTTAGTTGAGCTTAAACGGTATCCTTTAGGGTTACATTGGATAACCCTTAAGGTTAAACTAAATCAATGTTATTAGTTAACTAAAATCAACTATAGTCAACTTTGGTCAACTACGGTCAACTATGGTCAACCCCCCTTATGGGTCAACCTTTGGGCCTCGGGCTTGACCCGGTAACTCGGGTCTAACTCCCGGTTACCAATCGTAAACTAATCGCTTGCTATATTCTAGCTTGAAAAATTCATTTTCCTTACTTGGAAAATTTAGGGAAATTAATCCCAAAACTCTTTACTTTACTTATAAAAATTCTTCACTTAATTCATAAAAATCCAAACTCTTGGATTAGTGTTTATAAAATCATCTGTGGTTGAAAACCGCCCTTGGAACAGTTTTCCATAGTCAAAACAATCGTTTGGAGTAGAAAAACAATTTTCTAGAAACATTTGTAAAGCTAGTGGTGCAGGAATTTTCGGATTCCTTGCGCACCCTTCGTAAAATAATTCCAATTTAAAAATCGGTTCGTAATCTGAAAAAGTTTTCTTCACGAAAGTTCTAGATCTCGAAAAATGCTAAAACTTTCGTGTTTTACAAGTATTCAAATTCGGCCTAGATTCGTACCAGTTTTGAGTTGAAACTGGCTGACCCCTGAAAACTGGGTCTGGGGACTTAAAGAAATTAGCCACGGATTTTGGCATAAATGGAGGCCATTGGAGCCTTATTTTGGAAAACGGTCCGCGATACCCCCTAGAAAAAGTCGTTCTGAACAACTTTCATGTTTTACGTTTTCCTAAATTCGGCCTCTAAAGGCCTGTTATTTTTCTTTTCCGAAAACTAGACAGATTTAATCCGAACCTGCCAGTTTTCGTGCTTACTTGATTTTACGTGTCCTACTTTGCGGAACTAACTCAACCGATCACTCGGGAGCCTAAATAAACAACATGCAACGTTAACTAACGTCCCACATGTATCAACATGTCATCCCATCGCAGCCATGCAAACCAAACCGGAACTACAAAAACCTAGGTTTGCATGCATTTAGGATTTGCATCACATAAAATTGAACCATTCATGCAACACCGAAGCTAGGTCTAACACCCTAGCAAGCAAGCCATACACGACTGCACCTAAGGCAGGGGACAAACCAACCAATAAGCCATGCAATCCTAGCATGCAAACAAGCACAAATTTCATGCACGCAAAGCATAAACAAAGCCATAAGCAACCACCCTTAACACACACCCTAATCAAGCATCACACTAAGTCTAGGGCATCAACATAAATACTTGAGCTTAAGCTCTTACAATCCATGCTTGAAATACATTATAAATTTCCCAAATTAAGCTTGAACCAAAAGCTTAGGTTTAGGGAATTTACCTCTTCATTTTCGGAAGTTGGTTCACACCTTTGGAGCCAAACTCCCTTGCTTTCCTTGGCTGCCTTTACAGCCGGATTTCCCCTCCAAATGGGTTCCAATTTTTCAGCCATGCACATACAAACATACCCATAAATATCCATCTAACTTGCATGGAAAAATACCAAAGTTTGAGGAAGTTTTACCTTGACTTACCCTAGGCATGGGTTAGGGTTGATAACCGAAAATCATCTCCCCCCTTTGGCTGCACACTTGCTTGGCTTTGGCTCACCAAATGGCACCAAAATTTTTCACCAACCTTGGTGACTTCTTGTAGCCAAAACCGACATCACTACAGCCCAAATCCATCAAATTTTCCTCTCCAAATCCTGCACATCTCATGGCCGAACCACTAGCTCACCTAAGGTATCAAAATCTTCTTTGGTTTTCTTGGTTGGTGTTTTCTTCTCCATACTCGGCCACTAACCAATTTTTTTCTCAAAAAATTCTCTTCCTTTCCTCTCCTTGCTCATGGTCGGCCACAGCCCAAAAATGGGTCTCCCATTTTTTTTTTCTTCTCCTTGGTTGCTTGCTTGAACAACCGAACACCCCTAAGCTAGCTTCCATGGCTTTTTCAACTTTTTCTCTTGGTTTATTTTTTTGATCTCTCTTGCTCAGATTTTTGGGGAAGAAATTGGCCAGAGTTTTGGCTGTTTTTCTGGAAATTTCCAGCTCCAAAAATCAGTCCAAATGCATGTATTTATAGGCATTTTAAACTTTGTGAAAATTGTATTTTGACCCCAAAATTTTCAACATATTAAACCTTGTTCCACAAGGTGGCCGGCTGTCCCTTGATCAGCAAGTAAGGAGTGACATCATGGCTTACATCACCTACTTACATCATCACTTACCTCACAATTTTCTAAAATTACACTTTTGCCCCCAAAAGTGAAAATTCTTGCAAAAATGCCCCCCTAGGTGGCCGGTTGCTTTCTTGGTGATCAAGCCAAACTTATCTCATCATGATAACAACATCTTGATGACATCATGTGTTTACATCATCAATTTTCCAAAATTGACACTTTGACCCCAAAAGTGAAAATTCTTGCATTTATGCCCCCTAAAATGTCATAACCGGTCATTTTGCTTGATTTTCAAGCAATTGACATTCTCTTCATGATATTATGTGATTTTCTCATACTTAAATCACATATTTTCTAAAATTACATTTTCGCCCTGAAAGACAAAATCCTTGCAATGTTACCCTCAAAAGTAGCCGGTCCTTATCTTTGCTTGCAAGGCAAGTCATTGCCTTATTGTGACATCCTCTAATGACATCACTAAGCTTACTTCACATATTTTCCAAAATTTACACTTTTGCCCCAAAAGTGAAAGTTTTGACATTTTTGCCCCTGACTTTGACCGGTCCTTTTGGGTGACTTGGTGACTAAATTTTCTATATTTTCATGTCATTTTGCCCTTGACCTTAACTAGGTGTGCTTGATTTTCTAGGGTGGTTTTAAAGATTATTTGAGCTATCTCGCCTATACTGACCTATTTTACAGTATTTTCTCATACTGCATCATTTAACACTGTCAAGTCAACCGTTGACCACTCTTGGTCAAACTTCGACTTTCTTGGTCAAATTTTACTTTTTCGGTCAAACTTTGACTTTTTCGAAAATACGCCCTTTTTCGTCCTTTTCGACTTGAAAGGGCGTTTTTTAACCTTAAAAACCTATTCTGAGTCTTATTGAGCTATAAGACCTCGTAAAACGTATGAAAAACTCTAAACTGAGTGTTTTTTTCCGTAAACATCTCAACGTATACATATAATTCCTTTGAAAAGGAAATGACAACATGAAATTTCTAGGTATTACAGCATGCTTATGGGATTATTTGTTCTTATCAAACATGGTATTTGCATGGCAAAGATTTTTTCGATATTAAATATATGTCGACGAATTCTAAAGGTAAAGAGCCTATTGTAGAGGAAGATGTTGGTGATAATATGTTCAATATGATAAATGATTTGGAAGAAAATTTTGTTTATCGTCTGGAGTTATTTGAGGCAATGATTAATGATGTCGAAACGCCCTTGTATGTCGGGTGTACAAAATATACAAAATTAGGGGCATTAGTTAAATTATGGAATATGAAAGCGTCAGGAGGGTGGATGAATTCTAGTTTCACGACTCTTTTAGAATTTCTAAAAGATGTTCTCCCGGAGGATAACAAAGTGCCAGCTAGTATATACGAAGCAAAGAAGACGTTAAGCACTTTGGGAATGGAATATGATAAAATACATGCTTGTCCAAATGATTGTGTCATTTACCGGAAAGAATATGAAGATTTATATGAATGTCCGGTTTGTAAGGAGTCAAGATGGAAGAAGGATAAGATGCCATCGAATGGTAGAAAAGGAGTGCCGGTTAAGGTGTTATGGTACATTCCACCGGCTCCACGTTTGCGTTGTTTATTCCGTAATGCCGAGCATTCTAAGAATTTGACCTGGCACCATGATAAACGCGTTGACGATGGCAAACTTTGGCATCCGGCTGACGCACCACAATAAAAGACTTTTGATGACAATCATCCAGATTTTAGTGTATAACCAAGGAATTTAGTCTCGGTTTGTCGACGGACGGAATGAACCCACATAGTAACATAAGTAGTCGGCATAGTACCTGACCAGTCATACTTGTCAACTACAATCTCCCTCCGGAATTGTGCATGAAGCGGAAGTTTTTGATGTTGACATTATTGATCTCAGGCCCTCAACAACCGGGGAATGACACTGACATGTACTTGGCACCATTAATCGATGACCTAAAAAGCTTGTGGGAATATGGTTTACAAGCTAGAGATTTTTACCGTCAAGATACGTTCAATCTACGTGCAATGTTGATTTAGTCAATTAATGACTTTCGTGCACTTGGCAACCTATCTGGTTATCCCGTGAAGAGTTCTATAGGATGTCCAATTTGTATGAAGGAAACAGCCTCTATTTGGTTGAAGAATTGTAAGAAATCCGTTTACCTTGGTCACAAGAGATTCTTGCCAACAAATCATCGATACCGCAAACAAAAGAAAGTTTTTGATGGTAATACCGAAGAAAGATCCGCTCTTCAGATTTTGTTTAGCGAAGCCGTATTTGAGATGGTTAAAGATGTGAAAGTAGTTTTGGAAAAGAGAAAATGTAAAGCTCTAGTTGTCGATAGACCATGGAAGAAGAAGTCAATCTTCTATGAACTTTCATATTGGAAGTCACTTTACGTTCGTCATTGCCTAGATGTTATGCATATTGAGAAAAACATTTGTGAATCGATAGTAGGCACGTTGCTTGACATCCCAAACAAAACTAAAGGTGGTGAAAATGCACGGTTGGATCTTAAAGAGATGAAGATTAGACCAAATTTGCTCCCCGACAAAAGATCGAATGGCACATACTTATCTGCGACAAAGCACACATTATCCAGATAAGAAAAGAGAAAACTTTGTGAATGGCTTGCGTCGGTGAAAGTGCCAAATGGGCACTCTTCTAACTTCAAAAGGTTGGTGTTGATGAAAGATTTGAGGCTCATTGGAATGAAAACACACAATTGTTATATTTTGATGCAACAATTATTACCTCTTGCATTGCGGGGAGTTTTAACGAAAGATATAAGATATGCAATTACGAAGTTATGCTCATTTTTCAATTCAATTTGCTCCAAAGTAATCGATCCACTTATGCTAGATTCGCTACAATCTGAATTGGTGATGACTTTGTGCATGCTTGAGAAGTTTTTCCCACTAGCCTTTTTTGATATAATGATCCACCTAACGGTGCACTTAGTTCGTGAAGTTAAGCTATGAGGACCGGTCCATTTGAGATGTATGTATCCTTTCGAAAGGTACATGAAGGTTTTGAAGGGTTATGTGAAAAACCGAAATAGGCCTGAGGGATGTATAGTGGAAAACTACGTAGTCGAGAAATTAGTTAAATTTTGCTTTGAGTATTTGTCCAACACGAACCCAATAGGGTTGCCAATGAGTGGGCTATTTACGTCGAAAGGACTACTCGTGGCCGTTCATTCATCAATAAAGCAAGATGAATGGGAAAAAGCTTGTTTGTATATTTTGCACAATGCTAAGGAAGTGGAGTCGTTCGTTGAGGCTCACATGACAGAATTAAGAATCGCATATCCAAGGAAAACAAGATGTGAGAAGTGGATTCAAGATGAGCACAACCGGACATTCAGGGAGTGGATAAGCCGATATTTGCATATGAAGCCTAGCGTTTCCCAAGACTTAATGAAGCTAGCAAGAGGACCGTCATCGATAGTTACAAGATATACATCGTACTTTGTCAATGGCTCCATCTTTTACACTCGCAAAAGAGATGAGAAGCATCCAGTCCAAAATAGTGGTGTGAGCCTTTGTGCCGAGTCTATGCATATTTCATCCACAGAGGACAAGAACCCGATATACGGTTCCATGAACTACTTTGGGTTCATTGAAGATATTTGGGAACTTGATTATTGCGGCTTGTGGATAGCACTCTTTAAATGCAAGTGGGTTGACAATAATTTTGTTAAGATTGATAAGAATGGCGTGACAGTGGTGGACTTTAGGCGTATGGGATACAAAAATGATTCTTTCATTATGGCGTTGCAAGCAGTACAGGTCTTTTACACAACAGATCCTGACAATTTAGAGTTATCATTAGTTGTGCCAATGAAGCCAAAATTAATCCGAGATGGCCAAGAAGATGTTGAAGATTGCACGGACATTCCATCGATCACGAACAGTTTGCCACCGGTGGAGGAGATTGATGATTTGGACGATGATTTCTCATACTTGCTTAGTTTAGATGTCGAGTAGACACTTGTTGAGAAGTCCAAAAAAAAAAAAGTTATAGCTTCAAGGTGTTTTATTTTTCCGATTTTGTACGTAATTTATAATAAGTTGTATTACGTTATATGTTAATTGCATGTGCACATTATAATATTTATTATATGCCATGGTGTAAATGAATACAAGATCAAAAAGAGAATTGGTATGGGCTGGTTTATGCATAACACACAGGTGTGGCCACCTGTGAGATTATAAATAGTTGAAAAAATAATTATTTCGAAACTTTTACTGCCAAAATACCATGATGGGTTATCTAAAAAACCATTGTTGAATATTTATAGCACGACGGTTTTTTAAATAAACCGTTGTGTTAGCTGTAGGAGCTACGACGACGGTCTCCTAGACCGTCGTCGTAGCCCCCACAGTGGGGGAAACCACGACGGTTTAGGAGACCGTCATCGTAGCCCCCCACAATGGGGGGCTACCACGACGGTCAAAGACCGTCGTGGTATCCATCTCGACGGTTTTTACAAAATCGTCGTGGTATCCGTCCCGGGAAATTTAAAAAATTACTTGGAAAGCGTGCACGTTTGCATATGGCCGAAATTTTACTCTTTATGCATAAAAACAACCCGAAAAACATCATTCCCTCCACTTTCTCTCTCTAATTTTTGGCAACTCCCTCAAAATTTTCTATTTAATTTTCAACAACTACCTCCTATTTCTCCCTCTTTGCTTGCCTTGCATCTTCCATTTACAATCTAATTTTCGGCCTTGCATCCTCCATTTTCTCTCTTTGCTTGCCTTGAATCCTCCATTCTCTCTCTTTGCCTTGCATCCTCCATTTTCTCTATTGGCTCTCATCTCAACTCTTTTCCTCGCCCTCTCTCTTTCCATTTACAATCTAATTTTGGTTTTTCGCCGTTGCCCACGCCCACGCCAACACCCACGCCCACGATTTGTCGCCGTCGCCCATTGACCCACCCATACCTACATTAAACGGTAAGTTTATGTTTGTTATTTCATGAAATGGTTGATGGAAGTTAGCTAAGATAATTCTAAACTTTATTTTCGGTTATTGTTGATTGTGTTTGTAATTTTGGGTCATTTTTGAAACGGAAAAAAGTATTGCTCTTGCATGTTAAATTTATGCACACTACATGTTCGACCAAATTCCTCTTTGAGTGAGACTTAGTTTCGGTTTGTTGTACAATGGTTTCGTGAGGCGATGGTTTTACCAAATTTCCATTGATTGTTCAATTCGGAAATGTCCATCCTAAATCCGTCCCTTACACATTCTGTGATTGTTGATTATGGCCGTGAGTTAGATTGCTTTAAAATAGCATGGGTAATGCACGGATTTGATAATTTTCCGGAAAAAATGTTGATGTTGTGAGTTAAATTTTTTACATGACATGTTTGCTAAATTGCCTTTTTGAGTTAGGAATAGTTGTAGCTTGAAATAAAAGGGCTCGGGGAAGGCACGGATTCAACAATTTTCCGAGAAAAGTGTTGATTTTGTGACTTATATGTTAGCGTTTGACATGTTTGATAATATGCTTATTTGAGTTCGAATTTGTTTTATATTGAATTAAATTGATTGGGTTATGTATGGATTCGACAATTTTACAGAAACCGTCGTTGATGTTGTGACTTAGATGTTAGCACATGACATGGAAAGATTGCATGCCTCTTTTGATTAAGTTGTGTCTCATTTCCGTAATTAATTAAGTAAAAACTTATGTTTACCTGCACGGATATACAATGATTTTATAATGATTATTGACAATAATTTTTTGTTTCATAACGTGTTTCAGTACAGAGTTGCTTTAGATTGATTTAAAATGTTGCAAGAGCACGAGGAGGAACACTCAACTCAAACTTAAATTGGAAAACCACGACGAACCAACTCACCTAGATTCAATCCCGATGAATATGGTAAATGAAGAGCAACTCTTATGAGAAGAGTCCACCAAGTTAGGACAAAGGGAGAACAACTTGAAGTTTCGTTCGACGCGAAAGGGCAACCTATAGGGAAGGGAGGAGATGCATTACAGAGTTAGATTGGAGTGCTTGCTTAAGAGCACATACCCATTTGGATATCCGACTTTTGAAGTGCCGATTTAGCCCAAAGGAAAGAAAGAATGTGGATGAAAATCGCAACTTCTTTCACTGTAGGTGAATTGTTTAAAAAACAAGTTTTAAAGTCATATGCAAAGTTGGCAAAAAATTTCAGATATGATCTTTACCAAGCTTTTGTAAGGGATCATATTGATGAAGAAGCTGTGTAGCAACGACCGGCAAAAGTGGTTCACAATTACCCTACCATCAGCCAGGATGGTTGGGAAACTTTCATTACGTATCGTCGGAACCAGGAATTCAAAATACTATCTGAACAAAGAAGTGAGACAAAAAAGAAACTCAAATATGGATCAACGGGAGGCCGAGATGGATATAGGAAACGTGACCAAGCACATGTACGTGAATAACTTGTTGAATTTGTAAATGGTATGTTTTACTTCCAATTTCTTCTTATATGTTTACTAAGGTAATTATCAAACTGTAGTTCGATAAGACGGGAAAATACGCACAGCGGCATGTAAATTAGCTGAACATGCGTGTCAACCCCGATAGATATTTCAAGAATGAAGCATGTAAACATATTACCGATATAATAGTAAATTTTCGAATCCAATTAAAATATATTAATATCGTATACTCATTTATGTTAATGAAGTCATAACATATTGTATAATTATTACAGGAGGACATCAGTGAATAACAAACACAAGGAAGTTTCGAATATGTGGGGACAGAGGACATATTGACCAAGGCATTAGGCAATGCCGAGCATTCGGGTTGGATTCAAGGTCAATTGAAGTTTGTCAAGCAGTCGCAATACTTCAACCTGGTGGGAAGTTCATCTGAAAATGCTGAAGTCTTGGATATGAAACGGTAGCTAGCCGTATTAGAAAGAACCGTACAGGAACTATGTGCGAAACACGGTATCAATCGAGAGACTATGACAGAGGAGCCGACCGCACCGATAGTTGATCAACACAACAGCTTCAAGACTAGTTGCACTCTGAATGAAAAAGGAGCTGAGGCATCGGATCCGAAGACCATGCCAAACGTAAGTAAGGAATGCCATTTATTTCTTCCTGATTTAATTAATGGAGGAGTTGTCCTTGTTGTAAACGGCAGGGCATACATGGAATGTATTCCAACGACATAGTCCATAGGATTCCTTTAGGTGAGGAGAATGTACGAGTGACAATTACAGTCCCAAAACTAAGAGGTGCACTCCTACTTATTCCGATACATGAAGCCAAATGTATTGAAGAAGTTGTCGATGGGTTTGTTGCTTGGCCGACAAGATTAGTCATTGTTCAACCAAGTTTGAGCCAGGCAAGCAAAGGTCCTAGTCATGCTCCTGACCGAGAAGCCGAGGGGAGCAAACGAACCAAAAAGAAAGCGGGGAGGAAGAAAATACAGTCACAACCGGAGGTACAACAACAACTGGCGCAAGAAGAAATACCTTCGTTTGACTTTACTGACATGCCCTTCGATTTGAAACCGTTGGCATATTACGCACAAAATTCCATGCGTGACGGTACCCAAATAATCTGCCATCAACAATAGTTCGCAATTGGCGATGACATGCCCATATATATTGGGTTTAAAGATGTCTATCATTTTATAACATTTAAAGAAAGCAGTGTAAATAGCATAATGGTTTATATCAGGTAATACATTTTTCCTTAAACTATTTAATTATTTATCCTTCTTAACCTTAGTTACATCATTTTTTTGTAACAAGGCAGCCTAATTATTTTGCAGATACTTAGCAGATTGTTGTGCAAGAGCAGGTATGGATCAACGGTTTGAGTTTATTTCTCCAATCCTCGTCTCACCAGTTCAACGCGTTGCCATTCGCGCCGCCTACGTTCGAGAAAGGGCCGATTACATTATACGGATCTTAAGATACGCTCCACAGGGAAAGCTATTTCTCATGCTATATAACAGTGGCCAACATTGGATCTTGGCAGTTATTGATCTGTGGGATGCCTCGGTCTTATATTTTAATCCTTTCGGAAATGAATCGGGTGATGATTTTAAAGACCTAATTATGACATAAGTATTTTTTGATGTTCATATATCTGATTCTATGCATACAATAATTGTTGTTGTAATAGATTGTTTTGAAATTGTTAGGACACTTAAGGAAATGGAAGGTGTTGGTGGGAGGAGGAGTCAGACAGCGACGGAATTGGGAGACTTTGATTGAGATTGCTTGATGTCCAATACATGAAGATTTATGTAGAGTGCGGTTATTTTGTGTTAGCATTCATGCAAGAAATAACCCTCACTGTTGATGGACTAGCCGCTCTTCAAACGAAGGATTTTTATATCGATGCTGACATGACTTTGGTTAGGCAAGAGTGCGCTAGGTTTGTTATGCCGTTTATTCAATATTGACTAAAAACAATATTTTTTTTTGGGTATTATATGCATATTAATTGTACAAATCTAGGTCATTATAGACTATATTTATCATTTTATAGGTTGATTTGCCACGGGGAATGAATCGAATTCTCAAATTTTTTTTTCACACTTACCACGACGGTTAAGAACCCGTCATGGTAGCTCGGGTATCACGGCGGTTAAGTAACCGTCATGGTAGCTCGGAAACCACGACGGTTAGTGTACCGTCGTGGTAGCCGAGCTACCACGACGGTTTTAGAACCGTCGTGGCACGACGGTTTTCAAAACCATCGTGGTATCCTAGATACCACGACAGTTTGTTTACCGTCATGGTATCCTCAATACCACAACGGTTTTTTAACCGTCATGGAATTCAAATATATACCACGATGGTTTTTTAACCGTCGTGGAATCCAAATATATACCACGACTGTGGATTCCACGACGGTTAGAAAACCGTCGTTTAAGTATTACCACGATGGTTTTTAACCGTCGTGGAATCTATATTCTGTAGTAGTGCAACTTCAAGCTTAAAAATTCCATTTCAAACCTTCATTCTAAATGCAAATTAAATCTTCGTGAAAAATACATGTAGTTTGAGCAGACAATCTTAGGAAGGGCTCCATTTGCGGAATTGTGGCATCCACCACCTCCCTGTAATATTATGTGTAGTTCTACAATGCCTACGAAATGAAAATTATCCTGAATCGCGTTTTTGGAAATTTCTGAACTAACAAGAAGATCCAATGGATATATACAATTCAAGTTGAAATAATAACAAATATACTAATAGTCTTTTAAAAAAAAAAGTTTAACTACCAGAGGAATAATTCTCAGAAATAACATATGAAAAAAAGAAAAGAAAAGGAAAGAAAAGAAAAAAAAGAACAGTTTAATATGTATTTTGTTGACAGCATCTAACAGGGTGACCAGGCACAGAGTTAGTGAAGGCCCAGGGGTGCTTATTTTATTCCTTCTATTTTAGCCAATAAAATTCTCACCCGCTCTTCTCAATTTTTTATTTTCCTTTTAGCCTATATTTTTGGTAGAAATTTACATGTTGGATAGTTCTAGAATTAAAATTCAATGGGGGCATAAATATGTACTAAATTCGTAAACCAAATAGTTGAAAAAAATTTTGACAAATTTTTAACTTTTTGTTGATGAAATTTAATATTATGCATATTTTAAAACAATATCACATAAATAAAACTTAAAAGTATAAGTATTTCAACTAAACCCTAATTTCTTTTTTTTTTTTTTATAGAAAAAAGCATGCATTTTTTAAATATTATTAACATAAATTATGATTAACGAAGCTAATAACTTTGACAAGAAACTAAATTTTTGATATTAAAGTATGAGAAACAAGGCTAGAGGAAAGGAAGTTAAAAAAATAAAAAAAAATTGATGAGATATAGTAACAAAATAAATAGTGATAATAGGTCTGGAGAAACTGGAGTGGAATAAAAAAGATACATACACAGAGTTGAAGGTTATAGGAATAGAGAGAAGGAAAAAACGGAAATTGAAAAAGAGACTTTAGGGGAAGAAAGATAAATTGAAAAGGGTGAGAGATTTGTCTATGAGCGAGCGTAACGAAATAAAAAATAATTAAGAATTAAAGGAATTTGATGAAAAATTTTGAAAAATGAAAAGGATTTCCATATAATACATTTTTGTTTCTTCAGTGGGGGCACGTGGCCCCTCTCCTTTTGACGTGGATCCGTCATTGCATTTAGGCCCCTTTCTCTAAAAGATTAAGTAAACAATCACTTACACTAAAGGTTAATTAAAAGTTTATTTTTTTGAAATTTTTTGTGCTAAATATATCATTAACGTTGAAGCATAGAAGAGAAGGAATTTATATTTTGTACTACAGTTAAGATTGGTCAAGAGATAAGAGTTAGATTTGTTAATAAAAAATAAAATCTATTAGTTTATCGATTACATCCGTCAAGATAATTGTAATTTTAATAATTAAATATTTGTCATAATTAACCTCACTCAAAAAAATTTCTGGTTTCATCACTGGGGGACCATGGATCTCAGTGACCATGGACTGTTCTTATGTTCTTCTTCATAAATTACAAAATAAATTTGACCAATTCAACACTTCAATTTACACCAAGTTTTCAAAATGTTCATTTTCAAATCCAAATGAAGAGAAAAATACTCCATCTAAGTGCGGAAGTATCTTTACCTGTTTTAAATCCGATACATTATTTTAGGATTCACTAAGGAAGAAGGGAGGGAGGGAGGGGGAAAGAAGATAACTTTTCGGTGATTTCACTTTATACGAAAATTAGACCCAATTTACCTTGTATATCTAGATATATATCTATTTCTATAAAGAAGAGAGAATATATCTAAACAAATGCAATATATGAAAAGTGTCACCCTCATTAATTAATAGAGAGTATTCAATCAGCCAAAATATTCAAATAGATATTTTTTATATTTGATTTTATTCTAAATAGAATTCATATGTTAACTATATTAGGTCATACATCATTAGGTTCGAGCAAAAAGTCCAACATCAAAGATAGCTAGACAACCATAAATTGAGGTAATCTTGCAAACAATAAAAGACAAGACACCAACCATACTAGACCATACGACTTTAAAAAAAAAAAAAAAATGTCAAACACCACACACACTCTTTTTCTTTTATTCAATATCAATCAAATCAAATAATTATCTAGTAAAGAACGTAATAAACTCCACGAGCTTGTAGTTTGCTAAGAAATATTAATCCAGTGACCATCACAATTCAACCTCTGAGCTATGATTCTGTACTTTGTTTCACTGAATTTGTTCTCCTCTTCATATATGATGATTTTGTCCCCAACTCTGAGCCCTGTATAGTTGACAAATTGGAGCCAACCATCCGGCTTAAAAACTGGCGACCAATGTGGCGCTTTGATTTGAATGGCGCCGAAAAATTCCCAAAACATCCCGATTCTGTCAACAACTTGGAGCTGTATCTCTTGATCTTCACCGAAAGACGGAAAATATAGCCAGCCACTCGACGGGAACTGAGAATCTCTTCTCTACGTCATCTTGAGTAAGCTGCTTGAGAAGGCCATCATATTTGATATTTTTATCTTCTTCAATTTGGTATCTCAATAAGGTTTGTGAAGTCATTGAATGGTCCAAGAGGCAGCGTTTATACATAGATAAAGGTATAAGCTGTTCGTATTTTTCTGTGTTATTTCTCAAATTCATACAATAATTACGAACGTTATTTTTACTACATTCTCAGGAAAACAAAGCAAAACTTCCATGAGACTGAAGACGAAATTCATTTGTAACTGCTCTGAAACAACTGTTTTCGTTAGAGATATCAAACCTTTAAACAATTTTTCATGTAAATTAAAAAGTTCAAAATCCATGGTTCAAACTTTCTTTAGAATATAATAATTAAAACGATCCCTTTTTTGGGGTCAAAAAGTTCCTTTTTTTGTCAGCCCTTCAAACGGATCAAGTTGAATTATAAATACAAATCATGACTTTTTTAAAGCACTAAATGGTCCTATTATTTCCTTTTAAATTGATATTTACTTGTATGTTTCTAATTTCTTTTTTTAAGACTTGTATCTTTTTTTTTTTTTTTTTTTTTTTCATTCGAAGTAAAACTTGCTTACAATTAATAGACTAAATCAGCCAAAACTGTAGGAGCTATAAATCTTGAAACTTTATCGTAACCATAAATCTGATTTTCTAGAATAAACACAGAAGCAGTAAGACAATGAGCCACTCTATTAGTTTCACGGCATATAGCAGAGCAAGACCACTGGGGTGAAACAGAGAACAACTCAATAATATCACTGATCACAGCTCCTTCTTCTACAAGCGAATCACCACAATTAACCGTTTGGACAACTCGTGTGCATCAACATCAGCAATCTAGATACAAATCCCACAATCCTTGACAAATAGGAGATTTTACTTAAGAGCAAGACACTCTGCCATAAGTGAAGAACATGAGCCCTATATTTTCTTTGCTTGTACTACTAGAAAAAGTAGATTACACGACACAAATTAGATGATGGTTTTCAAAAACCGTCGTCTTATGTATAAGTTTCGACGACAGTTACCTAATAACCATCGTGTAATCTATCAAAATAAAGAAATAAACTCTGCGACTCCCGACTTGTCTCTCTCTTTTCCTCAGGCCCTAAAATCCAACTTTCTCTCTGCCCCTCAAACCTTAAAACCTTAGCCTTCTCTCTCTCTAACCCCAAACCATGCTCATCTCTCTCTCCCTACGTTGCCGACCACACTTCTCTCTCGTGATGCTGGGCCTAAAACTGAGAAGCTCACACAATTTCACCTTGCTCCGCCACCATTGTTGCTCCACCCAGCCTCTTTCCATTCAGATTGCACAATTTCTGTCATCGCCTAGACTGATTCAGTCACAAGACAAGTAGTGAACAGGTTTATCTTCCAGATTTGGTGTTTGATTTTATTTTTATTTGGGTTTGTTCGAGCTTAATTCCCTCTTAAATTACAGAGAAATCTCAGGTCTTAAAACCTTAGAATTTGCTTCAATCTTTTTAACCATTCTCTCTTTGTGTTTTCTTTACTCATGTGGGTTTTGTAGGTTTATCTCTAGATTTATTTGACAGCCGGGAAATTTTTATAATCAAGTTTGTTTATTTATTTATTTTTGATTTTGCTTCTGGCTTCTTAGTCATTATTCCTTTTCCTTCAATTTGTGCAATTTTTTATTTTTTATTTTGCTGGATTTGGCATATCGTTTTGTACTTTGTTAAATCTTTCCTTTTGGTTTTGGTTTTTGCTTTTTTTTTTTTCCCTTTGGTTTTATGTTTTGTTGGGTTTTTTTTTTCCCTAATAGTTTTAGGATTTGTTTGTATGTTAATGAACCAAAAACAACTGAATAGTAAAGGATTTACTTTGGTTGAGTAATGAATTCAGTTTCACAGCGCACAAGTTATTCGACAAAATGTCTAGAACAATTTTTTTCTTCAATTCCTATATTGATGGTTGATGGTTGAACAATCTTTTAATTGACCATATGAAATCTCATATAGGGAAGGGGCTTTAAGTTTGAATTATATGAGGATAATATTTACTAGTCAAGATGTTTGTATGACTGCTATAAAGGTTGTTGTCATTATTGTTCTGAATTATGAGTTATATAAAAGTTGGAATTATCCACATTTATGTTTACATGTATCTTCAATCTTTTATGAGAATTGAAGTATGCATATTATCACCTCACATTTCAAATCTTATTGAAGAATTTAGTTCAAAGTTTTTTGCAAATCCATTTGTGTAATGTTTTCTTTCCAAGGTGATGGTGCTGTTAGCTAGCTTTTTCCTTGATTTGATAACCAACATTTCTACAATTCATAACTCTTCCATCAAGGTTAAGAATTTAGGCTCATACTTTAAACTTTTTCATTCCTTCCTTTAAAAATTAGTTGAGATCTAGTTATATTATGTTTTATTTTTCCCTTCCACTAGGAACTTTCCTGTTTGTACAGAAGAACAATTCAATAAATTTTGAACTCTAGAATCTCTATTTCTAGCTTATATTGTTTTGTTCACCTGCCAAAATTTAAAGGATGGTTTTTATAATTTCTTTCACTACCATAGCATGTCAAGACACTTGAAAGCTACCAAAAATGCAGTTATGGCGCAATGGAAGTCAGCAAGCCAAGTAAAGAACTTGAGGTAAATATACTTGGCTATTAACTGATGAGTACAGCCTGTTTTAATTTAAAATTAATTTGTGAGGTGGCTACCATAACGTATAGTATCTTTAAAAAAAATGAAAAAAAAATTAAGTTCAATTAATCGGTTTTTGACATTGATGTGTACTATAATAGCAGAGCAGCAACAACGAGTAAATGAAATTGAAAGGAAGATTTGAGTCCTCACAATGAACTCAAATGTTCTACATCTTCGATAATATTCTACTATATATATATATATCATAAAAAATAAATTAAAAAAAAACTTAAAAGTACTTGTTACAAGAATTTTACTATTAGTTAACTACGTTAAATATCTTTATATTGTGAGTGTGTGTGATCAATAGGTGCAGATATTATTTAATGAATTTCTTGGTAATTTGGTTTTGTTGATTTCAATGCAAAACTTGCTTAATTGCCTTATCACTAGACAGAAAACCAAATGAAGAAATCATCTTTTTATCACTGTGTTGTTAGAAAGTAGTAGCTATTTGATTAATCCAAAACTTCCATAGGGATTGTAAGGCAGTCTGGTTATCTATTGCAGATGAAGGCCTATACCCTGTTTAGAGACATTATTCTAACAGGAAAGGTATGCAATGCACCTTTTGTTTTCTTCTTTTGTAAATGAAGGAATTTACTCTCTGTTATATAATTTATGTTCTTCTAATTTGTTATACTTTGTTCAAGTTCATTGCATTTTTTTTTCCCATTTCTTCATCCTTTATGATTTTTAATCTTTCTTTCTAATTGAATTTGAGATCTTTCCACACTTTGCATTCAAGTACATAAAATTGTAGAATATATAGCTCTAATTAAAACTGCAGGGTACAAAAAGGGGCAGTGATTGTCATTTACAATGCTATTGTAGGCCTTACTTATTTTCTTTGGATTTCATTGCAAGAAAATATGAACTCTTATACTCTCATTGGAAAAGAGTCTTCATTGGAACGAGTGCATGTCTTCGTGATTTTTCACATCAGTCAAAAACCATGTATTTGCTCAAATATTGTTCCACAATGGAGTTTCCCATCTCAGAATTAACAAGTTTTGTAATATGTTTTAGTTGGATCAAGTTTGTATTATGTTTCGATTGGGCAAATTATTATTATTGTATTGTTATAAAATTACTTTTTTGTTATACTAAATAAAATAGTTGTAATACTTTCCCCATTCTCTGAATGTCCACGTTATTAGTAGCAATTCAAAAAGTGGGTTGTAAAATTTAGAATTTTTTAAAAAAAAATCTGAAACCACATTCCACGATGGTTTTTAAAAACCGTCGTGAAAGGTACAATATTTCACGACAGTTGGCCATAAAACTGTAGTGGAAAGTGTCACACAACTAAAAGAAAGCATGACACTTTTGACCTATGATGACAGTTATAAATCGTCGTGATATGTCAGACATAGCATGACGGTTAAAAAACAGTCGTGGTATGTCCTAACATATCACGACTGTGGATTTCACGACGGTTTTTTAACAGTCGCGGTAGCTTTCGACGACGGTTAAAAACCGTTGTGTAATCCACAATTTCTACTAGTGTTGACAACCCAAAATAGTCCTATCTGAGTCATGGATAACAGTCCCCACGCTTATGAAATTCATTCCAGATCGAACCGAAGCGTCAATATTAGGGGGAGTTTGGAGGACAATTTCAAACTCATAGATTTAAACTCAATTTTTGTCTTTTTCTGAAAAAAGTTTTTTGTTTTTTGTTTTTTTTTTTGAAAAAGTCAACAAAAATTACTATTGAAACTTAAAAATCTTAACTCAAACTCATATACCAAACACCCCTAAGTTTCATATTCTTTTCAGGGGGTCGAATCCACTGTTTGTTTATTTTATCCGGTACAACCACTGGGTCATATTCAACTATACAACAAGCTTGGTAGTCACCAAGAAAATGGTCAGCCTTCTCCCAAGTCTCCATTGCTGAAACCTTTGGGCCATTATCGATCCATTGACTCCTAGCTATCCAAATAGCCCAAGCAAAAACACAAAAGATCTCCAAATTGGTCTTTGAAGCCATGTTACTCCAATCACACACAAACCATAGGAGGATCCAACCTTAACATTACTAATGACTGCCCACAAGCTACTAGAATCTTAGACTTCACGGGCATATATACTTACAATCCCACAATACATGCCACACATCTTGCATATAATAATAATAATAATAATAAATACTAATAAATAATAATAAATAAATAATGAAAAAAAAAACTCAAAGTTTCTTGTCAATTTATTGATTATCATTGTCTAATTTTAGGAAAAAGATCGTTTTCTTTTTTTGTTTTTAAATGGAATTTTTTTAAATGAAAGATAATACAAAAAGAACTAATGCTAAATTTGTTTCAAAACAAGTGTGAAAATATGCTTTGGAGGATAAAAAAAGAACTTGGGGTTAATGAAAGATCTAATTAGATCTAAGACCATCAATATTGTGTTTTGTTTGTATTAATACTATATTTGTTACAATATATATAGTATTATCTTATTTTATGCTCCAAAGTATAATGCCATTAATTCTAATGCTAATTTTACTTTTGTCATCATTATTATGTTTTGGAACTTATAAAAGTGAATAAATTAAAAACGAAAACATTATACTAATTAATTGCATGAAAAAGTCAATACAACAACTAAAATAATATGAGAAAATCAGGTAGAGAGTCATGTTTTCATGTTTTGAGTGCATCTTATAATTTTGTTCACTCTAACATTAAAGTTGATAATTTTAATGTTATGAAATGGTAAAATTATCAGCTTTAATGTTATGATAGACATAAATATAAAGAAATGTCAAATTTATAGCTTTCTTGGATATAACTCAAATAAAATCAAATGTTAAATTTGATATTGGTTATACTTTGTAATAAATTTACCATAAAATTTAAAATAAGTAAATTTGGTATCAAGATAATCAAAATGTATCATTGACACAATAATATAATATTACATTGAAAATACTCTAACATAGTACTTTAATAGCACCGTCGTTGTCAAGTATAAAAGACCTACGTACCTACACAATACGTGAGGCTAAAATTACAATGGAGATCGACAAAATTAATTGCATCTACCCAAGTTTTATTACAAGTTTAATGAGTTTAAAGCTAAACCAATGTTTAAAAATAGTTTTTCGACTAATTAAGCCAAAAACAACTTTTGATAAACTCTATCAAAACATGCCATTAAGATAATTGGACTGTTGTTATACAATTATGTCTCTGTTCCAAATTTTGTAGTTTATTGATTATTAATTGTACTAATTAGGACTGTTTGACAAACATACCAATAATAATGAAAATGAAATCAGGTTTAATTAGCATATGCTAATTATTTTTTAGAGTGGAACGAGTGCATTCTATTTAATAAGAAAAAGCCATATCGGCACTTACAGTACACTACATAACTTTAAAATTATAGCATAATCTAAAATATTAGTACTAAATTGCATAATTAGAATAAATAATAATGTAAAAACCCAAAAATATCCCCTAAGAATCTCTCTCCTCTTTCGCCTCTCTTCCCTGTTCATCTGTCCCAATCACTCCCTATCAACCACTACAGTCGACGACGATGTCGACAGCGACGGTGCTGGGATCAGAACAACGACATGAACTAGGATCATGTTGTCATTGTGATCTTCAACATCGGCTAGCCGTCATGACTCAGGAGGAATGCCGTCGCAATCCACAATTGCTGAAATTGCGAAGTCGCGAAAACCCTAACCGGCTCTCATGACCTCCATTAGAGAGATAATAGATTTCACCGTCATGATCTTTGGTAGATCGGGCTACGATTGGAAAATCATGAAACCGGTGTCTGGATTGGTTGTTGTTCTTGTTTTTTATTTTTGGTTTTTGTTTTTTTTTTTTGGCAGGTTTCGCTGTCATGAGCATGAAGTTTCCGGATCTCGTTGCCCTTCACCCATCCATTGTCCGTGTCGTAACAGACCAACGCTATGAAATCAAGATCACGCAAACGGTTGCAACTTCTCAGACCAACAGCCCTGGTAGTAGCGCCTGGATCTAGGGTTTTAAATTTGGGGGTGATATGATTTTGGGATTTTAGGTTTTTTTGTTTTTTGTTTTTTTTGTTTTTGTTTTTAGAGTAAATACTAATATTTACATGTAAATACTATTTATATGTAGATACTAATATTTACATGCATATTAAATATTACTTAGTAAATATTGATATTTACATTTAAATACCAGGATTTACTAATATTTTTCTTTTATTTTTTCCCGATATTTTTCAATAATCACTATTAAAACTCAAAAACTCAAACAAAAATTAACAAGCTTACATGTAAATACTGATATTTAATGAAAATACTAGTATTTATTGTAACATCTGATATTTATCAATTTTATTAAGTAAATCAATGTGTTATTTTAAAAATTAATTTATTAAGTCAATTAGAATATTTATTAGTAAATCAAAATATTTACTAGAAAATCTTAGTATTTGCTAATGAATTTAGAATTTAATTTATTTTTAAAAATATAAATTTCTCATGGAAATCAAAATATTTACTAGTAAATCTAGTATTTAACAGTATTTATATTTTCTAAAAATTAATAATTATCAAGTGAATCAAATACAATACATAATAGTAGACCTTAGTATTGACTACGTTGTTTTGAAAATTTTCAATTTATGAAAGTATTATAGTATTATATTAATGTGTATTTACAAGTAAATAAAAGGATTTAGAGGGATTTTTTTTTCCTTCCAAACTGTCTATTTTAAGTTAATTAATAATAACTTATACGAATTTATAGAAAAACCATTAAACTTTTAAAATTTTCAAAATGAATCCTAAATCTAGATCTAGATCTGCAACGGCATCACCGGAGATATTGACGGAGCTTGGAGAAGGAGGTCGCATGTTATCGGAGACACCGCCAGATCTAGTCGAAGATGGAGATTGCAACGAAGACGGAGATCGTGTGTCATCGAAGTCCCTACCAGATCTTTCCGAGGATGGAGATCAGGATCTCCAAAGCTTCGCAAATGCCATCACCCGAACTCGCTGATGGTGCTCCTACCCCAAGCCTAGCGCCGTTGTCGTCCACTGTCGAAGATCTAGGGTCGTCGTCTTGCTGTCACTGCAGAAGCTCAACTGTCACCATCTTGATCGCAACTCACGAGTTCGCCAGATCTTAGAAGCCTGTAACAACCCATCCGTAACCGTCATCTCGCTGAGATCCTCCACCACAGTTGCAAAAACCACCAGCGCAGCAATCATCACCGCCGCCGTCATCGAGATCTTCTACCGTTGTTGCGAAACCGGCAAAGAAGAGAGAGAGAGACAGAGAGAGGGAGAGAATGGGAAAGAGTACAAGATTAGAGGGAGGGGTAAAATTAAAGCACATAATTAATTTTAAAAAAAGAAATAGAAATATGCTATAATTTATCTTTTTAAAAGCCTGCTATAATTTTCAATAGTATTTATAAGATTACTATATCATACAATTTTTCTAATTAATTAATAATTTGAATTGAGATTTATTTGCAAATAATAATAAGAATAATAATAATAAAATTATTTAGCTTTATATCATTTCTATATACTTCGTACCGGGCGTAACATTTAAATCTTTTTATTATTATTATTATTTTATATATTTTACTTTATTTAAAAAAGAAGTGCAATTTTCATCAAGTTTACAATGAAATATTGTGATGTTGCATTGTGAAACGGAAAACAGTTGACACATTTTATTATTAGATCCGTTGTAGTTTCTACTAACAAGACGACAACTATCGAGCTATAAGTCAACTTTCCAGCCACTAGCACGTACGTTTACTTTGACTTCAACACGGATATGATAACTTTTTCAAATATTTCCTAATCCCAAACCTAATCCTAAATTTTAGGAATTAATTAAAAAAAAAAAAAAAACACACTCGGACACCAGCAACAAAATAGAAAACTAAACCCAAAAAAAAAAAAAAAAAAAGACAGAGTAACGTAATTAGATAAAATTGTCTAAGTTCCTATTTGCACAAGCAGGACACACCAAAAAAGATAGGTACAACATAACATGATTATTACATGGATCCAGTCTGACATATTTAAATAAATTAGATGTGCTTGATGCGATTTTTAGACATGAAGCATGCTAAGAGTATGGACACGGGCACGGGCCAGGGTAGAGGCACTAGCACAGGCATAGGTATGGACATGAGCATGAGTGCAGACACAATAGGAGCACGAAAATGGCACATCCTCTTTTTTTGTGATTCTTTTAATAATATCATATTCGAATTATAGTGTTTTTTTATTTTTTTTATTTTTAATATGGACTTATGAATACTTCATCTAGTTTGAGTTTTTACATGATAATGTTTTTAGCTTTTCAATGTTGTAGTTTCTTTTTCATAATATACCTTTTTTTTTTTTTGGAGTTAAAAATCAATGTTTTTTTAATTATATTCAAAACTTATTTCTTATTATTTAAATTTTTAATTGTTGAGCACGATTAAGGCATGGATATGTAAATAACGCACTATGTTTATAAACAGGTCGTCGATTAGGCTTGATGCTATAAATTAAAAATGAGTAGGACATGCTTATTACATGGCTCGACATGAGCATGAGACGATGCAATAATGAGCACAAAATAAATGAGCTAGCCTGACTGGTTTAGCATCTCTAGTGATAGAAATAACTTATGTGGTTGCGAAACTCAAGTATTAATCAAATGGGAATTAGAATAAATTATATTAGTTTTTTTTTTTTTTCCCGAATAATCTGTATGTCTTTAAACTCTATAACGAAATGAAACGAAACACACATCTTTACACAAGAAGAGAGAGAGACCCACCCCCAAAACTCCATCTTGTTCAATAGAGGATAGAACGTAGATGACGAGTACAATCAAATAAGAAAAACCATAATCTGTAATTGCAACAACGATAACCAGTGGCGATTTCTAGCGGTGACCATCTCGGTGGATATTTGGCTGGTGGCGGCAGCATCTCTCTCTCTCTCTCTCTCTCTGTGACCAAGTGCGACAGACATTGTTGAGTTGAGATTCGACTTCTCGGCGATCTCTCGGATGTGAAGCCTGTGGCAACGGTAGCATTCAACAGAGTAGAGCATTCAACAGAGTAGATATTATTATTATTATTATTTGTACTCTTAGTTGATTTTTCTTTAAAACTGTTTTTGGAGTTTTTTTTGTGGATAATTCTTTTGGTATTCTGATTATGTTTTCTCTGAATTTTTTTTTTAATAATCTTGTGATTTTTTGTTGATAAATTGAGAAGATATTAAAATAAAGTAACATATTTGAAATAACCATTTTAAAAAATATACATATATATTTGAAATAGCGTCATGTAAAAACTCTCGTAGATAAAGAACAGAATATGATATAGTAATTAGATATAATATTTTACATAATATGGTTGAATAAAAGAAATAATCTGGTAGATTACCAGTCTACCAGATTACTCTCTAGCAACTAAGTCAAAGACGACCAACTATTTTGTATGGGAAATAAAAAAAATCTTGTAGATTACTAGAATAATCCAGTAGACTACTAATAGTTATCAAGTAGCTTACCAACAATAATCCACTACATTACTAAAAGTAATCTACCAGAATACTCTCTAACGATCAAAACCAGAGATGGTAAAATATTTTACAATGAGAATAAAAAGTAATTTGGTAGTTTACCACCAAAATGCTCTCCGACAACCAGAGACTAGAGACTATCAGTTCTCATATAGATTTCAGTCAACGGAGAGTGTTCTAGTATATTACCGGTGGCTAGTCGCAGGTAATTTTGTAAATATATATTATATGTTGATATTTGATTTATCTTATTAGAGGCCAAAAAGTGAAACCACTATAGATGAGACATTATTTTACAGGTGTGCTATTTGAGGGGTAATCCTTCAAATCACCTAAAATTCAAACTGAAATTTATCTTGAATATCTCATTCAAGTTTTGAATTCTTAAGTTAATCATGGTTCATTGTGTCTAATTTTTAATGATTGACTCTACTTTTATTTGAATGATTTTCATATTTATCTATTAATGGGTTTCATGGAAAACAAATCAAGTTCGACTTTTGGCATTTCTTGAAGTCCGCATATAAAAGCGTCAATATTATCATGAATACTAGAAATAGAATGGAGTGGTTAGAGGCTTTCCAGAGTAGAGTCGCTGGGGACTTCTCTTCTAAATAGCCCCATCTCCTCTTGAAAAGGAATGAGATCCCATCCCAGCTCACTCATAAGGAGTCTCTTTCTTTCCATCACAAAAGCATGCCAAGAAACCCATAAAATTTCATCTCCTAATGTCATGAAATTTAGAAATTCCATTATTATCTAAGTCAAGTTTTCTAAAAAATTTTCAGAAATCATGAAAGTTCATTTCTAGAGGCAGCCCATATTCATCTCTAGATCGATCGAGTCACCTTGACGGACATTTGAGAGGCAGCACCTTAATCATCTCTAACTCATCCACTGGATCTCCTTCAGTCACATTTGATTACTTCTCTCTCCATTCTTCCCTCTCACTAGTTTTTTTTTTTTTTTTTTAAATTATTATTATTGCGTTTGCAGGTCCATCCGGCATTTTGGCAATAAATAAAGGACGTCTTATAGGAGCCATCCTTCTTTCGATTTTCTTTGAGCCTAATCAGACCCAACTGATCATGATGGAGGCCTTGCCTTAGTCATTAATCTAGCTCTGTGACATCACTGGCCATGTTTATTCACGACCAGCCATTTAGAGATCACCATGTCAACACCCACGACATGTAGCCTGCCCGATCTATTGGTTTCCATCAATAATGTTCAACACCACACTGATAAAAAATAAATCTCATAATGTAGAACATAACGATAAAACCTACTATTTATTTATTAGTTGTAATGTTCCACACAACTAGGTACCCGAAGACATTTTTCATGCATCACAACCACGGCCTAATATACGGCTATTACATCCAGGCATAAGAACTTATTGAATTGCGTTGATCATACACAAGATGATAGATCTTTTATATTGGCTTACCAGCTGAATTGCGTATAGCGATGAAAACTATTGCTACGGCATTATGAAATTTTACGTTATTTTTTTTTTCCCTTTATGACTGATTGTCAAACTCAAGCATTATAGGATTGCCAATAATTTATGTCATACATGTCTTCAAAAGTGATACATATACATTTGTGTATATATATATTATCCGTATAGGAATGCCACCAACAATTTGTATCATACGTATCTTTAAGAGTGAGGGAGAGAGAGAGAGAGGACTCCATTTTATTCAAGAGAGGATAGAACATGTATATATATATAGATGACGAGTACACTTAAGAAAAACCACAATCCTTGAAACAGCTTAATAACAAACAAAAAAAAAAAAAAAGTAACATTTATAGAAGCATAAAGAACGAACATTAAAATTAAGATACTATAGAAGATATAGTAGGACCTACTTTTATTGACTAGAAGCAACAGTTGTACTTTTTCAATACTAATAGAATTAAGTACGAGTCATTCTTTTATCAAAGTCATACTCTATTACAACTTGAATTTGTCCGTCGTCGAGCTTTCGAATATGAATGGTGTCTCCCATCTTAACCCCAGTTTCCCTCACAAACTTAAGCCACTCTTTAGACTGTAAAACTGGCTTTAAGTAGCCTGTAGAGCGAGTTGACAGCATGAGCGGATACGACTTGATCGTTGATTTGTCACTCAAACTGATTAGAGACACGTCAAATTGAATCTTATCCTGACCCCTAGCTGGGTAAGGCAAAATGTTACCGAGCCATTCCGACGGAATCGTCAGCTTCTCTGTGGTATCTGTCTTGTTTAGCTTCTTCTGCAAGAACGCCATTGCTTTTGATTTTCTTCTTCTTTTGCTAGCTAGAAGAAAACTAAAGTTATCTCTTGCTGCTATGGTATTGCATGATCAATTTCAGGTCGATATTTATAGACAAAACTACAGCAGAGGTTTGAGAAATTAAAGACAAAATATGCAATCATAGTGGGTCTACTACTACTAATTTTGCTTCTCATTTTCCAACGAGTTTGGAGCTCTAGTAAAGAAAAGAGGATCATTCTCGTCTGTGCTCCTATCAATTTTATCTTTCGAATTTTAAAATCTCTTATTTTGTAGACTTTTTTTTTTAACCTCATTTAATCCCTTATGTCAGAATTTGGATTAAAAAATAAACAGAAAAAAGTAAATCAAGTGCAGTCATATGTTCTTTTTCCATTTGTTTTAAAGTAGAAATCTTAACAAAATATGCCTGGTAAGACTAATTTTCCCAATTTTTCTATTTTGTAACCGATTTTAATAAAATAAGTAAAGCTCAGTTAAATTCAAAATTCGTATGACAAATAAAAGTCAATTTTTATTGGTAGTTTTTTTTTTTGAATAATGTGTATATTATTATGGACTATGAAATATTGATTAATGAATGTTATCTTAATTTCGCAGGCTCCTTGGTCGATTAAAATTCTAACTAAAAAGAAAAAGAAAAAGGTTAGACAAAAGGCAAGCTTGTCTTGATAGGACAGAATACATACAAAAAGCAAGCTGACCCACCACATAAGCAGTCTACGTACGACCAAGACAAACGTAAGTGTATGTGATTACTGATTATAGTAGCTGAAAAGAGATACAATTCAAAAACCGCCTAAAAAGTTGTCGTTATCCTTCAAGTCTTTCCAAGTAACCAAAAAAAAAAAAAAAAAAAAAAATCTTAAGATTTGAATCTAGTAGGGACACAAATAAAAATAAATTATAGCAAAATTAGATATAAACTTCTATGATTTATAAATAAAAATGTTTTATTGAGTTCTCTATGCATAATGATAAATAAAAGAATAAGAAATTAAAATTAAACTCTTAAACAAGTTCATAAAATCTGAAATCATTTTACTAAGAAAATACAATTTTACATATCTCAATATGTTAATTGTGTCTCTTGAAACTAATTAATTTTGGGAAGCAAGTAAACTTTGAATCTAAAAGTTGTGATTTTTTTTTTTCAAATTTGATGGGCTGCTGGCTTTCAACGCTACATTTAGTTCATAAGAAAAAAGTACGAAGAAAAGAAAACACTTTTTTTATTTTAAAATGAAATAGTATGATAGCAAAGAAACCCCGAAAAAAAAAAAAAAAAGATATAGTAAAAGATGTTTTAAAAGATGTTTTTCGGCCAGAATAATGATTAATCTTGTTGCAACACATTAGTTCACTAACTAGACTCAGTCAAAAACCATGATTGCATAAGATTCAGATTTAAGTTCACTTTATAATTTTTCTCCAGTTGAGAAAACAAAATTGATTCTAGCAAAAAATCAATAAGGCAATTTTTCGTGGTCAAATCAAATCACATCAAATATAGACAAAGACAGATTAATGGTGTAACTAAACAAAGATTTTAAGTGATTACTTTCGTAATTTAACGGTATTTTTTCACTCAACTCCACTAAAATATGAAGACTTCGAATTTTCTACCTCTAACTTCTAAAAATTAAAAAAAAAAAAATTGAACATCTAATAATTAAAATGTATTTAGTGTAAAGGTTTGGATTGTAGAATTTGGGTTTGGAATGATTGTGCATTTATTGAGGCGTTTGAATTGCTTAAGTTTAAAAGTATAAAAACTTGAAATGTGTTTGGAAAAAACAAAATCAATCTAGAACTTGTTTCATTCGTCTCAAAATTCTACAGAAATTAAAAAAAAATCATCTTATTTAAACTTATTTATGCAAAGTTATGGATTTTTAAAGTTTGAATTATAAAATTATATGAATAGTAAAACTGAAGAAAAAAAAGACAAAAATTATATTGTAAAAGTACGATTTGGATTTGAGGTCTAAACATCTTAAATCCAAATAGAATCTCTTAAGAAGTTCTATAACGATAAAGTATACAGCATTAGACTAAAAAGAAAAGAAAAACAACGGGTTAAAAAATATTGGATTTTTTAATATGGAATTAAAAATATCTTATAGTAAGGTATTGTCCATCAACCTATCAGATTTTTTTCCCCCAAAGATTAAGGCTTTGTTATATTATATTATATTAATGATTGATATTAACTGCTTTGGATGCATGTGTGCATTAACGGTACTACCTACCTGCTAGTAGTATGATGACATAATAATTGGAAACCTTCTTTTTCCTTTTCTTTTTCTTTTCTAAATGAATTAAATGACTTTGTCACTTAATAATCTAGAAGGCAGCAAATTCAAATGTTAATTTCATATATGTATCATATATATTCACTTATATATATATATAATATATATATGTCTTCCATGTAGAACAGACAATATAATATAATATTAAAAACACCAATGTATCTCATAAAGAATGAGATAAAATCGAAAAGTAAGGGAACTTATGCACTGCTAATATTATTAATTATTGTATATATATATATATATAAGGTCAATAAGAATTTTTTGTTGGTATAATTTTTTTTTTAAAGTACTACTGCATGTCTATTAACATGTTATCGTTCATGGATAAGTCTAAAGTGATTTTCTTTCTTTCTTTCTTTTTTAATTTTTTTAACTTTTGCAAATTATAAAAATAATTGCAAGATCAATACTTTAGGCTTGAAAACTAAAACAGGCAAAAACAAAAATCCGTCTCTCTCTATCTAACTTTTTTTTTTTTTTTTTAAAGTTTAGTAATGTTGTTAATTTGTTGAATAAAATATTATATCGGCTGATATGCATGCTTAAAGACTTACGACAGGTTATGATCAATCACGAGAGAAAAAGACAGATATGTTAACACTTTTAGTTTTTTCCGTTTATTTTGATTAGCTGTGACGTGAATCATTTAATTTAAAAAAAAAAAAAAACTTGAGAAATATAAGTCGCATAGAACAAGCAGAGTTTCAAAGCTAGATGACCCCAATGAAAAATCTTATTAGCTTTCATTTTGGTCTTTTTGTTATGCAGAAACTTTACAAATGTTGGCCGAGACACTACTAATACACAAATAAAATTTAGAAGCTACATTTAGCAATGTCATTGATCATGTCATCCAAGGCTGTGACCGGAAATGATATCAAGAAAAGGGTTACCATTCCGACGACGTGGCTCCATGCGAATTGGTTACCATGACAACAGCTACAAAGAACACATTAGGGTTGTGCATCATATGTCACCTTTTTTCTTTTTTCTTTTTTCTTTTTTTTTTGTTTTTTGTTTTGATAAGTACTTGATATATATAGAGAATATGCTGGAGAAAAGACAAAAATCGGCTTGTTAGCAACATATGCATGCAGGCATGCTGGGTCCACTACTGATAATTTTGCTTGTCATATTCCAACATGTTTGGAGCTTTGTTGCTAGTCAAAAGATGTAACTTAGATTCTAACTTTTTATTCTTTTATTTTTTATTTTTAGTACAATTATTTTTTACATTGGCTTACCAGCTGAATTGCGTAGGCATCAGGAAAATTACCGCTAATTGGCCTTCTGAAAATTTACCCTTTTTTTTAATTAATAGAAATAACTGAAATAGTGGATAGATGACGAGTACAATAAAACAAGAAAAACAACAATCCTTAATTGAAATATTGATAGAAATAATCCATTGAAACAGCTCTAGTAACTATACCAATAAAAATTAAATAAAACTGTAACGCAATGCTTAAACTAGCTCCAATGAAAAGGCATAAATCAAGGTACTACTAAAAGCGATATTTTTTCCAATATATATGGATATAATTAGTAAGTAGTCATTCTTCTAGCAAAGTCATATACTCAATTGCGACTTGAATTTGGCCGTTCCCGTCCTTTCGGATATGAATGGTGTCTCCAATCTCAAGTCCAGTTTCCTTTACAAACGCAAGCCATCCCTTGGACTATAAAACTGGCTTTAAGTAGCCTAGAGGGCGAGTTGACAATACGAAGGGATATGACTTGATCATTGACTTGTCGTACAAACTGATTAGAGAAACTTCGAATCTAACCTCATCATGATTTGGCTGGTAGGGCAAAATGTCACCAAGCCATTCGGATGGAACCGTCAGCTTCTCTGTGATGTCTGTTTTGTTTTCTTTAGCTTCTTCTGCAAGAACTCCATTGCTTTAATTTTGATGATCAAAACCAGAATTGTTCTTATTTGGCTAGAAGAAAACTAAAGCTATATATTGCTATGGTACTTCACTACTTGACATTTGATAGAGAATAGGCTGGAGAAAGGACAAAAATTGGCTTTTTAGCTGCATATGCATTTAATCACACTGGGTCCACTACTGATCATTTTGCTTGTCATCATATTCCAACATGTTTGGACTTTTGTAGCTAGTCAAAAGGTGTATCTTAGATTCTAACTTCTTTTCTTTTTTTTCTTTTTTTTTTTTTTTTTCTTTTAGTACAATTATTTTTCAGTTATTGAAGTCATTTTCTAGTTAAAAAGCGAACCTTTAACTGGATTTTCATTCGTAGGTTTTTTTGACTAATGAATTTATATTATCTCAATTTCATAGGTTCTCTTTCTGAACAATTAAAAATCTCATTTGACAATTGCACTTCTTAAGCATTAAATTATTTAGAGAGAAAGAAAAAGGTTAGACATAGTTATTTAAGCACGCTCATGACCAGCTACACATGCAGTCCAATCCATCCGTACGATTTGTTGTGCTTTTACTACGTATAGTACAGGATAAAGAAAAATAGTTTTTGATTACTACATAACTATATAACCAAAAGAAGATGACATATATATATATATATATATATATATATATATATTCCAAAAAGTTGTCATCAGCCTTCTAGTATATATTTCCAATCAAAAATAATTTTTTTTTTTTGTGATTACTTAACAACATAAATATTGGACTAATTATTTATATATAGATAGTATACCTTCTACTTTACATAAAAAAAAATTTCTTAATTTATCTTTTCTTTTTTTTTTCTTTTTTTTTTTTGGAAGCTAAAAAGTGTACTTTACATTTGAAAAACAAGTTTCATTAACTTCATCCGTAGCATACTTTATGGACTAGAAAAAAACAAATAAAAAGGACAAAGATCATACTGTTGGGTAGACCGATTTTATTAACTAATATATATTTTTAAATTATTGTTGAAATTTGATATGGGCTACTGGTTGTGAACGTAACATTGTAGTACTTAAAAGGAACTACCTTTTTTTTTTTTTTTTTTTGGCTACTATATGTGTTATTTGTAAAACTGAAAAGTCATTTCTGGATATGTGATGACAACTGATAATCCTTTTGCTATACCGACAGGTATTTGAAGAGTGAAAACTAAATTAAATATTCGATGGTGCCTAAATAACTTCCAACTTTCAATGAGATCATTTATATATATATATTGGATATATATATATATATATATATATCTGGATGTGTGATGACAACTGATGATCCTTTTGCTCGTCATATTCCAACATGTTTAATTTGGAGCTTTGTTGCTAGTCAAAAGATGTAACTTAGATTCTAACTTTTTATTTTTTTATTTTTTATTTTTAGTACAATTATTTTTCAGTTATTGGAATCATTTTCTAGTTAAAAAGAAAACCTTTAACTGGATTTTCTTTCATAGGTTTCTTTTGACTAATGAATTTATATTATCTCAATTTCGTAGGTTCTCCTAATGATCAATTAAAAATCTAATTTAACAAAGGCACTTCTTAGCATAAAATTATTTAGAGAAAAAGAAAAAGGTTAGACATAGTTAATTAAGCACGCTCATGACCAACCACACATGCAGTCCAATCCATTCGTACGATTTGTCTCGCTTTTACTATGAATACTACAGGACAAAGAAAAATAGTTGATTACTACATTACCATATAACTGAAAGAAGATAACATATATATATATATATATGTATATATCCTCCCAAAAAGTTGTCATCAGCCTGCTAGTATTTCCAATCAAAAATACCTTTTTTTTTTTTAGTGACTACTTAACAACATACATATAGGACTAATTATTTATATATTGATCATATACCTTCTAGTTTACAAAAAAAAAAAAAAAAAAAAAAAAAAAAAAAAAAATCTTAATTTTTATCTTTTTATTTTTGGAAACTAAAAAGTGTACTTTAAATTTGAAAAACATGTTTCGTTAACTTCATCCCTCGCACACTTTATGGACCGGAAAAAAAAAAAAAGGACAAACATCGTACTGTTGAGTAGACTGATTTTCTTAATTTAATATATATATATAATTTTAATTATTGTTGAAATTTGATATGGGCTGCTGGTTGTGAACGTAACATTGTAGTACTTAGAAGGAATTACATTTTTTTTTTTTTTTTGTTATTGTATTTGCATTTCTAAAACTGAAAAGTCGTTTCTGGATGTGTGTTGACAACTAATGATCCTTTTGCTATACCTATTTCAAGAGTGAAAAGTAACTTAAATTTCCGATGGCGCCTAAATGGCTTCCAACTTTCAAAGAGATCATTTGTATATGTGTATATATATAAGTTGGATATAAAACCTTTTTGAAGTCTTTAGAACGGAATTGTTCAAATTATAGAGCAAAGAAACCCCGAAAGAAGAAATGAAAAAGCCTAGTAAAAGATGTTCTAGATATCATCCCTACCGACGGAATTTTTAAACTAAAAAGTGATCACACATGCTAAACTTACTATAAGATTCGGATATAAAGTTCACTTGATAATATTTTCATTAGTTGAGAAAACAAAATTTAGTATCAAAAAAAGAATTATGGTAAATTATCAATAACAAAAGTTTTTGATAGTTAAATCACAGCAGATGAACAATGATAATTAATTTAACGTAATAAAAATCTAAAGAATCTCCTGAGAGGTACTATAATGATAAATTATCGAGCATTGGACTAAAAAAGAAAAAAGGGCTAAAAAATATTGGATTCTTTAATAGAATATTAAAAATATCTTATCAGATATTGTCGATCAGCACATCAGATTTTTATCAAATTATATCAAACTTATCGGTGGCCAACTAACTAGCTAGCCGAAGATGAAGGCTTTATTTTATTATATTATAGTATAATGGTTGATGTTAATTGCTTTGGATGCATGTGTGCATTAGCGGTTCTACCAACTACTACTAATAGTATAATCACATAATGATTGACATTCTTAGTGCCGCTGAGCGTTTGTTTTTCTTTGTGTTTTCTAAGTGAGTTCAATGACTTTGAAATTGAATAATCTAGAAGGCAACAAATTCAAATGTTAACTTCCAAACTGAGTATTAGTAATTTAGTGACAATTAGTAATATAAAATAATTGCCTCAGCAGTACTTGAGCCTTGGAAACAGAACAAGCCGGGAAAAAGAAAAGAAAAGGAAAAAAAAAAAAAAAAAAAAAGCCCATTTCTTCTCAATCTATCTTTCTTTTGAGGTTGGTATTTTAGAAGTTTAATGTTTGTTAATTTCTTGAACCAAAAATTGTAATGGCCACCGGACGACATGTTATGATTAATTTTTGACTACGATGTGCATGAAACATTTAATTTTACCAAAAAAAAAAAAAGATTACATTTTTGGCTGTCACATCGACCTTGATCCTATAAGAATGTTTTATAACATAAATATATGTAGGTCTTTCTTTATTAATATTTATACCAAAATATAATGTATTATAATAATAATTATGATCATCATCATCATCATCATCGATCATCATCATCATCAACTAATAAGAGAGAAAAATTAGGGCTCGTTTGGTGTACATTTAGCATCTGGTGTCCCTATTTTTTTTTTTTCCTTTTTTCTGATTAGTTGAAAATTACTTTGTGTCCTATTTACATTTTCAAATATTTGCCGTAAACTCAAATTTCAAAATTCTATAATTTTGATATTTCAAGTCGAAATGAAATGTCATTTTTTAAAATTGCATAGAAATTGGAGAGTGACGAATAAGATCCATATTGATATATTATTTTTCCAAACACATTTTAAGTTTTTATATATTTTTAATCCAAACAGTTTTTTTTTTTTTTTTAATTAAACACACATTTCCAAAATTGTAATTTCAATATCTTCAAAACTATAATCTCCAAAACCTCAGTAAATGGAGCCTCAATATCGGAAATTTCTAGAACATTTCACTTTCGTTTGGTTCTTAGGTCCAAATCTAAGTTTTTGTTTCTGTTTTTTTGTTTTCATAAAAGTCAACAAAAATTATAACTAGTGTTTGAAAGGTTAATCAAATTTAACCTAAAAGTTCATGTCCAAACCTGAATATCAAAGTCAGAAATTCAAATGTTAAGTTCCAAACAAAGTGGACTATTTTTGGGTCTTCTATATTTCATTTTGCTTTTGTTATTCCATTATACATATACACATATAAATATGCATGTTAATGGTGTAATTTCTCTGATGTTGGAGACCGCATTTTCACCAGTGGTCAAGGTGTGCGAGAACAAGTAGACTCATCTTCCCGCTCATTGGAGATGATCCGACCACCCAAAGAGATTTGACCAGACCAGACAAGTATGGGAAGTTGTAGGCTTTTCTCGGGTCTCCGAGTTGGTCTACCACCACCTTTGTTACGATGGTGATCCTCGAATTGGTTCTCCTTTAGGGATCTCGAGCAAGTCATTGTCGGGACTTATGGTACTGGCCCGGGCAACATTTCCCGGACCATGACTGGACCCCCGTCGAGGTGGTTGGCCCGCGTTGCCCTTGCCACGTTGTCCCATACCAGCTGACAACAGTACTTTGGCATGGCACTCCATACTCATTACCCTATACCACCTAACACCTGATGTTTTGTACTTGTCACTGTACCTTATTACTGCCCCTGTGCCATCCACCACCGCCTGACTGAACTGACATAGTACTTGCCACCTGCGCTAGTACTGATACCTATGCTTATGTCCTCCCATCACCTGATTGAAAGGGCACGTGGCACTCGTCCAATAGAGGTCCAACATCCATACACCCGGAGCATGCCTACCCACCAGGACCACTTGGAATACGATCCACCAAGGTCACCTAAGCACTTGGACCTATAGGAAATGCATATAAATAAACGAGTGCATCACTCACTGAGGTATGGACTATTTTCCTTACCAAAACTCCGCTTCTCTGCTTGCTCATCAGTGCTACTTACTTACTTAAGCATCAGAGTACCCTGAGTAGACACCTTACTGATGTCCGCCTTACTCTGAGGTGCTTTTCTTTTGCAGGCAATTAGGCAAAGAATGATGGCGCAAGGCTGACCATGTTAAGTAATCAGATCGGGTATGGTGCAAAAGGTGTTGGCATCAACATTTTGGTGCTAGAAGGAGAGCGACACATCTTTCCAGCAACCGCATTCGACTCACCTGCCCCTCCACACCACCTGTATACCATGCCAAGTCCATGGAAGAGTAGGCTAACCAAGACAATTAGGGCCAAGAGAACCCTGCTCCAATCGGTTCTAAAAGCACTCGATGGGCCCAACATAGGCGTGACACAAGAGCACCCTGAAAAACCTACATAGAACCTAACGGAAACCATTCAGATACCCTCCGACGCCTTTAGGGAGTTCTGAGGTGCGCTACCCTATCCCTCATGGGAGAAAGAAGCTGAAGTCTCCTCACTAGCAGGGCGGTGCCAATTAATTGAGAGGCCGAGAAACCCAAGTCTAGTGGTTGAGCATACAGGTAACTAGAGTATGCGAAGGAACCCAAGGAGAGGGAGATGAAATTTGGAGTACAATCCAAACCGGGAGTGCTCGAGAAGTCACCGTAACTGGGTCACCTGGTCAAGAACCCAAGCAGACCCTGAGGAATTGTCTCCACAGCCCTAGCTTCCCGGAGAAGATATGACCTGAATCAGAGTCGAAAAGACATGTAAACGTCTCTGAGAGATGACCTCTGTGTTTGATCGCTTGGGATAAATTGGAGTCAATTGTAGTTGAGGCCAGGATTACTCGATCAACAAACCACCAAAGGTTGAGACGGACGATCAGAATAAATTGGACCACCTCTAACAGTAGCGCGCCTTTCTAATGAGTCAATGGTATGGATTGGAGCAGTCAGGGCGATCGATCTGCCCTTCACCTAGACGATCATGGCTGTACCTTAACCGGCTAGATTCAAAATGCCGACCATAGCCCCATATGATGGCTCCACAGATGCTGATAAGCATTTGGAGAACTATCAGGCACACATGCTCATTCAAAATACAAACGAGGCCACCCTTTGTAAAGCCTTTTACTTGACCTTGATTGGCACCACTTGGCAGTTGTACTGAAGACTTATACCAGGGACGATGGACTCATCCAAGCAGTTATCCGATGACTTCTCGGCAGCATTCCTCAACGTCAAGACCCGAAAAAAGGAGACTTCGTACTTGTTCAGAATCAAACAAGGCAAGAATGAGCCTTTGAAAGGGTACCTCTACTGCTTTGACAAGGCCATCATGCAAGTCAAGAATTACTCCGATGACACCCTTATACAAGCCTTCCGAGAAGGGGTCAAGGACACAAATTACTTTGGACAATCGCTTACAATGTTCCCCCAACCTTTGCACACTTGAAGGGGATAGCCTAAAAGCATGCCGAAGTGGAATAGTACATCAAGGGGTGGAATTCCTCAGTTGGAGAGACGTCGTGACCCGCTGGAAAAAAGAAATCCAAGAAGGACGGGATAGATCAGACTAGAGCAGTCACCGAGAAGACAACCTATAAAGCTAAAGATGCATCAGGGCCTAAAACTCCTACAAGAAGGTTTCGTCAATACACTCCCCTGATCACCACGACTGAGCACGTGCTGAACCAGATCTCCAACAGCGGATTGCTCCGAGATCCCCCTTCAATCAAGATAGACCGTGCCTGTAAGAACCAGAATAAGTACTATAATTTCCATAAGGATTTCGACCATGAAACGAAAAGATTGCATACAATTAAGGGACCAAATCGAGCTCCTAGTACGGGATGACACCTTCGAGAGTTTATGGATAAGGCCATTACCCTGACAAGTGGGGCCAATAGAATCGGCAAGATTCGACCACACCCTGTTTCAGGGACGAATGGTCAGACTATTACTGGGGAGCCCGAGCACATTGTCTATACCATTTTTTAGGGAACGAAAATAAGTGATATGGCAACTAGGAGAAGATGCTATGCCAGGGATGCTGGACAAGTAGCGCACGAAGAATACATTAACATGGATGAACATATTGCGAAGATCTCCTGCCAAAGCAGTGTTCCGATTACATTCACCGACAATGAAGCCAACAAGCTTCTCCATCCGAACAACGATGCCTTGGTCAGTGAAATCAAAATAACTGACAACACTGTCTGATGTGTCCTGATCGACAACGAGAGTTCCACCAACATCTTGCTCATGGATGCATTCACCGGGTTGAAAATCGATGGGGTAGTATTGACACCCATTCAAACCTTGCTATACGAGTTCGCCAGTGAATATGTCCAGGCAACTAGTCTAATTTGTCTCTCAATCATCATCGGTGACTAACCCGAGAAGGCTACCCAAATAATGGAATTCCTTGTCGTCGACGAACCATCAGTCTATAATGTTATCTTAGGAAGACCAACCTTGAATGTGCTAAAAGTGGTGATTTCAACCTGTCATCTATATATGAAATTCCCTACTCCGAGCAAAGTTGGAATTCTCAGGGAGAACCAGGAGAGGACCAGGAAATGCTATGTGGAAGCAATAAACAAAGTGTGCCAGCTGCGGCGACCACCATCTTTAAGATAGATGATATTGACACCCTCAATGGTGAAATCAAGCAATTGAGTGACCTAGATCCTTACATGTCTGAAAAAGAAATTTAGGCACAACCTGTTGAGGATTTAGTCCCCTACTACTTGAACCACGAGTGCCCACGCAGGGCAGTGTTACTCGGATTAAAACTCTGACTAAAAATCCAAGCGGGATTGGAACAATTCCTTTAGGAACACAAAGATGTCTTCACCAGTCACATGAGAACATGTCTTGGATTGACCCGGCACTAATGTGTTACCTATTGTGCCTAAGCACTAAACACTAACCGATTGTCCAGAAATAAGGGCTTTCAACCCAGAGAGGCACGAGGTAATTAACAAGAAAGTGAAGAAGTTTCTCGTCGTTGGTTTTCTCCAAGAAGTGAGCTATCTAGACTGATATGTGAACATGGTCTTGTTCAAGAAAGCCAATGGCAAGTGGCGGGACTGTATAGACTACGCGGACCTGAACAAAGCTTGCTTAAAAGACTGCTTCCCCCTTCCCTGGATAGACTAACTCATTAATGCAATAGTAGGTCACAAGTTGCTTAGCTTCATGGATGTGTTCTCTAGGTACAACCAAATCCCCATGAGCGAAGCCGACCAGGCCAAGACCGCATTTATGACGGATCAGGAGTTATGCTGCTACTGGGTTATGCCTTTTGATCTAAAGAATGCGGGGGTAACGTACCAAAGATTAGTGAACAAGATGTTTGCCCCCACTAATTGGGAAGTCAATGGAAATATATGTAGACGACATGCTGGTGAAGAGTAAATGAGTGAGTAATCATATTGGGGACCTAAAAGACTGTTTCGATGTTCTACGACAATATCCGATGAGGCTAAACCCAGCCAAATGTGCTTTTGGCGTCGAATCCGGGAAGTTCCTTGGGTTCATGGTGAACCACAAGGGCATTAAGGTTAACCCAACCAAGGCACAGGCTGTAGTAGACTTGCAGCCCCCACGCACCATTAAAGAAATCCAAAGACTAACCGGAATGCCACCCATTCTTTGAAGCACTCAAAGGAAAGGGCAAAATTCCAATGATGAACGCGAAGAGGCTTTTCAGGGTCTCAAAATATACCTAGCAAGCCCACCCCTGCTGTCCAAGTCGTTGAGTAAGGAAGTATGGTATGTGTACTTAGTAGTATCAGATAAAACAGTCAACTCAATCATAGTCTGAGAAGAAAACAAGATATATACCCTACTACATTACAGTAGTAAGGTGTTCCACGGAGCAGAGTGAAGATGCACCCCTTTGGTAAAAGCTCACCTTGGCATTAGTCACATCGGTCCGTAAGCTAAGACCTTTTTTACAGGACCACCCCATTCATGTTCCGACTTACTATCCACTCTGTCATGTTTTACAGAATCCAGAGTTATCTGGTCAAATTGCAAAATGGGCCATTGAGCTTAGGAAATTCGATATTGAATTTGTTCCCTGGAAAGCAATCAAGGTGTAGGCCCTAGCTGATTTCGTAGCCAAGTTTACTAAATAGCCTGGACCAGCATTCAGGGCCATGGAGAAGGCCACCAATGTGTCGGCCATGGGAGGCCCCAGTACGCCTGATCCTGATTTCCCCTGATGGAAGCTATTCGTGGATGGGTTATCGGGTTTAGAAGGCTCCGGAGTAGGACTAGTGATGATCAACCCTAACTATTACAAGGCCAGCTACGCCCTTTGCTTCAACTTCAAAGCGTCAAATAATGAAGTGAACTATGAAGCTCTGATAACTAGTCTTGACCTAGCACAGAAGCTCAAAGTGGAAGCCACAAAGGTCTTTGGTGATTCAATACTATTCGTCAACCAGGCGACAAAGGCATTTCAGGGTAGAGAGGAATGAATGGCTAAATACCTTGTAAAAGTTAAGTTTTTACTTGATCAATTCAAAAGGCATATAGTGACCTGGATACCTCGGTCCGAAAACATCAAGGCAGATGCACTAGCCCAGCTAGCATCCTGGTATTAATATGAAGGGCCTAATCTCTCTCCTCGTGAAACATGTTCATCAGCCCAGCATCAAGCACAATGAACAGATACTTTACTCCGAGAAAGTTAAAATTTGGATGGACCAGATCATAGGCTACGTCACCATATTTCAACTCCCAGAGAATCAAGAAAAAGCCCGGAGAATCAGGAACACCTCAATAAGGTACACCATGATCAACACGAAGTTGAAATGAAAAGGGTGTTCTACTCCGCATCAGCGGTGTGTCAGACCAACAGAGGCGGAATATTTGATGTAGGAAATACACAGTGGGGTATGTGGAAATCACTCTAGGGAAGGTCTTGTCCTTTATTTGCCTTCATCAAGGATACTACTGACCAACCATGGATAGAGACGCTAAAGAGTTCACTCAAAAGTGTATTAAATGCCAACAATTCACGAATATAATTAAATCTCACTTGAAAAATCTCACCTCAGTCGTTAGTACATGGCCCTTTGCCAAATAGGCACTCAACTTGATTAGACCACTACAAATGGCTAGGTTACGGCTCCGATACTGCCTTGTAGTTATAAATTACCTTACAAAGTGGATAGAAGTAAAACCCTTGGCTCAACAGATAGGGGTAAAGTGCACTAACTTCCTATGAAAAAACATCATCTACAGGTTTGGGCTCCTACATACCATGGTCAAAGATAAAGTGCATGGTCATTTGCCAAATGGGCACTCGACTTGATCGAACCACCATAAATGGCTAGGTCGCAGCTCCGATACTACCTCGTAGCTATAAATTACCTTACCAAGTGGATAGAAATGAAACCCTTGGTTCAGCAGACTGAGGTAAAGTGCACTAACTTCCTGTGAAAAAAAACATCATCTACAGGTTTGGGCTCCTACAAACCATGGTCACAAACAACGAGAAGCAATTCAACAGCTTGAGCTTCATCATCCTTTGTGTATAGTTTAGAATCAAGAAAGTATTCACTTTCTCGAGGTACCCACAGAGTAACGGGCAAGTGGAAGCCGCTAACTAGACTATCAAAAAGAACTTAAAGAAGAAGCTGGAGAAGTATAAAGGAGCCTGGATCAACGAACTACCCAAAGTTGTGTGGGCATACCAGACCACTGAATGCACAGCGACTAGGGAAACCCCATTCACCATGACCTTTGGTGTGAAGGCTGTCATACCAACCAAAGTGAGCTTACCAAATCATCGAGTTGAGAACTATGATGAGGAGAACAACACAGAGTAGATGATGATTGAACTCGATCTAGTTGAAAAATGAGAGAACAATCCCTCATCTACATCACCCCCATCAACCAAGTGGTAGTTAAGTACTATAACAAAAAGTTTCATCTAAGGACTTTCAAGGTTGGAGACGTCATCCTCAAGAAGGTTATGGTCTAAGAGCCCAAATTGGGCTCCTTTGGCCCCAAGTGGGAGGGACCATTCAGGGTCACTAACGTTATGTGACCGGGGATGTACCGACTAGCGAACCAAGATGGAACAGTTCTCGGATACCTTGGAATACTGACCACCTCAAATGTTTTTACCAGTAGTTATCACGTTGCTTAAAGTCATGTACTAGTTAGACCGACTTGGTTTGCTTTAATTCATCTCGTTAAAGAAAAGCCGACTTGGTTTGCTTTGGTAAACCGCAATGTTCTGGGGGTCCAAGGACCACCAGGAGGGAAAATGAGGTTTCCACAAAGGGATAGTGATCATAATGTGACTTGAAGTTTATTTTAAGGGAAACCCCAAGCTAACCAAAGGAGGCACCCGAGCAGGTCCCATCCGACCTGGTCTGTCCTGGCAAACCACATTATTCTCGGGGTCCAAGAACCACCAGGAGGAAGAATGGGATTCCTACAAAGGGAAGCTGACCAGAGTACAACTTGAGGTTTATTTTAAGTGAAACCCCAAGCCAACCAAAGGAGGCATCTAGTAAGTCCACCCAACTTGATTTGCCCCAACAGACCATATTATTCCTGTGGTCTAAGGACCACCAGGAGGAAAAACAGGGTTCCTGCGAAGGGATGTTAACTAAAGTGTGACTTGAGGTTTATTTTAAAGAAAACCCCAAACCAACCAAAGGAGGTACCCGATCTGGTCTGCCCCGGCAAACTACACCATTTCCGTGCTCAAAATGCCTGACCACTTCTAGACTCAGCAAGTCTAAGGGGGTACTAGAAGAACAAAACATAATATATAATCAAGAAATTATTAAAAGGCGAGAAAAAAAGAATCATTGATTTGAAAAGGAGGTGGGCTACAACTTAGGCACCCCCGATCCAAAAAAAAAAAACAGAGAAAAAAAGGGGGTACAAAAAGAGCAGGGGGACATTTCATTGCTCAGACGAATCAGCCTGTTTAGTTGGTGGTGGTTCAATGGCGGTCTCCGACTTCTCGATAACCACCACATCCTTGGCCATGTGGACAACCCTGAGCACTTCCCTCTTTTCCCCGTTGCGGACTACCATGCCGTCATCATCGCCAAATTAAGCTTCCTCAAAGATCTCGAGTATCGACGACTAGTTTAACCCGATCAAGTTAGTCGTGAAGGTAAAGTTGGCCTTCATGTCTCTCATCCCTTACTTGTATTCAGCGAAGAGATTCGCTTCAAACCTCGAGGAGTTCTCGTAGTCGGCAACCACCTGTTGTCGAACTTTGTCGAAAGTTGCGGGAAACACTTTTTGAAGGTTATGGGAGTGCTTCGATCACTCCGAGGCCAATTCGCTCTTAACCTTCTTCCTTACCTCCTCCGCCATAAACACTCGCTCCTTAGCCTTCTAGCCTTCTCAGATGCCAACTTGTCGGCTTCTCGCCACCTTTTAACTTCAGAAACCAGCTTAGCCACCTTGTCTTCCATGCAGTTAAAGTGGCTCTGGGCTGCAATGTTGTTAAAGATTGTGAGGGAGATCACTTGAAGCAAAAATGCCAAGCTAATCGCAATATATTTAAATTAAAAAAAAAAAAAAAGGGTACCTTGACCAGTTTGTCAACCATGTCTTGACTAGCCTGTATGTGGTCCAAACGCCTGTAGGACTAGACAACCTTTGAGGTTAGATGGTTGTCGAACTTAGCAATGATTGCCTTTTGCACTGACGATCTCCTCCTAATCAGCTCTACACCAGTTATTGTAGCCGGTGGTTCGCAGGATCTCGCATCGTCCCGCCTAGAACTGGCAGGCTGGTCGGTTGAGGTAGGCTACTCTTCTTGAAAGCGCCCAACCCTGGCTGCTGGGTGGTCGTCATCGTTCGTCGAGCTGAAACCCTGATACCCCGGTCAAGTTTTGCTGCTGTCACTTCCTTTTCCAAATTTCTGCTGCAGCCGAGCAGCCTTCTTCTGATCGTTTGGTCGCTTAGTCCCCTACTGCCCTGATCAGCCATGGTCGATTCTGCTGACAAATGTAACCAAGTTAAAAATTGGCCATAGCATTTCCAAATGAAAGTTGTGGAATTAGACGACCTTCGATCAAAAGATACCGTGCGAGATAGAGTTGCCAGATCACTTTTTTCATATCCTCATAGGTGATCTTAGGGCCCTAAGTCTTGGGAAAGGAACCGTTAGACTGCAGACTAGAGGTTGAAGTGGTCAACAGTCTTCAAGGGATCTCGAATCAAACAACTAATGCGTCGCCCCTTCAACTGCAACCACTATACGAGCCCGATAATGGACAGCAAGATCCGGCATTGGCATTGTGATTGTCACCTCCTCCTCTGATCGGAGTGATTGGGACTGGTCGTGCAGGAAACCTGACGTGGAAGAAGAGCTGAACCAGTTGTATTTGGCCAAACTTTCGTTTGCCAACAATCGGTTTTGGTTCTGCTTGGGGTTGGCCTTCTCCCTGAGCTTCTTGATCTTTTTCTGGTTTGAGGACTCCATATGTGGTTTTCGCGTCTACACATAACCCTTTTAAAAGTGACGGGGACACGCTCCTTGGATGACACCTGATTATAGTTTACATGACCAGACAAGCACTTGCCTGTCTTAAAAAACCATAGGTGCTTGTGGTTCTTGTCCGAGTTCAGCCAGCCAGCAATAAATGTACCCTGATAACCCTGAAAGTAATATGACCCTATTGACGAGGGAGCTGTCTTCATCCGGTAGAGACTCTGGAACATGCTGAATGGCAGTTCAATACTAAAGTGCGTTGCCCAGAGAGCAAAGCAGCTTATTAATATCCGATAAGTGTTGGCATTCAGCTACATAAAAGCAACATTCAGTCTCCGAAGTGCCCGCCTAACAAAGGGGTGGAATGGCAGATAAAATACCAGCTTGGAAGAACCTAACTGATAATGTGATGTGGCCAGGGAGAGGATGGGAAGGCAGATCGTTTGGACCAGGCACGACCAACTCTACGTCGCTTAGGACCTAAAATTCTTCCCGTAACGACTCCAAGTACTCGGGGGTGACCGTTGAACTGAAGTAGTCCACCGTATAGATAGGGCGGCCTCCAGCCTGGTTTACCATCTCCATATCCGTCATCTGGTAAACCAGGATACTGTTGATCCATACCACATGGCTATAACCATGCTAGCAAGATTGGATGGGTTCATCGGGGGGGTCGCACTCCCCGATCTTTTGGACCCTTCGTCAGAGGCTTTTCAGTGACCGGATATCCTCGGCTGCCCAGTTGTTGTCACCATTGCTGCATCCTTTTCCCCGGCCAGATCCACTACCTGGGACAGTTTCACCGGGGGCCGTGTACTAGTCAACTCATCCATAAAGGAGTGATCTGGATGAGTGGTCGGAGCCAACTATAGAATTTGCCTCAACCGCTAGGCACCTTCTCGTGTATGCCTAGTTGTCCTGGCTAATCTTATTGGGGTAGGAGTATTAGAGATGTCCGAAAAGTTGTCCGGAGTCCTTTTAGCTCGTTTAACCAAAGCACCAGTGTGGTTGCCGGAGTTGGAGGAGTCAGTACTCCCTGAGGAGCCAGTTCTGTCGACATCCTTGGAGAGATTATCATTCTCAGAGTTACCAGACAAGTCATTCATCTTGGTGGAATAATAAAAAAACAGAAAGAATTACCTATTCGGAAGTTCTCGAACACTTCAAGCTGGGCTTCTATTCAATATATTCGGCAGTTGTCAAGAGCTCTTGGCAATATTATGCGAACAATAAAGATATGAATAAAAAAAAAACTAAACCCCTAACCCCTTATTTATATGGGGATTTAGGCGAGAAAACAGGAGCGCAGAGTCCGAAGTGTCAGCCTGACCTCCAACCAACCAAAATGTGACACATGGCACTAATCTGACGTGTATGAACAGTTTTTAGGAAACGTGCATCCGACCAGACCTGACTATACCAGATCGTTGACGACTAGGTCTGAGTACCTACTTTGATTAACTCCGACCAGTATCTCGAGAAGACACGTTAGCCGCCCATATGATATTAACTACGCAGCCACTAACACCTTCGGCCCTATCAAATCGTGAGTGCTCGGGGGGCTAATGTTGATGGTGTAATTTCTCTAACGTTGGAAATTGCCATTTCACCAGTGGTCAAGGTGCGCGAGAACAAGTAGACTCATGTTCCTGCTCATTAAAGATGATCCGACCGCCTAAAGAGATTCGACCAGACCAGACAAGTCTAAGAAGCGATAGGCCCTTCTCGGGTCGCCGAGTTGGTCTACCACCACCTTTGTTGGGTTGCTGATCCTCGAATTGGTTCTCCTTTAGGGATTTCAAGCAAGTCATCATTGGAACCTATGGTACTGGCCCGGGCAACACTTCTTGGACCACGACTGGACCACCGTCGAGGTGGTCAACTTGTGTTGCCCTAACCACGTCGTCCCATACTAGTTGACAATAGTACTTTGGCATGGTACTCCACACCCACTATCCTGTACCACCTGACACCTGACGTTCAATACCTACCACTGTACCTTATTCCTGCACCTATGCCAGCCACCACTACTTGACTGAACTGACATAGTACTTGTCACCTATGCCAATACTGATACATGTGCTTGTGTCCTCCCATCACCCGACTGGAAGGGAACGTGGCACTCGTCCATTGGAAGTCCAATTTCCATACACCCGACACATGTCTACCCACGGGGACCACTAATACAACCCACCAGGGTGACCCAAGCACCCAGATTCATGGGAAACGCATATAAATAAACGAGTGCATCACTCAATGAGGTATGAACTATTTTCCTTATCAAAACTCTATGTCTCTACTTGCTCATCAGTACTACTTACTGACTTAAGCATCAGAGAACCTTTAACAAACACCCCATTGGTATCCCCCCTTACTCCGAGGTGCTTCTCTTTTGCAGGCAATTAGGCGAAGAACAACGGCACAAGCTAACCATGTCAAGTGATCCCATTGAGTGTTGTGTCAAAGGTTTTTGGCATCAACAATGCATATATATTAAAGTCTTCTGTGTGGGACAGACATTGAAACTTAAAGAACTATGTATGATTATTTTGTATATTTCGAAGCTCTTAAGGAATGAGAAATCGAAAGCAAGAGAACATGTGCAATGCCGATATGAACTATTGCATATATATGAAAAAAAAAAAAATAATAAAAACAACAAAACAAAACAAAACAAAAATAAAAACAAAAAAACAAAAATGAAAAACAATAAAAACAAAACAAAACAAAACAAAACAAAACAAAAGGCCGTAGAATTATATGTATATGTATTTGTATATATATTTTTAAAAGTACTACTGTATAGCTATCTACATGTTATCATTCATGGATAAATAAAGTGATCATTTTCTTTCTTTCTTTTTCTGTTTTTTTTTTTTCTTTACTCTTTTTTTCTTTTAATCTTTTGATACCGAAAGGAATTGCAACAAGAAACTTTAGCAAATTATGCCAACAATAATTGCATGATCAGTTCTTTAGCCTTGAAAACTAAAGCAAGCAAAACCAAAAATCCATCTCGCTTCTCTTTATCTAACTTTTACGTACCTTTTTTTTTTTTTTTTTTAAGTTTTAATGTTGTTAATTTCTAGAACAAAATATTATACCAGCCGACAAGCAAGCTTGAGGGACCCATGACAACTTATAACCAATCAAAAGAGAAGAAAACGAAATGTCATAACACCTTTTAACTTCTTCATCACTTTCATCACTTGTAGGTGAACGATTTCATTAAAAAAAAGAATAATTTGAGAAATATAAGTTATATATAACATGAAGAATACCAAAGTTAGATGACCCCACAGTAAAAGATTATTGGCATATATTTTTTACTTTTTGTTATGCAAACACCCTATAAAATCATAGCCTCACACGGAATCCGTACACTCACGGAGATCATACAACTACTCTTGAAACACAACTACGTTTAGGCAGCTACAATATTTAGCAATGTCGTCGATCATGTCATCCAAGGCCTTGACCGAGAACGACCTCAAAGACAGATTTACCGTTCCGGTGAAGTGGCTTGATCAGAATTGGCCTAACATAGGCATCAATCGCAAAGAACCCCTGAAGGTTGTGCATCAGGTCACGTTGGCTAAGGAGATTTGGTACGACTTCGTGCTTTCAACTCGCAACGGTGACCACAAGAAGCCGGTGTTTGATTTAAAGGGATGGAGTCAGTTTGTCAAAGCTAATGATCTCCGCAAAAACGACGTCGTTTACTTCGGGAAGAAGGGTGGTGAAGACCACTATACTATCATGGTTGAGCGCAAGTATGTGTAAGTGATCTTCTTTCTGAGAAGTGTTTAGAGAGCAGTTGGTCTATTCTACAGTATGTAATTATATTCTAAAAAAAGTTGGAGAGATGTACTGAGTTTTAGATACTAATGATGACAATGAGGTGTGCAGGAGTTGTCATTTTTCATTATTTGGTGAAATATTAATATCCTTTTCAAAATTGGTAAAATACAAACTACTTACTATATATGTCATTAGTTAGTTCGTGAAATTTAGTGAATCTCTTAGTGTTAGGATATATATAGTTTGATCTATTTCGGTTAAGTATAAAATATATAGTTTATGGCAAGCGTCTTTTTGTCCTTTCTGTTATAAGGTTCTAAGGTATGTAAGCACTTTCACCTACTTTATGTCAACATAAAAAATCTTTTTTCCTTCTTCTTCTTCTTCTTCTTCTTCTTTTTTTGGTGTGGATATCCCTTTTTAATCATTAATTATTTCTTCACAACCCTTGAACTTGCAATTCTTGTCACTGTTCTTTGTTAAATTTTGGATGGTTTTTTGCACTTGAAAATCCAATAATGACATTACTGGTCATTTTTACTAAATTCCAATATAGTTATATTTTAAAGTATAGGTTCAAGTTTGAGTTATAATTGAAATCAGGTTCATGCTCTTCTTGGGTTATCACGTGCAAGTCATGCACAAAAAAACCATTCAAAATTTAACGGATGCGACCTAAAGGATTGACGGCGAAAAGAACAAGGAATTCATAGGGTTTGATTGCCAAAGAAAAAAAAAAGAATTAAATTATCAAATCCAAATAATTCAGAAGGTGTCTTACAAAGAAAGACATAATTACATTTTCTTAATTATCGAATTTATCATTTTAATTTCTTATCATCATTATCGTTCCATTCAAGTACTAGTAAGCAGATGAAGTGAGTTTATGACCGAAGTATTAAAATATATATATATATATATATATATATATACACTTAGCTCCAATTTCATCGTTGAAATTCAGTTCAACCTATCTTTTTAGTGTAAAGACATAAATAAATATCACGGTCGCTGGTTGTAAATACGAGAATATATAAAATAAAATTAATTTGGACTATTACATCAACTTAATTGACCGTGCAACAAGTTTTATAATATTAATAAACCTAGGTCTTCCTTTATTAATATTTTCCCATAATTTAGAATTGTATTGCTGGAACTCTTACAACCAGCCAGATGTTGTGAAACTAAAGACAAATTCTATCACTACTGCTAGTGATTATGCTACCAGAATATTATTATTATTATTATTTTATAACAAGAGAGAATAATTAATATCAAAAATTTCTGAAACATCTAATTTGATTGAAACCCTTTAAAGAAATCATTATATCCTATGATGATCTACGCTAAAATTTGTTAAATAAAAAAATACAAATGTAATGAAATTAAAAACCCAAAGCCGAATCACAACCTTAAAAAAATTCTTAAAATGAGAAAAGTAAAATGAAAACCATGAGCTAGGAGACCTTTTTTTTTTTTTTTTTTGATTGTTGCGCTGTTGAGAAAAGTAATCGAGTTGTTGTTGTTGTATAAGTTAAAATAGTATGGTACCAAAGGTTACAAGATGCTAGTTAAAAATCTGACTCCACTAAAAGGTGTGAAGTTCCAAACTCTTATATCAAATTTAAAAATAAAATAAAATAAAAATATATAATACCAATTATCACATGTATAATCTAGCTGTAGTTATAAATTTGGCTCCACTAAAAATGCGATATTCCAATCCTATACTTCCAATTTAAAAATAAAAAATAAAGATTGTATGGTATTAGTTATTCGATTTTAATTAAATACGACAACCGAAGCCTGCTGTTTTTCGTCATTCTTTTGTTAAATGCAAATATAGGCCAGACATAAAGGCGGCGCTTGGTAGGTTTCATTCCCATGTATCTAGTGGACTAAAAATAGGCGTGATGCTATTTGAACCTAGTACGCAAATCTTAATGTCTTTTTTCTATATGTGAGATTTTTTTTTTTTTTTCCCTAAAATCTCAAATTAAAAAAAAAGAAAAAAAATTCAGCAAACCACCGTCCACTCCGGCGACGATAACCCAACACCCTCCCCCACACAACGACAATGATGACAACAACGAGCTCCGCCATCTCCCAAGACGACGACGTCCAAAATCTCCCACTCCCTCCGACGGCGACCAAGCTCTCCCCTTCCGCGCCATGGCCACCGAGCCTCCCCGTGTCAGTAACCTTCACCCTTGAGTCATCGCCGGCTGCAAGCCCAGTAGCGGTGGAGATCCATGGCCAGATCTCGCCGACATACACCCTCATCCATCCTTACCGTCCATGCCCAGAACGAAGCCCAGAGTTTGTTCCCATGTATTACCAAAATTTTAAGTGTAAAAAAAAAAAAAGAATAAGAAAAAGAATAAGGGTTAATGAATTTGAGTTGACATTTTTAAGTTTAAATAGTGATTTTTGTTAATTTTTTAAAAAAGACAAAAAAATTTTTTAAAAAAGATAAAAAAAATTTTCAGAAAAAATAAAAATTTGAGTTTAAATTTAAGGTTTAAACTCATGCTCCAAACTAACCATATAAAAACAAAGTGAGAAGAGGAGTTGATTCTTAATTTGGTTTTTGTTTCTTGCCAATTTAAATTTTCCCAGACTCTTTTCAAATTCATCAGTTTTTAGAACAAGTTTTTGGGTCCTCGCTTCCCATACCTGTGCTATTTTCTTTGACTTTTCATTTATTCTTTTTCTTAGATTCCTTTCGCTAGCTAGTCAAAAGAAAAAGAAAAAGAAAAAAATATATAACTGATTTTGAGTTAGTGTTTTTGTGGATGGGATGTGAAGGTGGACTGATTGATTTTGTACATGAGACTTTGAAGGGAAGAGGTTGAAACATGACCTTTCGAATTCATAAATAAATTTGATATTTTTAACCATTAAAAAAAAAAAAAAGACAGCTAGAGTGGACGCGTAGGATCGTATGTAAACCACTAGTGCTAAAAAGCATTTTCGTAAAAATATTGTTAAAAATTCTTTTTGTCTTTGCGCTAAATTCTACGATAATGGTACGGAAAGCCAAAATTTAGATAAATTTCATTAATAGCACCTTTCGAGAAAATAATATTAAATTCAACATCATTTTTTGTTCCCTTCAGTTCTAGCACTGTCACGTCAGATATGTGGGGCCCAGTAGCATTTAATGTGTGCAAATTTCCACGTTTACCCTCATCTCCCTCGCATGCCCCAAAAAAATTTCCAAACCAGCATCTACAGTGTTTTAGAGAGAGAAACTGAAATCGAGAAAAAGAAAGAGTTGCTACCGGCGGGTACCGCTCGGAAACAGCCCGAAACCACTACGAAATCTCTCCATAAACCGCTTCGACACCTGTGAACGTCGGAAAATCTTCAAAAACCGTTAAATGTCGAAAGACACGAAACTCTGCGAAAAACATTACTGTTATGACCGGACGGTCATAACGATTATGACCATTACGTTATTCACAATATCTCGTAACATGAGTAACGGTCATAGCCGTTATGACCATCCGGTCATAACCGTTATGACCGCTACTCTATACCGTGACCAAGAGTAATAACGGTCATAACGTTTACCACCTCGCAGTCATAATCGTTATGACCGCTACTCTATACCGTTAGACGACAAGAGGAACAGTCATAACCGTTCTGACCGAGTGGTCATAACAGTTATGACCGCAACACTATACCGTGAACAAGAGTTACGGTAAAAACCGTTATGACCGAGTGGTCATAACAATTATGACCGCTACTCTATATCGTGAGACGACAAGAGGAACGGTCATAACCGTTCTGACCGAATGGTCATAACAGTTATGACCGCAACACTATACCGTGAACAAGAGTTACGGTAAAAACCGTTATGACCGAGTGGTCATAACAATTATGACCGCTACTCTATATCGTGAGACGACAAGAGGAACGGTCATAACCGTTCTGACCGAATGGTCATAACAGTTATGACCGCAACACTATACCGTGAACAAGAGTTACGGTAAAAACCGTTATGACCGAGTGGTCATAACAATTATGACCGCTATTCTATACCGTGAGAAGAGTAACGGTCAAAACCGTTTTGACGTCCGATCATAACTGTTATGACTTTTACCCTATACCGTACACAAGAGTAATGCTACGTCAGCTTTATGGGGCCCACCAGCTTTTAGGGAATGCCAAAGGTCAGGGTTACCCTCATCTCCCACCAGCCGAAGAGTCACTGTCCCTCACGCTTTCCTGTATCAAACCCTTCAACATGGTTTTAGAGAGAGAAATCTACAATGTTTTATAGAGAGAAAGCCTGATTCTAGAGAGAAAGAGAGTTGCAACCAGCAGGTACCGCTCGGAAACCGGCCGAAACCACCACGAAGATCCGTTGATAAACTGCTTGCAAGTGTGTTAACGTCGGAAATCTTAAAAAAAAAATACTCCCCATGTCGAAGGCGACGAAAATGTGTGAGAAAAACACAACTCCTGCAAGGAGGTGTGTCCGAGTATCGGCTTCGGCATCTAAAAGCCCATCGGCCAAGGAAAAGTTTATTTATGTTTTTATGTTTATAAAATTTACGTTTTTAATAACTTTCAGTAAGAAGGTAAAGTTCTTATTGATTATGTGGGAAAAAAGTTTTCATTTTTATATGTGTTTTTTATGAGATTCCACCTTTCTAAATGATATGTTGAAAAATATTTGCTTAAACTACATAGAGTTGGTAATTTTTTATGATTTCTAGATGGTCATTTTCATTCGGACTTATTGGTCATAATGAAAACGACTCAGTTTGAAATTTTCGGATGGTCCTTTTTATGATGACCAACAAGTCATAACAGTTATGACCGTTACTCTCTAGTTGATATGTAGAGAGAGAGGTCACAACAGTTATGATCATCCGGTCCTAACAGTAATGACCGTTACTGTATATCACGATAGGGAAAGAGGTCATAACTGTTATGATCACCATGTCATAACAGTTATGACCGTTACTCTGATGGTGAGAGAGGTCATAACAGTTATGACCATCCAGTCATAACAGTTATGACTGACACTCTAGGTCACGATAGGTAGAGAGGTCATAACAGTTATGACCTGCGGATAGTAATAGTTATGACCGATATGCTAGTTTACGATTGGGAGGGAGAGGTCATAACTGTTATGACCACCATGTCATAACAGAGATGACCGTTAGTATAGGGAGAGGGTGCATAACCGTTATAACCATCACTGTCATAGCGGTTATGAAATTTGATCTAGATAACGATAGAGAGCTTTAAACGGAATCTGTCTCTTTCACCGTCGCCGATGAGTTGATCCATTCTACTGTCAAGATTCACAGCAGCCTCTGACAGCCGTTCTCTGGCAAAGGTAACTTCAACATCACAGTTTTTCCCTCGTTTCTCTTGTTTTGTCAACTGTCCCAGCCGAGTAAAGTTCAGATTCTTAATTGAAATGGTTTGAGTTTTATTAAAAGTTTCTATGTCCGGAGAGTTGTTGAGCCCTTCGTAATTAGAAAAAGAATATCAAGATTGGGTTCTTCAGATGCACATGTAATATGACGAAGAGGTTGTCGACGGCGAAGAACAAACAGTTATTGTTGGCAGCCGTGTGAATACCAAAGGTAATGGAATGTTCGGCTATTAAAATCTCAACATTCCATTAGCTTTGGTATTCACACGGCTGCCAACAATAACTGGTTGCTCTTCGCACACGACAACCTCTTCGTCATACTGCGTGCGCATCTGACGAACTCAATCTTGATATTCTTTTTCTAGTTGCGAAGGGCTCACCAACTCTCCGGACATAGAAACTTTTAATAAAACTCAAACCATTTCAATTAAGAATCTGAACCTTACTCGGCTGGGACAGAACAAAACAAGAGAAACGAGGGTAAAACTGTGATGTTGAAGTTACCTTTGCCAGAGAACAGCTGTCAGAGGCTGTTGTGAATCTCGACAGTAGAATGGATTAACTCATCTGGTGACGGTGAGAGAAAGAGATTCTGCTTATAGCTCCCAATCGTTAACTAGAGTAACGGTCATAACTGTTACGACCGGATGGTCATAACTGTTATGACCTCTCTCCCTAAACTAACTGTCAGAATTGTTATGACCGGGTGGTCATAACAGTTTTGACCTCTCTCCCAGTCGTTAACTAGAGTAACGGTCATTATCGTTATGACCGGATGGTCATAACAGTTGTGACCACTCTCCCATCGTGACGGTCATCGCTGTTTCGACCGTATTGTCATAACAGTTATGACCTTTCTCTTTGTCTATCCATGGCGTGAACTATAGTATCGGTCACAATTGTTATGACCACCCGGTCATAACAGTTATGACCTTTCTCTATTCATAACATTAATGATCTCTTGCCCTGTGTCAAACTCCTCGATTTAATGACCACTTTTTCTTCACAATAAAATATGAAATCACTGCTATAACAGGTCATTAAATTATCAAATAATAAATAATCATGAAAAATCGATGCATCTTAAAATATTGTATCGATAAAAGGTCCTTCAAGGATCAAATAATCAAATAATCAAAAAACCAAAAATTTAATCTACTAAAATATGACGTAATTGCTATAACAGGTCATTAAATTATATAAATAAATAAAAATTTTGTGCATGTTCAAATATGCCTTAATTGATATAACAGGTCATTAAATACTAAAATTATAGAATAAAATAAAATAAATATTTATGCATCTTAAAATATGCCTTGATTGCTATAACTGGTCATTAAAATATTATTATCAGGTCATAATTAAATTAAAAATTAATCATAATTAAGATATGACTTTATTAGGTTCCTCAATTATCAATCTATAAACTGAAATAAAAATTTATGCGACTTAAAATATGACCTAAAATACAACTGCTATAACGATCAAGTCATAACAGTCATGACCTCTGTCCCATTAATGACGTTCATAACTGTTATGACATAGTGGTCATAACAGTTATGACCTCTCTACCTCCTCATTGTGAACTAGAGTAACGGTCATTACCGTTATGACCGGATGGTCATAAAAGTTGTGACCTCTTTCCGTCTACTAACGGTCATCGCTGTTATGACCGTATGGTCATAACAGTTATAACCTTTCTATCTCCCTAGCGTGAAATATTGTATCAGTCATAACTGTTATGACCATCAGGTCATAACAGTCATGACCTGTGTCCCAATAGTGACGGTCATTACTGTTATGACATGATGGTCATAACAGTTATGTGCTTTCTCCCTCCCCATTGAGTAACGGTAATTACCGTTATGACCGAATGGTCATAATGAAAATGACCTCTGTCCGTCTACTAACGGTCATCGCTGTTATGACCTTTCTCTCTCCCTAGCGAATATTGTATCGGTCACAACTGTTATGACCATCAGGTCATAACAGTCATGACATCTGTCTCAATAGTGACGGTCATAACTGTTATGACATGGTGGTCATAAAAGTTATGACCTCTCTCCCTCCCCATTTTGAACAAGAGTAACGGTCATTACCGTTATGACCGGATGGTCATAACAGTTGTGACATATCTCCCTACACTAATGATCATCGCTGTTATGATCGTATGGTCATAACAGTTATGACCTTTTTCTCTTCCTAGTTAGAGTATCAGTCACAACTGTTATGACCATCCGGTCATAACAATCATGACCTCTCTCCCTGTGGCAAACAAAAACGATCTAATGACCACTCTTTTCCTATATAATATTGTATCTAAATGATAATTACTTAAAAATTGGTGCCCCAGGTCATTAAATTATCAATTTATAAACCAAAAAATAGCATACATTGATAATAACGTGTCACCTTAAATTAGCAAATGCAATATATTATTAAAAAAAAAAAGTTTTCAGAAACCATGTATAAAGACATATATGCCTTCAGCCAACCCTAAACTGAAATTTTTCCAGCTTCCCGCCCCACTCACCCCCCCTCCCCGCCGACCCCAACATAGACGCCACAGTACCATTAAATATGAAATTTTAAACTTCTGCTTTCCCCGTATTTCTCTCGTTTCTATAACTGAAGGCTCAGTTTACCAACCCTACATCATTACCCACTGATCTACACTTACTCTAACTCCAACAAATCTAACACAATCTTCGTTCACTCTGTTTAACCAACCCGAAAAGCCACATCTGCTCGTCATTCAGTTTAGTAGAGATCTTCCCACTGCCAATCAAGTGTTGCCGAGGCATTGCTGCTTCTTTATTTCATTTATTTGTTACTACATGCTCTAAATGTGTGTGGGTTTTGAAATTTATTAAATTCTAAAAAAATTGAATATCTGACAAACTATTTGGGGTTTTATCGATCTCTGTATGACCTGTGGGTCTTCTGGTCATGCGATATAAGTAAACTCTATATATTAGTTAACTGGTCATTTCCACAATGACCATCCGGCAATATCACTGTGACCGGTACTGCGTGCGGTCATTTGCACAATGACCGTCCGATCAATATTATTGTAACCGGTTTTGTTATATAAGAAGTTAACTCCCTGTACATAACAAATACCGGTCACAATGCATAACGACCTTCCGGTCATTATAATTGTGACCGGTTTTGTTAACTCGTTATATATATATATCACAACTAACATAATATGACCAAATTTTTACAGTTGAAAATCCAGGAATGCAGGACATTTGTGTTTTCATCAACTATAATGGTCAATGGGACGGCACATCGAGATATGTTGGTAGCGATATAAAGGGAATATTGGTGCCCGAGACCGTAACATATGTTGATCTTATTCAGATGGTCAGAGGTGTTATTGGAATTAGTCGCCTAGACAAGATGATAGTCATGCGATACATTGTTGAACCTGGGCTGCCTCCCGTGAGGATACAATGTGATGCTGACGTTAAATTCTACATACAATTGAAGAAGAAGGATGTTCACGTGCTTAGCAAATTTCCAATTTCCATCGATATATTTGAAAAGTCTGCGGCCGAAGGCATGCCACCGGATGTAGGGGAAAGCAACCACATTGACGTTCATCCTTCTAAGGTGGGTGGACAGAGCGATGAAGCCATCTAACTTGTAAATGACAGTAATCTCATAACCACTCCTCCTCACATCCCTTCTCCCATAATATGTCCGGATTTGCACAATGACCATGGAATTGACCTGGAACATCATGTTTTCAACCCTGACTCAGAGGTGGGCCATGATGATTGTAAAGCCGGGCGAATGAATGTGCCTGATGCTACTCGTAATTCAAACGAGAAGAGTACCACACCAAGCATTGGAACCCATTCTATTGCCAATCATATTATATCTCAGTCTAAGGATATACCTAGTACTGATAGTTTTTCCGGCCCAGTTGTTGTTACAGATTTAACACCTGTCACGATGAGCGTAAATGTTATTTTTGAGAACAAAAAGTTACTGCAATACCATCTTCATCACGATGCCATGACTAAACACTATCAATTCAAGGTGAAGAGGTCAAACTCTACTCTGTTACACGTGATATGTATAGATCATGAAGGTTGTCCGTGGCAATTGCGTGCGACTAGGATGAGAGGTAGTAAATTTTTTGTTGTAAAGAGGTTCGACGCCGTCTATACTTGTTCACTTGAAATCGTTCAAGGTCATCATCGTCAAGCGAAGAGCTGGATGATCGGCGAGTATGTTAAGAGAAAATTCTTGGACCTGACAAATACCTCATATAAACCTCGCGAAATATAGCGAGACATGCAGTCCAAATTTGGAGTTCATTTCAACTATTTTAGAGCATGGCGAGCGAAGAAAGCTGCACTAACAAGCCTGAGGGGCGATGATGCAGAGTCATACAAAGGTAATTCCCCTGACTATCATTATAACTTATATAACCAACAACATGATATTGATTTCGTGATAATTACAGGTCTGCCCGCGTGGGCTGAAATCGTTAAGAGCAAAAATCCTGGCTCCGACATTGATATTGAGACAGACTCAGAAAAGTGTTTCAAATACCTTTTCATGTGCTTAGCTGCTTCAAAGCACGGTTGGCCTTCTTGTCCTCCAGTAATTGTAGTTGATGGATCTGCACTGAAGGCCAGGTTCGGAGGAATGCTGCTTGCTGCATGCGGTCACGACGCAAATGGCTCCATATTTCCTCTTGCATTTGGTATCGTTCCGTCGGAAAGCAATGAATCATGGCAATGGTTCTTCGCGAAGCTAAGGGATTCAATCGGCACTCGAGATTCCCTTGCTATTGTGGCTGATAGGCATAAGGGTATCGAGAATGCAGCCAACCTCGTGTTTCCAGATGCTGCCTTCGGGATATGCGTCCAACACCTGACTGCAAACCTAAAGACTAGGTACAAAGATTTCAAAGGCCCTCTGAATGCCTATTTTGACGGCCCAGCCAGGTCATATCTGCTAAGTGAGCACAATCGGCATATGGAATCCATCCGTAGTCGTAACGCCGACATGCACCGATACCTGATGCAGGCCGATCCTACAAAGTGGTTGCGCGCATACTTCAGTGGACGGAGGTATGCAATCATGACAACCAACATTGTAGAGTCATTAAATAGTGTGGATCGGAAAGCCAAGCTCATGCCAGTTGGATTCTTGGTGGAATGGTTGAGAGAACTACTACAAAGATGCTTTGTCCAAAGACGTGAAGAGGCACTTAACATAAAATCGAAATTGGCCCCAAATGCAGAGCACTTGATTCGAACCAATTTCTCGCTAGGTCTAATAGTAATGGTATATGATAAATGCCACATCATGACGATAGGATTGCAACATTTTTGCTCCAAAATTGTATAAGATTGAATAAACTAACATCTTAAAATTCCATATCTTACAGCCGCGGCCAGTCGATCAGTATGAGTACTCTGTCACCAACAACGCAGGCCAAATATTTATTGTTGATATGAGCGAACGGACCTGTACCTGCAGATGATTTCAAGTTGATCAAATTCCTTGCGCTCATGCAATGGCCATGTGTAACTACCGACGGATTAATCCATACAATTATTGCTCTAATTACTACACTAAAGACTTTCTATATGCATGTTATGCACATGTAGTCCATCCGATTGGAAGCGCAGAGGGCTGGGATGTTTCTGAAGAAGTCAGATCGCAAATTATGAATCCTCCCAAGGCAAAGCGTCGGCCCGGAAAGCCACGGGTTCGTAGGATATTGTCCCAGGGCGAAGAACCTGATCCCATTCGGTGTGGTATATGTAATAGTTATGACCACAACCGACAAACCTGTACTAATCCAGTACCCTTACGAAAACATCAAGCAAAAACGTCCCAGATATCGGGCACAAAATCCAGTTCGTAGATGTGCTGATTTGCCCAGCAATTTTACTTTTAGCTTTTACACCAGATTTTTTTCACCTTCACAATCAATAAGATTTTTTGTTCTTTATTCCTTGTACGTGTAACATCATCGAACCTGTATTTTTATGTTCTTTAACAAAGCATGTATGTTATCAAAGTATTTTCATTATTATTGTTTTTTTCCTAGATATCTACCTAATTAGCATGCAACTTTCAAACCAAGTTGGATTTTAGAGTATCGGTCATAACCGTTAATACCGGGAGGTCATAACTATAATGACCGAACTCTATGTCATCAAGAAGAACCTGGGTCATTACCGTTATGACCGCTTGGTCATAACCGTTATGACCCGGTTCTATATCGTATAGAAGAATCAAGGTCATAACCGTTATGACCGAGAGGTCATAATGGTTATGACCTTGGTTCTTCTATACATAAACCGGTTCTATATCGTATAGAAGAACCAAGGTCATAACCGTTATGACTCGGTTCTATATCGTATTGAAGAATCAAGGTCATAACTGTTATGACCGAAAGGTCATGATGGTGATGACCCGGTTCTATATCGTATAGAAGAACCAAGGTCATAACCGTTATGACCGCTCGGTCATAATGGTTATAATCATTTTTTTAGGAATACCAACAGTCGAGACCTACTCTGTTATATAATGAATAAGCGATCATAAAATTTATGACCCTCCGGTCATAATTGTTATGACCGTTTTTCACATTATAGAGTAGCGGTCATAACAGTTTTGACCGTCTGATCATTATTAAAATTACCGCATCGGTGAATAGCAACAGTTGTTTATGATGGGCCATGCACATTTAATGTCGTCGAAATCAAGATTTTCCATCATCTCCACCCGCCCAAAGGTAACCTTCCCCTCGAAAGCCCTAAAAATTTTGTTTGAAACCAGCTTCTACAGTGTTTTAGAGAGAGAAACTCTAGTTCGAGAAAGAGAAAGAATTGTATTTCCTTCTTTTTACCCCATAACCGCTCAGAAAACCGTCCGTAACCGCCACCAAAGCCCTTTATAGTCTGCACTATACTCTTTCAATGTCTTTTAATAATATTAAAATACAAGACATGTCTATGCCCAAGCAAATGACTAAGGAAAACATGGAGAAATCCGGCAGCCGAGGGCAAGCATCAGAAAACCAGGCCCCAGAGATTGCGACAGGGGTGGTTGCTGAAGGGTTGAAGAGAAATTATGGAGACATCGACATGCACGACCCAAACGTCTCACAGGAGTTGACATGCGACGTAAAACATAATACAACCGAACCTGATGGGGTAAAAAAGTTGATTTATGTTTTTATGTTTATAAAGTCGACGTTCTTTTTTTTCCTCGTTAGGGATGTGCGATTTTTATTGCTTACAAAGACAAAAGTTGCATTTTTATGTGTCAGATTTATGATATCCCACTATTGTATTCGAGCTGATGAAAAGAATTTGTTTCAGAAACGTAAAAAGTGTTTTGTAAATAGTTTCCTCGAAGTTTGTTTGGTCATATATATATATATATATATACTGAGTTTTAAGCTAGATCGGATGGTCATGTTCGTTATGACTTGGTCGTCATAATGAAAACGTCATGGGTTCTAAGATATCAAATTTATTAGGTATGACTCGGTGGTCATAATGAAAATAACTTGGGTTCCTTATTTTGGTTGGTCAATTTTATTATGACTTGACGATCCAAATGAAATTGACCTGGGTTCCTTAATAGAACCTATTTCGGTAGGTCATTTTCATTATGACCACTCGGTCATAATGCAAATGACATGGGTTCTTTGCTGTTAAGGAAGGTCGGTTTCATTATGACTTGCTCGTCATAATAATATTTATTCAATTTTATATACCTAATGCTTTAATCAAATTTGTTTATAATTTAATGAAAAATTATGTTATTTTAGGTTACTATAATGACTATATCCTGTTACCATTTATGCAGTTTCAGTACAATCGACGAGTACCCGATGGTCAAATTACCCGGGTGAAGATAAATACCTTCGTTAACATTAAGGAGACATTAAAAAATTTGACAAACTGGTTGTCTCCCCGACAGTATGAGTTAGTCATGCATCAGCCATGCATTCAACAATTCCTGAAGTTAACTACACTTGGATGGGTTGGCTAGTTGTTCCACAACATTGTCATGTGCCTGACGGATTACAGTGACGATGGTGGTGCTCTGTGGTTTCAGGTTGGTGAACAATTGGGTAGGTTTTCCATCACCGAATTTGGCCTAATAACAAAGGATGAAATGTGTTGGGTCTACTCATTTCCCACCGATGGCCGAACCCAGATTAATTAGAAGTTATTTCCGGACGGTGAGAGGTGTGTCAAGGGAAATTTTTGGAGCTGCAAATGCCGAATGCGAAATTTGACGACGACGAAGACGCCATCAAGCTCAGTCTACTATATGTCATGTTCTGCATTCCTCTATCAAATGCGAACTCCGTCAAGATAGACCCGAAGTTTTTTGCCCTGGCCGACAAATTGGAGGCCTTCAATGAGTTCCCTTGGGGCGTGCTCTCATGGGAGGTAACCCGGTCTGCAATCTGTGCCGCAATTGACAACAGAACGTCTTCGAAGAGAAGACAACCGAAAAAATCCCAGCAAGTGCATTACAGTATTGCGGGCTTTCCCCATGCCTTACTGGTTTGGGCATATGAGAGCATCCCAACCATAGCTTCCAAATTCACAACCAATTACGAGAACGCCATTCCGCGTATGCTGTCGTGGATGACCGCGGATAATGTCAAGTTTGATGAGGTTATGTGGGCTTTTACCGCGGTTGGAGATACTCAGGTGATTTTTAAAGAAATTCTAAGTCGTGTCAATTATAAATGTTTGGTCCTCATTTATATGTTCGTCATGACGCTGTTGGTCAATAAAATGATATGAAGGGGTGGTCATAACAGTAATGCCCAGACGGTCATAACAGTTATGACCGGTGGTCAATACAATTAGGACATGGTCATAACAGTTATGACAGTTTGGTCATAACTGTTATGACCGACTCTTTATATCGTATTGGTCATTACATAATGACCGGATGGTCATTACCGTAATGACCGTATACAGTTATCTGACTACAAATTGTTGTTATGTGTGCAGCCGAAATGGGTTGGGATGATGCCCACAGCAGAAGAGTTGAAGGACCCATAGCTTGCGCGCCTATTTTTTAAGAACCCAATGCATGTGCCTCAATTACTTCTCAAGCTGCCTGTTCCTTAATCGAGCTCCGCTACAAACTCCGAATGGTAGGAATTTAAAGAAGAGATCCGACGACAGGTGGACTCAATTAACAAGAGTCTGCTGGCTCTTAAAAAGGACCAGCAGAAGTCCAACAAACTGCTGCGATAGGTTCTCACGATGTTGACAGACAACATGAGGCAGCAGGGACACGGAAAGACAGAGCCCGGAACTCTAGTCACAAACAGGCAGCCGTTGGATGTTCCAACGCATAAGTCGGATGCTTTGAAGAATGCGTCCGATGACATCGCCACCGGCTTGCTAGATGAGGTGTTAATCAACGCTGACCTCGTGGCCGCTACTGACATAGGTGAGCAAGCAGCCATGGAGTTCCTAACGGGCAAAAAGGTTGTTGCCTCCCATCAACCTGTTGAGGAGGAGAGTAACAAGGTACGACTGTATTTTAAATTTGAGTGTACCATATATATAGGCATATGATAATTTTTGTATATAACAGAAATAAGGTAGTTTTTTATGATGTGATATGTTGTTAATCCACACAGGAAAAGTTGGAAGCAACTTTTCAAGAAGAAGGGATGGTACAATCTAATCCACTTGATGAAATCAAGGAGGAGAGCATGCCTCACCCGGATAAGGGAAAGAAAGAAGGCAAAGATGCTAAGATCATCATCAGTGGACAGGATGTTGTGCATCCTACAAGCCCAGCCAACGAGGACAGCATGGGTGAAGTGGTTGTTATGAATATCCATACCCTAAAAACCATATTCATTAGAGTAACCGTTTATTTTAACTTGTTTCATATGTCATTTATAGGTCCCTAAGAAGAAAAGGACCAGACTCTCAAGGCTTGGCCAACGGCCGAGGGGAGCTAAGACCGATGTTGGCTCCCCAGCGCATGAATCGAGTAAGATTGTTTGTGCCCTCCCACCGAGCCTAAAAGATATACCTCCGGCTGACATGCTAGAGTCGTTCAGGAAATGGATAAATAAAGGGGCGTTGAAAAAGACTCCACCAGGGTAATTTGCTTATAACTGATAATTGTCCGTTCGAATTGAGGTATATGTAAGTGTATAATACATCTATATTATATTAATAATGATATCACCACAGTAAATATTTGTCTTTCAGTACACGGCCTCCCCGATTCAATGTCAAGCATGACCCATTGGAGAAACCCCATGACCTCGGAGTCATGACGGTGGACAAAAAAACTTGGTATTATAAACTGGCAACCCAACCAATTTGGCTATGGGATGAAGTAAGTGGTGTTAGTAACTATTTTGTAATCAATGTCGTGATTTTTATGTCAATTATTACGGTCAAGAAGGTACATTGTTAGATGACCAGCTCTATTTACCGTGTATTGCTTTTTTTTTTTTTTGTATATTCAGCACATTGACGTAGCCTTTTACTACCTGAGGAAGAAGATCAAGCAGTATCCCAAGTTGCAAGAACAAAAGGTGACAACAGTAAACACGTATTTCAGTACAAAGGTTGCTGCAATGTAGCTTGTCTACCGGCGTTCACCAGATACGTTTGATTGGGGGACCTGTGACACTTTAATGAAGATCATGCTTGGCATCTCTGGCCAGAGTGGGACTACGTGGTTTGATCTGAACACTTTACTAATACCATTAAACTTGGGTACAATGCAGCATTGGATATTAGTAAAGCTCGAAATGACCGATTGGACAATTGAGGTGTATGACTCTATGCAGCATGAAGGCCCTCACAATCAGAAGGTCCGAGAGGGAGTCGAGTGTTTATCAGAGTTCATTCCATTGCTGGCTACTCAAGTCAGTTTGTTCGATATTAAACCACGTGATCCTCCTGGAACGTACCCAATACCGATCACCATCAGGAAAGATATCCCTAAACAAGGCAATGGGTAAGAACAAGTGTTTTTATGTTTTGATTATTTAATGTTGCCTTGCTGCCGGAGATGTTTTTGTGAATTATGTCGTTTTTTATTCGTGCATCAGAGGTGACTGTAGCGTGTTTACAATTAAAAATGCTGAATGCTTGATAGAAGGGAGGGATGTCAGCTATTGGGTACTTCATGAAAGGATGTAACTCTTTTGGAAGTGCTTAACATGTTACTTGTGGGCTCATACGAAGCGGAAGCTTGCCGGAGATTATAAAAGTGATAATGAGCCGGATATGGACTGAAAGCATCGAGCCACACCTAATTTTTTATTATTGTATTTCCATTTAACAGACTCTAAATAGGCACATTTTTTATTCATTGTATAGAAAATTATTTTGTTGTAATTTTTTGGTATTTGTTGTAAACTATGAAAGTTCACATGACAAAATAAGCATTGGGAGCGAGGTCATAACTATTATGATCAGGTCGTCATAACAGTTATGACCAGGTCTCTAAAATGCCCATAAGTGTAAGATGAATAATTTTTACCTTAATTTAATTTATAATTTAATAATTTCATGCCCTGTTATATCAATGAAGTAATATTTCAAATATAGATACACCATTATATAGGGAGACATGTCAAAACTGTTATGACCAGGTGGTCATAACAGTTATGACCAGGTCTCTAAAATGCCCATTACATTTACATTTAAGATGCATAAAATTTTTAATTTAATTTATAACTTGATAATTTAATGACCTGTTATCTCAATGAAATAATATTTTAAATATAGATACATCGTTATATAGGAAAACGTGAACATTAATTCTAGAATATTGACATAGGGAGTTGTGGTCATAACTGTTATGACTGTTACTCTTGTTCACGATATAGAGCTGGGTCATAACCGTTATGACCACCCCGGTCATAACGATTATGATCGGTATAGAGAGGGGTCATAATCGTTATGAGCTGACGGTAATAACGGTAAACACTGTTACTCATGTGTACGGTATAGGGTTGCGGTCATTATTGTTATGACTTCTTGGTCATAACTGTTATGACCGGTATAGGGTGAGGTCATAACCGTTATGACCAAGAGGTCATAACGGTTACGACCGTTACTATTGTGTACGATATAGGGTAGAAGTCATAACAGTTATGACCGGACGGTCAAAACGGTTTTGACCGTTACTCTTCTCACGGTATAGAGTAGCGGTCATAATTGTCATGACCACTCGGTCATAACGGTTTTTACCGTAACTTTTGTTCACAGTATAGTGTTGCGGTCATAACTGTTATGACCACTCGGTCAGAACGGTTATGACCGTTCCTCTTGTCGTCTCACGGTATAGAGTAGCGGTCATAATTGTTATGACCACTCGGTCATAACGGTTTTTACCGTAACTCTTGTTCACGGTATAGTGTTGCGGTCATAACTATTATGACCGCTACTTTATACCGTGACCAAGAGTAATAACGGTCATAACGTTTACCACCTCGCGGTCATAACGGTTATGACCGCGAGGTGGTAAACGTTATGACCGTTATTACTCTTGGTCACGGTATAAAGTAGCGGTCATAACGGTTATGACCACGTCATAACGGTTATGACCGGGTGGTCATAACGGTTATGACCGTTACTCATGTTATGAGATATCGTGAATAACGTAACGATCATAATCGTTGTGACCGTCCGGTCATAACAGTGATGTTTTTCACAGAGTTTCGTGTCTTTCGACATTTAACGCTTTTTGAAGATTTTTCGCCGTTCACAGGCGTCGAAGCGGTTTATGGAGGGATTTCGTGGTGGTTTCGGGCGGTTTCCGGGCGGTTCCCGCCGGTAGCAACTCTTTCTCTTTCTTGATTTCAGTTTCTCTCTCTAAAACACTGTAGATGCTAGTTTGGAAATTTTTTTGGGACATGCGAGAGAGATGAGGGTAAACGTGAAAATTTACATACATTAAATGCTACTGGGCCCCACATATCTGACATGACAGTGCTAGAACTGAAGGGAACAAAAAGTGGTGCTGAATTTAATATTATTTTCTCCAGATGTGCTATTAATGAAATTTACCCTTATATTTATAGCCAGCTCGAGACCCAAGTGCATGTTCTTTCTTCTAATTACATTGTAATTCTATTTACCCAAAAAAACAAAAACAAAACGTAAGTATTTTCATTTGTTTAACTTGCTTTAGAAACATAAAAGTTGTTTGTCATATTACCAGAGACACGAATTTGTTCGACTCACTGCTGCTGGTCAGGAGCCCATGAACCTTGCCATATAATAATAATAATAATAATAATAATAATAATGCTAGAAACGATTAATTTCATGAATGTCTTCTGGATTATGTACTTTATTTTATTTTACTTCTTAAATTATTAAAATAGTTCATTATGTCCCTGATCTACATATAATCATTCAATTTGGCCCTCCACCCACTTCTGATTAAAAATTTGACGGAATCACTGATATGGCATGTTATTATACCTTAATTAGATATATTCCAAATATAAATCCTAATTATTATTAAAGAAATAAATAAAAACAATTATCTTTTGTTTTTTTCCCTAAAAAATATCTTTAATCTTTATCTTTACGTATATAAAAGAGCCAATGTTGCTGTTCTCCTTTTTTTAGCACTTATCTACTCATGGTTCTTTCTAGTCTTTTTTCCATTTTTTTTGCCTTGTTCCCCCCCCCCCCCCCCCTCCCCTTTTATCTAATGGTTACATTTTTTCATTGTTTTCTTTTTACGTTTTTCATGTGCAAGATTTTCTTTATCTCCTTTATTTCATATATGCTAAAATTGTTTTTTTTTTAATTTTTTTTAATCACATTATTCTTAGTATTCTTTTTAACATATTATTCTTTTATGTTTTTTTGCTAAAACAAACAATCCCACTATTTGATAATATAAAAAAAAAATCTATATATTTAAGATAAATTTTTGCCCTCACTTTGTTTCCCCAAATTTACTATTATCTCTATATGTTAAGATAAATTTTTGCCCTCACTTTTTTTCCCCAAATTTACTATTATCTATTATCTCTATATGTTAAGATAAATTTTTGCCCTCACTTTTTTTCCCCAATTTTACTATTATCTCTATATGTATTTATTTCAAAAAAAAAAAATTATATGTTACTTTCTACTTTTTCACTTATTGGGGATGTTTGAGAGAAAAAAATAAATATAATGTGAATTTTAAAACAGTAGATTTAGATTTGAAATAAAAAGAATATTTTAGATTTGAAATAGTGTGATAAACGCATCTTTAATTTGATTATACAATTTAAAATTATTATAGGACAATATCATGATAATTTAAAACAAATTTTGACACGTATATTTTCTCTTTCTTTCTCGAATATCCTCCTAAAATTTTTACTTTCTTTTCATTATCTCTTTTTATCAAATACAACGTTCATAAATACTCTTTCTTTACCCGACTGAAATAATTTTAATAATATACTTAAACAACTTCCTCGTAAATCAACATTAAGATCTTTTAATATATATATATTTATATATATTTTAACAATATTAGGTTATATTCTCTTAAATTAAGTGACTGTTTGATAGAGAATATTAAAAAAAATCATTTTAAAATAATACATTAAAATAAATTGGTGTTTGGAAGTAAGAAAAATTAGGTCTCGTTTGGCGTTTAAATTCAAACTCAAAATTTTCATATCGGTTTTTATCTTTTTCTGAAAAGTTTTTGTTTTTTTCTAAAAAAGTTTTTGTTTTTTCTGAAAAGTCAACAAAAAATTTCAACTCAAACTTAAAGTTTTCAACTCAAACTCATTCACCAAACGGATCCTTGGTGTAATGTGGATTTTTAAGATTTATAGGGTGTTTGGTAAATGAGTTTAGTTTAAGATTTTTAAGTTTCAATAGTAATTTTTTAGAAAAGATAAAAAACTTTTTCAGAAAATGAGAAAAATCATGATAAAAAAAGTACAATTTAGTTCAAAATGAACTAACAACCTAACACCCCCTTAAATTTAGGAAAAATTTTACAAATTCCCACTGAATTTTATCACTAGATTCAATATGTCTCATGGACTTTGAAAAATATATGTTGTGTCCCCTAAACTTTGACAAATGTGTCGTATTATCTCTTGATACTATTTCCTTCAACATTTTGAATGGAATTGCACGTGCAACACACATAAAAAGGATAAAATAGACTTTTTGTTTTTTGAGTAAATAAAATAGACAATTCATTCAACTAACTCAATTGATTCACCCAAAAAAAAAAAAAAAAAAAAAAAATCAACCCAATGGAGGAGAAAAACACGAATTGGGTGGGTGAGGGAAGCAGTGCTAAGACACGAGCAGTGGCCATCGTGCTATGACAAGGCATCAGCGACTCCACGCTTCCCAATTCCACTGGACACCTGCTCAATGTTCCCCCTCGATTATAATCTATACATTTTTGGCAAATAGCTAATGCACAGAGAGAGAGAGAGAGAGATTGAAAATACATTATGCCTATGTTTGGTAAATGATTTTAACCTAAACTCAACTCAAATTTTTCATCTCAATTTTTATCTTTTTAACAACAAAATTTATACTTAAAAAAAATAACTATTTTTTTAAAAGTCAACTCAACTCAAACTTAAAAATTTCGTCTTATCTTAAACTCAACTCAAACACTAAATGAATATGTATATATAGAGAGCCAATACTTGTAGAGAGAGAAAGGGCGACTGCAAGGAGGAGGAGCAGCAACAACAAAAGAAGAAGAGGATGAGTGAATTGATTCCTTTCGCTACTCGACGGCGTACAGATGCCATCTTCGATCTCTAATCTCTCAAATTCCAAAATGCAACCAAAAACCATTTCCTTCAGAATTTGTAATTCGCCGTGAGATTGCTCATTTTTTGTAGTTTTTTATTTGGGTAAATTTGCTAGTATTCTAAATTGGGGATTTTGGACACATGGGTTTGGTAGTGGACAGAACATTGGAAGTGGGTTCCACATCCAAATGGAAGTAATAGGGTAAGCTAGAGGTGGGTTTATTTTATTTTATTTTAAGATTTATTTTAATTTTGTTAATATTTTTGAGAAATAATTTGGATTTTTGTTTTAAAATATATTTCATTAATCATTAATAATAACACACATCGGCATAACCATCAAGTATATAATCAGAAGTAGATGAAAGGGATGATTTAAATGATTTTATATATATCAAGGAGATATCGAATGATTTTGATAATTCATGAAATAAAGTAAAATAAGATATATAATTCAGATCGCATTCGTAAAATTAATCATAATAATAGTAATAATAATAATAACCAGAGCAGATATCAAATATTAATAAGCAGAACAGATATCAAATATCGAATATTAATAAACATATGATCAAAGTTATAGTAAGCTCAAAGGAGAATTGTCAACAAAATTTTCCAGGTACCTACAAAGAGTAAGCATCACAAGATGAAATGCTCATGGAGAAGAGCGAATGCAACGGAAAGGGCAACCATTTAAAATTGTGACTTAAAAAGCTCTAAGAAATGGAGAACCATCACAAAAGAGCGAAGTGACCTCTTTTTTTCGCTCACAAACTCGTCACACTGTAAATAGCCTGAAACACAACATCGACGCTCATGCAACTAAACTCCAAAGACGAACCTCAATCGATGTAGGATGTCTGCAGAAATCCCGAAGTTCTTCTTGCTGGTTCAAGCAATAACTTATAATTTCTTTAGTCTAAACCAACAAACAAGAAATTGAAATCAAAGACAACAAGCCGTCTTGTAAGCTAAAAGAATACATTGTATTGTATCAGTCTTGCATATTGGGGAATTTTCAATTTTGAGAATAAGAGCAAAGACAACACGCCGAAAATAGATTAGACATTATGAAAATTTGAAATCAAATCAATGCCTAACACAGGACTTGGACTTCAGTGGTACAGTATGAAACGATATGGACAGAGAGTAGTAAGACAACTACTACACAAATCGAAAAATTTTATCAGCTCTCCTTCAATCTGCTTTGTCTAACTCTCTAAAACCCATTTTCTCAAACTAATAAATTTCCTAAGTGGTTTTATGAAATGGATGAGGAATACCAAAACCAAGTAGAAAATGGAAAGAAGGGCATCCAATAGGGGAAAAAATAGGGCTCACTTAGAAAGTTTCGTGATAGCAGAGTAACCAATCAACATTAAGGAGAACGTATTCAATGTGGGCACAAGTGGGAACAAACTAATTAAAATCGTTCTTTGATCTACTTCCCTGGGAAATGTAGAGAGCAAGAGCATAAACCAAATGAGACAAAGTAGGCGCGACAATGCTAAAAAGAGATAATGGAAGTATAAAATAAGAGCGTTGGAAGGAAAAATTACTCTTCAAACTGATTCACTCTCAGGGACTTGTCTGTCTTGGAATTCCTCTATTAAATGATTATTGGATAAACTATCAAGTCTTAAAGAATATATATTTTAGTGGTAATTCGAGTCAGCAATTTTTGGTTGAGTCAAAGTCATGTTTTCTCATCTTAACTCAAATTACGACCCCTAGGGAGCAAACTATATAACAAGTTATTACTACAGTCACCCTTTTTAAACTACTAGGCTTTTTTTCTGTCAAAATCTACAAATGACAGAATAGAATTATCTTACCCAGTGCTTATCATTCTTATCTTGAGTACATATATGAACCTTACTGGATAAAAGACTCTTTTATAAACCCGAAGATAAATTAAGAGCTGAATGCAGAGATTTTACTATTTCAGTTGCATGCGGGTTTTTGAAAATCAACCTGCCCAGCCAATACCTCTTTCACTTGACTAGATGGTGTCCAATGTTAAAAAATATGAAAAGAACTTAGAGTAAAAGGTATCCATTATCCACATTTAAAGCATAAGAAGAAAAATCTTTTTTGAGGTTTTAGGAAAGTTTACCCCTGCTTTCTAGCCAATTATCGACAATTAAACATAAAAAGAAGAAGAGAAGCTATTACTTGTAATAATTTAACATCTACTGTATATGAAGCCAAAAGAACTGCATGTGTTTAAAAAAATAATAATAAATAAAGAAAAAGGAAATAGAAATACGTTATCTAGAGCATCTACCAATCGAAACCACTCCACTCCACAAATGATTTCGATTTTTCTTCCCCGCCTATCTAACAAGTAGTCCACTCTACTAGTTCATATTGGTTACTTGAGACAGGAAATGTGGGATGCCTTACTTGGTTAATTTGTGCTTGCTCAACGCGTGGATAGTTACCCTGTTGTCCTCGTGCATAGTTTTGCTCCCGATATGAGAAGTTTTGAGGTTGATACCCAGGTCAACTTTGCCCATAGGCAGAAGTTGTAACTTGCTCACAGATCCAGAGTTTACTCCTTGCCTAGGAAAACCCGGGCCTTGATCTTCACCCACTCCTTGTCCATCATTCCAAAAGTCTTCCCAAAAACCACACTACCGCCTAGGAGGTGCATAGTTCCTCTGATCTCCCTGTTCCCATTGCCTGTCTTCTTGAACCGAATAGTTTCCTCGCCCCTTTTGATCATAGCTT
>CM046384.1:23368034-23395034 GCA_025413485.1 Ficus microcarpa
TTTGTAATACGTACTTGGATGATTTTAAAAACTTTATTCCCAACAAAAAATTGGACAAATTTCATAAATTTTCCCTGAACTACGTCACTAGTGTGAATATGCCATATGAGTTATACATTTCATACCTTATGAAATTTAACATATATATCAAATTGTCTCTATAGTTGTTTTCGTTACTTTTTCCATCACTTTTAGGTTCAAATTACCTATTGATCTTTATATTTATATAAAAATATCTTTTAATCTTTAATATTTGTGTTAAAATACGACTTCTGAACATTGTTTAATTATCTAATAACTATCAATTTTTCCAGATTAGGTAACAAAAATTGTTTTTTATTCTAATAAAATAATATATATTTTTTTATACGCACCATTTTTATTTTACTATTTTTTTTTTTAAACGAGAGAAAAACGTCACTTTAGGGTGAGTTTGGTGTGTTAGTTTGAGTTGAAAAATTTTAGTTGTAATAGTAAATTTTTTTTGAATTTTCAGAAAAGACAAAAAACTTTTTGGGAAAAGACAAAAACTTTTTAGGAAAAAGACAAAAAAAAGTACAGTTTGAGTTGAAATGAAATTGCTCACCAAACGCACCCTTAATCAGCTTCCACTCGTAGGCCGATCATGATAATTCAATCAACGACATCATCATTAAGCCATTATTGGCCACCACTCAAACAGACCCCCCCAAAAAAAAAAAAAGGTTCCACGTGGCAGAACCACGTGCTTCTGTTGCTTAGTAGGACCCACACGGGACAAATTTGTTTCGTACAAGCAGGGGCAATTAATAAGGTTTGACTCTTCCTCAGTAAATTTTAAATCTGTTTTGTTTTATTTATAAGAGAAAAACGAAAATAAAAAATTGCAAAGAAGAGAGAGTTGTGGGGACCACAGGAGAGTTTAGAGTTGCAGAGGTTAGGAGAGAGCATTAAATATTAAATAAAAAAGGCGTTCTTCGGGGTTAAAGACAGTCATCTCTCTCTCTCTCTCTCTGTCCTCGAAAGACGGGCTCGCTTTTGTGGTTGAAGTGTTTTCCTCCTCGGTTCCTGATCCTACGCTCCCGCTGACACCGACATATTATATACGATCCACCCGCTTTCCACGTTATAGCCGTTTGATTACAATCATCGACGGCTGAGATCCTCTTTTCCTTAATCGCCGTCTTTCGCATGACGTGTTTTGCGGAGACACTGTTTGGCTTCACAGGCTCTTCCCCATTTTAACTTTTTTTTTTTTTTTTTTTTTTCCTTCGCTGAAGAACTACACATGCGAAATTCTCAATAAAAATTATTGAAACACCTTCTCAGCCAGAAGTGAAAATTTTATTTTAAAGGAAATATAAACAAAATTTAGCGTCTATGTTCGGAGGATTTTCAAATCACAATTTTAAATTATTTTCTTTTTTTTTTTTTGTCTTTTGTTTTAATTCAAAACTACATTTCATTATTTATGTATTTAAATATCTACGATAAATTCAAATTTTAAAAATTTTAACTTTATTACTTAAAAAAAAAGTTTTAAAATTATCATTTTAAATTTAAATCAGATGATTTTTTTTTTTCAATTACTTAAAATTCTTGAGAGAAATAAAGTAAGAACATATTATTATTTATTTTTCGAATACATTTCAAGTTTTTGTACTTTTCCACTCTAAAGTGTAAATTTTTTTTTTTTTTCAATCAAACACACATTTGCAAAACTTATCTTATCTCCAATCCAAACATCTCCAAAACTCTATCTCCAAGGTAATCTCTACTGTCTTTGTCTATATCAGTGTGTTTCTCTATGTCAATACTATGAAAAGTAACATTATTTTATTTTATGCTTTAATAGGTAATGCTATTTGTTATTATTTTATTATTATTATTATTATGCTCTCGAACTTGTAGAAATGAAATTTTAGTATTTAAATAACTCTAAAATAAAAATATTGTAAAATTTATATTGGTAATTGAGGACATCAATCAGTAACAATCAAATGTCAAATTTGATATTGGCTATATATTTGATAAATTTGCCACAAAGCTTATCATATGAAAAATTTGGTATCAAAGATAACTCCAATGAAGATATTTTTTTTTAATTCAAATATCAAAATTCACCATTAACACAATAATTTAACATTGATATTCACGCAATTAAAAAAAAAAATTTGTAGCCACTTAAGGTGAGTTCCAACATTGACAAGAAATGATGAATTTAGTGGCTTATAATGACACGAGTTCTCTTATAGTCATTGATTTATTTGAAAGTTGTAAATTAATGGAATATACTTATTGATTTACTATGATCCTCCTTTTACATTATTATGATCGATCTGCTCGATGAAAAAGAATTATGCGTGTTCTTTTTTTTGTGAATATGGAAATATTAAGAATAATAATGATTTAACATAATCTTCAAGATGCTGTAAGGAATGAAAAGAAAATGCTTAATTGTTAAGAGTTATATACTTTGTCCTCTCTATGTGCTTATTAGATTTTTTTTTTTTTTCCTTTTGTGGTAAAAACATAAGAAGCTTATTCGAAAGTTATTATTTATTGTTACACACATCTGTTATGTGAATTACAGTTGTTTGTCGAAAGTTATTATTGGTTTTAGACACGCAACTGAAGTGGGATAATTAAGCAAAGAAAACACAAATTCTCTTGAGCCTTAATTGTTGAGGGACAAGCATGTTGGTTTGGTTTTGCTTTGACCATCAAATCAACCAATAGCTAGCTAGGCTTCCCTCCCCTAGCGAAGAGGGCCTGACTGACTTGTTTTCGCATATACGCGTGACTGACTGACATCTTCCTACATCTTCTGTTGATATAGCCTTGGAAATTTCAACGGGCTTTCATTTTCTTGCAATATGTATGTGTGTGTCTATATATATATATATATATATATATATATATAGTTACGAGAGCTCTCCTATACTACATCTTCATAAACGAAACTTGGGATCTGTTTTTTGGGGAATATCTAGAGATAGTATTTTGGAAGTTTGGTTAAAGTTGCATGTTTAGAGGGAAAACTTTTGAAAAAATTCTGTGATATATATAAAAAAAATAGTGAAAAATTTGAGATGTGTTTGGAAAAAAAAAATTGCATAATGGATATTGTCTTATTCGTCTAAATCATTATGAGTAGTTTGACATAAAAATCATCTAATTGTGATTTGAAATGAGAAAGTTATATAATTTTAAAATTTGAGTTTTTTGAAAATGAAAGAGAGAGAAAGTTTAATTTAAATTGGAATTTTAAAATCCAAAATGATCTTTTACCACCTAGAGATGGCGCCCCAAACACCCCCTTATAGTGTTTTTTTTTTTTTTTTTTACACGTAATGACTAGTTGATTTGATCTAATATTTTTAGTGAGATTTGTACGTATTTTACACTAATAATTTAAATAATTGATGTTATGATTCAAAGTGGAAAATTATATGTAATTCAATTAATAATTACAAGACGGAAAAGAAAATGCTACAATTACTATTCCTGTCTAGCTGTAGGATATGGGAGCTTTCTTACATTATATATACGCACACAAGTACGTGTATGTGTTAATGATTATTATGAATAATATGTGGACAAATGTTCTTCTTTATAGACCAATTTATGACAGGTTAAATGTTCGTTCCGTATGTAGAATTAGCTAAATGTTGAATGGAAGGAGAAACTATTTATTGTATGCCCAAATGTATAGCTGTACATACGATATATAGTTGCGTACGTACGTCTAGGAACGTCATACATAACATATACACACACATTAAGTACTACGGTGTTATATATTGTTATATATATATGTATATTTATGGATATATACATGTATGTATAGGAAGCAAAAAGATATAAACTCTTTATAATGATTTTAGTTTAACTAAAATGTGGTCTGCTTGGACAACGTATAAATGCAAGCCACATGCATACCTCAACATATTAATTTTAAATTTAATGTACCAATTTATGTTGCAGTAGATAAAGTTATCGTATATATACTTATATGCTAGAATTTTTTTCCTTTTTAAATTTTAATAATTTAAATGGTTCCGGGAAAGAAAACGTCGAGTAATTCATTCTCGATGTGAGTGTATATATATCTTGTATCTAATTAACTCTAACCAATCATCCTTATATGAGAAGTCAACAAACTTTCTTCTTGAATTTAGTAGTGTCAATGATCTAGTCAAAACAAGACACAAATAGATTGGCAGACGTCCTTTTTTTTTTTTTTTTTTCCTTTCAAGAAATAATATTATTTGAATATGTACCCAATCTCCTAACGAAATTAACAAGTGACAGCTAATCATATCCACTACATATATCCGTTCAACATCCTCTCTTATCCCTAAAAGATTACGTCCTAAAAGATTAACTGATAATGAAAATAGATGAGTGATTAAAATTTCATAAAGAGAATGGTCGTATATGAATGTTGAGGTTCTAGTTTCTTTCTCTTCAATTATTGTTCTTCTCTTGGATCTTTAATTTCTCGCAGTTGGTTCTATTTCTAAATTTCGAGTGGTTATAGTTTTCTCTTGATTATGTTTCTTGAATCTTGTTGATCTATATTTTTTATCCAGTCATACAACATTAACTGATTAGAAAGAGTAGCAAGTTTTTTTAAATCCATTCTATATTCTATATTTTAGTCAATGTGAGGTTTTTGTTCGCACACTTCTAACACTAACATTCCTGACTTTACATATTGATCCACTTTAACTTGCTCTGTTCTCTTCACACCTTCAAAAGACACTCTCACTCTAATATTTTATACCCATAATTATTAATAGAGACACAGATTGATAATAATCCTAACTTTTGAATGTTAAATTATATGACATGATATTGTCATTTTTTTTTGTTAATTGATGTTTGATATATTGCCATTTTAATTAAGCCAAATAGATTGTATCAATTAAAAAAAGATTAAAAAAAAAAAAAGATAACAATGATAGCTACATGAATTGATACTAAAAAAAAATTAAGATTAGAATTAGTGCTCTATTATACCTCTAAGTATACTATCCTTTTAGTGTAAAAGTAAACATATATGCATAGAAGTGTGCGCATGAATATATACAAATGAACACATGCAAAATTTTCTTTTTTTTCTTTTTCATTTTTAGTTTGCTAAGAATACGTTTGGAATCTAGCTCTCGCACCAATTAATAAGTCTCTAGAGTTATAGAATAGCTATATATTGAGACTGATTAGAGACATATACAAATACAAACTTGCCAACAAAAAAGATATATAAAAAAGTGAAGTTACTTCTCAATCTCATATTATGCTTTATTTCTTGGGGTTCCTATATTTAGATGCTTTATATAGACTTATATAAAACTTGAACCGCAAAGGGAGACATAAGCCTGCTCTTCAATATCAAAAGCTCCTTGACGAGTATCTTTCATTGCATTGTGACTTTAATTTTGTTGTAGAATTTGGGTCAAAGACGATTTAATTAGTGTGGGAAGCAGGAAGGGTGTTTTTTTTTTTTTTTTTTTAAAGAAGAAAGTCTAGAAAAGGAGTGATCATCGTTAACATATTCCTTTATATGTTATCAAAATGGCTCCTCAAGTATGGAATGTTCACTGAAAATTCTATAAATGAGCCTTATCCAGCAATGAGGAGCATACCATCACAACCTTACTGAATGTGTTAACGGTTAGGATTCTCAAGCATTTTTCATCAAATATTAGGTTAGTACAAAATTTCACCTTTTTTTTTTTTTTGGGAAAGGATAAATTTTCACATTTAAGAGTCCTAGAAAAGCTAGTTGTTACTTTAACTTTTGATCATTAACCCAACACGATAATCTATTACTGTTAGATCATCACACTTGGTCGTGGGAAGTAGAAAGAGTACTGTTAATTCAAAATGATTGATGCTTCGAAAGTTGGTGGATTCAATATTAATAAATTTTATTACCCTGATGAGTAGTGGGGTTTTGTCTCTCTTTGGCAGGATTTAATTGGGTGATATATATACCAACATCAATATAGTTCCGAATTCTGAATTAATCTTCCATGGGAGCAAATTTATATATGTCAGATCAATCTGAATTCCCAGCTGGTGTGCATCCATTTGCATGCATGCATGCATTGATTGTAATCGGAGATATATACATATGCATATATATGTAAATATTGAATAAGAAGTTTTATTGCATAATGCTCTCGGGGAATAGTGACCTCATCTTAATTAATGTTTAACTCTTAGGGATTAATATATGATATTCCGCAATTTTGATGTTGAGTCAATCGGTTTATTAATAACAATCGACTGAGACAGCGGATATAAGTGAAGGGGACGACTTCTAATAAATAATATACTACATATAGACATTGCAGAAAGAATTCAACCAAAAAAAAAAAAAAATCTCATCTCTGAAGTGGAATATATATATATATATATATATATATTGATAATGATCATTCTGGTTATTATAAGCTACGATGGGGAGCATCAGAAGTGTTAGTATATGACCAACTAGTAGAATACGGATTTACAATATGAGGTTTACAAATAGGACCAACATTCTATTAGTTGTGATATTAAATGGTGGAGTCAGCATTCTAACTTAATGAGGGTATTTAGTTATTTATTTATTCATTTTTTAAATATGAAAATAAAATAACAATACGAGTGGGGGTGTACATAAAAAAAATGGAATCTTAGTGGTGTAAAAACAGGAAAACTGTATTTTTAAAATAAAAAAAAACTTATTTAAAAATAAAATAAGTCTGGAAGCGGCTGCCCCACTTGTCCCTAAGTGGCTTCATAATAGATTGATGGTGTATCACATTAGTGATGCCTATAAGTTTTTTTTTATTTTTCCCCTGAAAGGGTAAATTTCATTAAACTTATTAAGGAGATATAAAAATACCAAACATAACAAATGACTCCGTATTACATTAGATAAAACTCTTAATAAGAATGGATCCATCAACAATCTAATACTGCTACAAGGGCCCGAAAATGGATATGCATCTCGATACCTAAAATCGAGCAAATATAAGGTCAAAACACTATTAACTCTTAGAGGTAACGGACAAACAATCAACACAGAAGATGAAGAAATTATCTCCATTATTATAAATAACAAATAAAAATAAAATATCAACAAAAAAAAAAGACACCGAAAACATCGCCGTAGCATTTTTCAAATAATTGCTACGTACATTTTAGATGCAAAACCATGTATTATTTTATTACGAAAATTTTTACAAGTTATTAAGAATATGACTTGAAGGTTTGAACTTCAACCAAAGAATCCTATTGTGTTGGGACACGAAAACAAAAAAGTTTCGACTGGGCAAATGAACTTCGTTGATAGAGCCAAACTACGTGCGTGAATCACAAGCCAAATAAACAATCCAGTACCGCTGACAGATTAGTACTATAGAGAGTTTACTAATATCGTTTTAGCGAGTTCCAAGATAGCATCTACTTAAATTTTTTGAATTTTTTTCCCGATTAATTAACAGAAGTTGAAGGAAAAAAAAAAAAAAAAAAAACAACTAGGCAAAAAAAGGTTATGTGCAGTCATTGTCATCATAAATATTCGTCCTGGAAGACCAAAACTAAAGAAATTTGTCAATAAGAAAATTAGCAGAAATGTGAATAATTTTAAATTTATGAACGGCATATCTTGTGCAAATCACAAGCATTTTTATGTTTCGAAAATTAGATAGTCACTATTAATTTGACAAAATTTGTTACTAAATTTTGAGTATAGTATGTTAAAATTATAAAAACTAGATATGCCAAAATGGGCTGGTATAGTCACAACATAGTTATTTAACAGATTCGATTCACATTTATTAAATGGACAAAGTTTGACATGATTCTTTGGGTACGAAATACATTTAGGACACGGCACGTTAAGGACCCTACACACGTACGAGCATGAGACAATAAACGGCATGACAATGTTGTTCTTTTTAATGTATAATATCTTTTAATACTCTTTTGTTACCAAGAATTTATCTCATTCGTCTTTTTTTTTTTTTTTTTTTTTACTTGTTAAGACTTTCAATGTCACGGTTTTTTTTTTTTTTTTAATAAAATTTGTCTATTGTTAAAAGAATGTGTTTTATTGTATTACAAGCATATATTTCTTGATCGTTTATATTCTTTTATTGGACACGATTAAGTCACACATGTCAAGGGCATGACATAAATATTATCAATAGGTCGTGAGCTGGATGTGACACTCTTAATCATAATGAACATGACACAAAGACTAAATGGGCAGCAAACAAGGACACAACATTAAGATTAATAGACCAGCCTGTTTGACACAACATTAAGATTAATAGACCAGCCTGTTTGACATCTCTGCTAAAAACTATACTCAATGAAAGAATTGAGAAAATCACGTGGATCAATTACCTTATAAGAAGCCTGCAGAATTAAAAGGAAAAAACTAGACAATTCTAAGATTCCGTTTGTTTCGTTGGTTCATTTCAAACTTTTCATTTCAGTTTTTGTCTTTTTCTGAAATAGTTTTTTGTCTTTTCTGAAAAATTTTTTTTGTTTTTTCTGAAAAGTCAACAAAAATTGCTATTTAAACTTAAAATTCCAATTCAAACTGGTGAACCAAACGGACCCTAATTAACAACCGGGTAATTACAAAAAGGGTAAAATAAAATATGTGGACACATAAATCGAAGAAGAGAACATGATTACAAGGAGGAAGCTAAAACGAAATCACAAAGAAAAAAATAAAGAGGGTAATTAGATTTGATAGGAGAACACAAAGTAAAGCGTACATGTAATAAAGATTTTGGTCCTCTTTGTTGTTTCTATTTTGTGTTTATACAATGTCACTGCCCTGCTTATTATGTTTAAAAATTATGTTTGACAAGTAGGAAGTTATTATTATTATTTCATTTATTTTGAGAATATTATAAGTTTTAAATTTGATTTGATTTAATAGTTTAGTTTAATTAATATTGTTTTAAGTAGTATTTAATATAGGTTGAGAAGGGTATAATAAATATAACACTTTCAAAAGTTTTACTGCTTCAGGGGTATTTCGTAATTGACTTTATAAACACATATAGAGTGTTTTAGGCATTTGCATAACAAAAAAGTGTAAAACTTTAATATTTAGGCTAACCATCGACCAAGAGTGTTTTTTTTCCCCCTTATTTTTTTAATTAAAAATTTTTTATTTTCGTTTATTCTACAAGATGATGGAGGGCAGTAAATTGGATGAATAATTGAATTGTATTTTCTAAGTTATTTTCACAATATAACCTTATTTCGAACAGAGTAATTTTATGATTTATTTGGTTCACCAACTCCAATTTTAAAATTCCAACTCAATTTTTACTTTTTATTTTCCTAAAAAGTAATAAAAAAATTAATAATTTTTCAATTAAAAAGCCACCCAATTTTAATTTAAAAATTCTAACTCAAATTAACAAATTAAACATCGGCTAAATTTTAAGATCATCATTCTCTTATAAAAGATTGTCAACTGCCAAAAACTCCATTAATTATAAATAATACATTTGAATCCACGTTAGATTCTCCAAACCATTATATATATATATATATATTTATGGAGATATCGTTTCATAATGTCTAGCTAAAACATGAACATTAAAATATATAAAATAAGAAACAAAAATTAAGAAATAAGGAAAAAAACAAATTGTTTATAATTTTTATGGAAAGTCACCCAGGACGTGCGGGTTTATGATGGTACAGGGAAGTTCGAAAGTAGGGAATGGAAAAGGCTAAAAATAATAAGGTAATGATGACACGAATCGCATTATTTAATTGGTGTTACAGTAGCTGCCCCTGTCTGTCCCTGTGTGTATCGCAACCCACCAATTTTTTTTTTCTAATTAAATAATAATAAATGCTCATTTTGTCTTTTTCTGTGTTTGACTACTGTGCCCCCAATACGACAACTGGTTGTAGCAGGTGACGGGTCGGAAGGACGACCGGCACCAGCAGGTCATTTCCACTATTGTTGTCCTCCACGACAACACCACCCCCAAAAATGAGTGTTTCGGTTTGACGACCGTCCGATTGTAATATTTCATCATAAATATTTAAATTATCATCTGTATTTGCATGTTAATATTCAAAATAACACATTTACAAAGAAATGTTGGTGTTCAAAATGAACATTTAAATATTCCATTTCATATGGATAAAGTCCAAACACCTATTCGGATGGACCGTTCAAATGAAATAATCTAAATTGAAGCAAATGGTTTTACCAAAAGACTAAAAGAAATTTTGACTTTTTCTATCCTGTGATTTTTAGATTCACTCTTTTGTTACACACTAAACTTAAATATTTTTATCGGAATTTCAATTAAAAATAAATAGAAAAATAAGGTAATTATTACTATTAAACCTATTTTGATAAGCTTTCTTTTAAAAACAAATGAAAAAAATTGAATGATTGAACTTAACTCACTTTTTTTTTCCGTATGTTTTTCATAGAATTTGCGATAGAATAAAGTAAGGTTAAATTCAAAATTTATGAAACAATATGAGAGTTTTTAAAGTTCAACTAGTAGAGTGAAACTAACTTTAAAATTTAGAGGTATATATAAGAACAATTCAATAAATTTTTATTATGCTTTTAAAAAATTAAAATAATGTCAATAAGAAGGGATTGATTAGAACTAACACTTATTTTAATGTTTCTTTGTTGATATTTTTGTTTATTATGAGCTTTTACTTTGAGGGAAACATGGCAGTAGTCCCCATATAATTCTGATGGCGGATCATATCAATATATGTGTAAATATCGTATCCAATCAAATGAAATGGGATCATGTATAATAATAAAGATCTTGAATTCACAAACTATATATTGATCTTTCAAATCAATTTTTTAATAATTTTTTAATCATCTTTTGAATAATGAATACTTCTCAATTGTCATATTGTACCATGCTATACTTTTCAATTATAGAAGAATTATATATATTTTTCTTAAAAACATACAATGTTGTAGAACTAGTAACTACCTTTTAATTTTGTTGTTAACTAGAACATTTTTTTTTGTGGGAATTTCGACCTGTCATCTTATTTTTATATCGCGTTAGTTGTCTTTTTAATTAAAATTTGAGACCTAAGTTAATTGTTTAAGTATTTTTAGTATTTAGCTCATATTTATACGATTAGCTTGTTATATTTATAGACAGATAAGAATAGAAAGACAGTGGATACAAAAACAGGACATCAAATATGGAGTGATTTTTTTGGATCATCTGAAAATTGGAAATAATAAAAAAGGGAATCACCTGAGTTGGAAAAATTAAAAAAACGGCACTATTGACATTCACGTATTCTCCCCCTTGATTCAAAAATAAAAAACTAAAAACAAAAATCCTATCTCTTAAAAAAAAATAAAAAATAAAAACGAACGAAACCCCTCTTTCTCTCACCTTTAAAAAAAAAAAAAAAAAAAAAGAAGAAAGAAAGAAAGAAAGAAAAAGAAAAGAAGAAAAAACTCTCTCTCTCTCTCTCTATAAATTGAAAAACACTACTAGCTGTGGCTTTGTGGGTGTGCTAGGGTTTTCAGAGTTTGGGGAAAACAATGGTGTTGAGGGGAATGTTGGCTGGCTCGAGGCTTTCTTTTCACATAGGCAACTTCTCTCTCTCTCTCTCTCTCTCTCTCAACTTGAGCAAAAAATGAAAGAAAAAAAAAAAAAAAAAGAAACTGCAAGGCTTCGGACCAGGCTTCATTCCCCTCAAACTAATTCCATTTTGATTGTCTCCTTTGAAAAATTTCTGTGCAATTTTGGTGAAGGTTTGGTTGAGAGGAATGTTGTCTGGCTCGAGGTCATGGAGGTTTGAATATTCTCTCTATTTGTGTATATGTATATGTATATGTATATATACGCAGAAATAGTTTGAAACCCTAAATGATTCTCGGACCAGGCTTCATTCCCCCCAACCAATATTTTCTCAGCTGGGTTCTTTCTCTTCTTTCTTTATGCAAATTTTCCTGCTGTTCTTCTGGCTTTTTGTTCCTCTGAAATCAAAACCCAGATCTTACAACCTCGAACTCCAAGTAAGTTTTTGTCTTATATATACAAAATATATATATATATATATATGTAATCCCGTTTTACTCATGTGTTTCTCAATTTGTTCTTGTGTTGGAGTTTCAGGGCTATATTCTTGGTCTTTGTTTGCTTGTACTTATTTGATTAATTTCCATGGATTTTAACTGCTCTGTACTTGGCTTTTCATTCTGGTTTTTTTTTTTAACATATTAAATTTGAATCTTCATTTATTGTAACGTTTCTAGTCCTCCTTTTTAGGTACACACAAGTTTTTCTTTTTCTCTCTTTGAAGAAAAGGTAAAAAAAAAAAAAAAAAAAAATTGTTCACATTATACTTTGATCTCCAAAGTTTGTTTTTGTTTAATATTCTTTGTCGAAACTATTATGGAATATTAGTCCAATTTTTAGGAAATATATATAAATATGTATATACACATATTTTCTCCCTCAGACACATATAAGTAGTAGGGTTAATTTCCTAACACCAGTTATTTTATTTTATTTTTATTTTTTGCTTTTGTCATGAACTTTCCATCCCAAATGCATTTCTCTTCAAACGAGTTCTTGGTTCCCTCAGACCCTCTTTCATACAAAACACTACCTTTGGGATCGAAAAGGAGGACAAGAGATTACTATTTTTAAAAACTGTCACTATTTTAATCTGTACCTAAATATATATATATATATATATATCCTGAAACTATATATATAGCAAAGGGATTAATTCCTACATATCACTCCCTGGATAATTTTTATTTCACGTGAACTACAAAGCTTTGTACTGTTTAACCTATCAGATATTATGTTCTTGCCTGCAATCCACCTATACATAGCCAGCTCTATCTAATTAGCCCTTCTCTTTTTTTTTTTTTTTTTTCCTTTCTATTTTTCCCTCCTACACTTCATATTATTAAAAAAAATACTCCACTAATTAAGGTGAGAATCCATTAAGGTGATAATATATATTTCTACGGAACCGTAACAATTGAGAGATGATAATGTGCTTTTTCTTTGTTTTATTATATATATTTGGTTTTTATCGAAACCTAACCGATGAAGTTATTTATGCTTTTGTGTCCTAGCGTTACTGAAAGTTGAAGATTCCATGCATAATTAATGCGAGCCACTAGTTGCTTATTAGTATACACGCACATATATATATATATATATATATACATATATTCGATATAGAAAGATTGAATTGAAAGACTGAATGAATGAGTGAATGGACATGACATTATTGAGAGGATCGATGCCCATCCCATGGCATTGACATATGAGAAAATCAGATGTGCACAACAATTTACAAGAAAAAGCAGAAAATAATATTGTATTGATTTTAGTGGGCCGTATCAATCCAAGTAAATATAACTTTTTTTTTAGATTCCGCAGATCTAACCTTTTTTTTTTTTTTAGATTAAGGTGACTGTTAATTGATGTGGTTATAACGTCATGTAATACTTTATGTATAATTTGTTATATTTTAAAACACATCAACATATCTAAATAGAAAAATTTACTCATTAACTACACAACATCAATCTTAGATATTAATAAGTCGGAATTAAGACCTTATAAGTAATACAACTAACATAATATACTGTTAATTATCATAGAGAATATAAAAACATTTACGTTTTTCTGAAGCAAAAGCCAATATATGGTCTAGACATGGAAATAAGAAAGTGAGTGACTGTAATATTGACATATACACACAATATACTTATTCATAAATAAATAAATATATATATATATATATATATTGTGTATTTCTTAGTGTGTGTAAGAAATATATTTAAGAAGCTTTCGAAGTTGTTGAGTTCTCAGTTGCTTTCCTTGGAAATACTCCGTCGGATCAGCAATTTTGCAGCTCTTATATATACATATTTATGTCCTGAGCTCACTCGATCTTTCATGGAGGAGTCATATTTGTACAGATTTGCTTAGCTTTTGAAATGGCAACATCACAAAAGTAGAGAGGGAGAGAGTGAGTGAGTAAATGACGACTATCTGACAAATCTTGGGAAATGAAATGTAGAGAGAGAGAGAACTGACTCAGTGTGGGAACTGAGAAGGGAAAAATAAAATTAATAAGTAGAAACATAACCTTTTATCGTTCGGCAGCTTTTCATGTATATCATGTATGTGTTGTTTTCTATGCTATCATACTAACACAAATGCTGCACAATTTGTTTCCATATTCTTCTTGGACCAGATTTAGATGTTTATGTGAATACCATACTTGTTATAATAAAATATATATATAAACACATTATCTTATTTTGCGTTCTAGTATGTAATATTATTTTTAATGCTATATTTACATTTTTTTTAATAGTTATAATGCTTTGAAACTTGTAAAAAAAAATTTTAGAATTGAAATATGTTAAAAGGGTAACTGTAATAATTACATGAAAAGGTAAAAACAATAACCAATAAGTATCAAATAAGACGCCCTCGTTTTGGGTTTGGGTTGGAGTTTTGGAAATATTTTAATTGCAAATAAGTTGAGTTTTGAAAATGTGTATTTAGTTGAAAATGAACTCTTTAGAGTTTAAAAAAGTATACAAACTTAAAATCTGCTCGGATAAAATAGCAATATAAATCGTGTTTTTGTACTTTTGTCATTCTATCTAAATTTTTTAGTATTATTTCATTTTGATTTAAAATAATGACTTCTAAAATTTGGAGTTTTTGAAAACTAAAAGAGAGATTTCGAAAAGTAAATAGTGAAAGTGATTTACTTTTGAAGAAGATAGAAAAAAAACTTTTGGAAAAATGCAATTAGAAATGTTGCTCGAAATGAACTCTTAAATTCGGCATTGATTATCTATTGTGATAAATTTACCTCCAAATTTGACATATGATAAATTTGACATAAAAAAATAGCACTCTATTAGAGATGCTCTTAGACAGAACTATGTAGATAATATATTTTGTAGGGTCAAAACATTTCTATCATGTTGGGCATAAAAGCGAAAAAGAAATATTTCTAATATAAAAATATTTTGACATATCAGTGATACTAAATGTCATAATAAAGACAGAGTGGATCCCATATCATAGGATTCGTCTTCTATGTTTAAACATCACTTCTTGTAGTCCTATGGCAATGTTCTTTCTATTATTCTTAAAAATAGCACACACTTACCACCGAGTAAAATATAAGAAAGTTTTAATGTCTTAATTAGCACACTTTCCCAAGAATGATTCTGCATTTAACTTTTTCCATGTCATTATTATTATTATTTTTATTATTGCATCAATGGAAATGACCACCATGATTTTTGTTTGTTTTACAAGTCAACCCAAAAAAGGTAAGTCAAGAAAAGGTTGGGGAAAAGAAAGGTTTTTCAGTAAAACCATGGAGCTGAACTATTCCTGACAGTTTTATTGGCTTTTCACGATGACCTGTGATGGATTCTTGGATTTTGGTGGCACTACTCTAAACTTTCACATAATTAAACAAAAAAGAAACCTTGTTTTCTTTCCTCTCTCTCTCTCTCTCTCTCTCCTTTTTTTTTTTTTTTTTTTTTCTTTTCTCGCGCCCTGTGATGATTAAGTGACTAAATATATTCTTAGCAATTTGCTTTATATATTGAATTACCATTTAAACCTTTTTATTATATTATAGTATTTTCTCTTATAAAAATATTTAAATTTATGAACTAAACGGTTAACAGCTGTTTGTGTTGCAAGGTCGACCCAGTTTATAGCATTCAGGAAATGGTAATAAAAAAAAATATTTTTTTGAAGAAAAAAGGTTAATGGGTCCGTTTGTTTCCTTTCCGTCCAATCCTCTTTTTTTTTTTTTTTTAATAAGCGAAATTTGTTTAAAGATAAAAAGAAAAAAATGATCTTACAATCTTAAAATATAAGGTATAAAAGGAAACAACAGGAAAAAAAAAAAAACAATAATAAGAAAATGACATAAAAGGAACAACTTAAGAGAAAATTTCTAGATTTTTTGATAATCACATATTGAACTAGTTTAGCGCTTTTATTTATTGGCAGACGGTCCAAATCAATGGTGCCTTATTAAGCGATGTACAGTACTCCTCTTCAACTCTACGTCGCTTCACTCTCTTGATTTAAAAAATGAAATGCAAGTTCACTTACCCTCAAAAAAGTAAAAATAAATAAAATAAAAAGAAAAAACAAAAGCAAGTTCCCTCTCTTAGTCCTTATTTTAATAGGCCTAAGTTTCTGGACCCTTGAACTTATCCCAGCCCAGCCCAACACAATCCCCTGGAGAAGATTGGAAAAGTTGATGGACTGCCCCTAACGTAGATGTTTTTGGTCTTTTTTGAGGATTGCCCAAAAAGAACACACCTCTAAAGTATTACCTCTTTTACAGTGGCTTTGATATTTGTAATTTCTTATAATATTAGTGAAGATCAACCTAATATATTTTTCAGTGATATAATAGAATACCATCGGTAATCTATCAGAATACTTTTTGGGGACCAAACTCAACACAGACTACCAGGAGTCTCTCTAGTCGCTGGGTCACTGGAGGGTATTTTTTTTTTTTTTTTTTTTTCAAAAAAAGTTTATTTTTTATCTTGTACTTTTTGAATTTTTTTAATCTAACAAATTATTTTAAAAATATACATATATCTAAACTACAATTTCATCATTTGTTCTTCTATATGCAAAACTACACACCAAATACAAGAAGTGATCCACCAGAAACCACAAAATTCATGGTGTAATCCAACCAAATACATAGAGTATTCTACTAGAATACACCAAAAAAAAAAAAAAAAACCATGATATCACGAACCCGAAAAGAGGTCAATTAGATCGTGAGAAGAGAGGAATTGTGGTGGCAGTGGAGGTTACGATGGTGGCAGAGGTCGCGAGGTGACGGTAATGGCCGTGGGGAGAGAGAGAGAGAGAGAGAGAGAGAGCATAAATGGAAAGCTAGGTAGGGAAGGGGGGAGAGAGAGAGAGAGAGAGAGAGATGAGAGATGAGAGAAGAGAAAAAAATGTGGGTCATGAAAAATGTGGGTATTTTAGTATATTTAAAGGATAGTAAAAAGAAATAATAATTCAAGGATGATTTACATATATGGCTTAATTAGAGCTATGGTTTTATTATATTTCTAAATATCAACTTTATTTACAAAATGGAACAAAAATCAAAACTACCCATATTGTATTGAAAAAAATATCCCTATTGTTAATTCGTGAAAAAAAAAAAAGAGATCAAATTACCTCCTAAAAAATAGGCACAGTTATTTCATTAAATTAAAATATCCAGACATCTCCTGATTTGTGCAATTTTTTTATCAGGAAAAAAAAAAAAAAAAAAAAAGGAACACGATTGTTCATATTTACGATTTTCCTCCTGCCTTACTCCTCATTAGACGCAATTCCAACATTTTTATTTTTTTATTTTTTTTCACTCCGGCGCAACTACAACCGCGACCTATCAATCCCTCGTCCATGTCTTCAACAACGGGAAAAAAAGACGCTTGAAAAAGCCCTAAAACCCAAAAGAAGTAGTGTCTGCATCCCTCTCCCCCAAGATATTAGCGCATCTCTTCAACAAATAAAGAACCAGCTGATTTTGTCTACTTCACATGCTAATGTTCTATATTAGTTACATATTTATTGGGTCAATATCTTAATGATCGTGTTTTAGGACTTTTTTTTTTTTTCCCCCAAAAATTTTCGTTGCACGATTTTGTTAGGGAAAATAGAATGTGTGAGGTTTCGAATAAATTATTATGATTAAGTCAACATCTTAGTGATTTTGATTTTAGATTCTGCTTGTGTTTATCTTAATATGCCAAAAATTATTACAGTGACTTGGTCTTTTTGTTTTCAAGCTTAGCATTAATGAATTCTATGTTTGCTATAAATTTTCATATTGACTCAGTTTTTGTGTTGTTATGCTTAGCATTGCTACTTATGATATGGAGTTAGCTATAATGATTAATTATATTAATAAAGTATATGTATTATGAAGTTTTAAAATTTGTCGTTGCATAGTCATTATGATAAATTGGTATGATTTGATTAGTTTATAATGATATGGTCATTGCCGTATTGATTTTATCACATTTATGAAGGATTATTATGTTATTGAATCGATCTTTTCGATATTATTATTTTCCATTCTCATTGGAATTAAAATAAATCATGCAAACAGGGGAATAACTTTTGAAGCTAAATGAGCAATGGACTAGCAAGAAAATCAATTTTTTAGGCTAAAGTGCAAGTTATTGAAGATTTCATGTTGATAACATCAATATGTCATGAAGATCAACCTCCGCTTTAATATATTCTGTTGTTAATTTTTTGTATTCAATGTTAATATCACATTGGCAAGGTATTATTAAAGTGCATAGGTGAATGTCTTATTTTTTTCTTAATGACAAGGTCAATTGGATAGCGATTCAAAATTTTTGTGTAATTAGCTTTAATAAGTCTTCTATTATTTATTGTTAATCAATCTTTTTATTATTTCTTGTCAAAAAAAAAAAAAAAAAAGATATGATAAAAGTAGCAAACCCAATGAACGGAGGCAGCCACTAAAAAGATAACAAAACTAATTAAGGAAAGAAAATCAAATTAATTTGCATTCACAAAATTTAAAAAGTAGGTAGCGACAGAAACAAAACACAAAAAAGTATTTACCTCAAAAAAATTAAAATGTAATATTCAAATTAATGTATGTAAATTTTCAAATCAATTGGAATGGCATGAAGTACAGATTGTTCTTTTCCATTAAAAAAAAAAAAAAAAAAAAAACATACTAGGTCAAACGTGGAGATAAATGAATTTCATTTTTCCAATTAAAAACGCCTTTAACCAAAAAAGCGTGAAACAAGGAAGGGTAAACATGGAAAAAAAATTACGAATTTCAAATTTCGTTTAAATTCGTCAATAAATTAAAAAGTAGTCATTTTTTAAAAGGGGTGTTCTAAAACGGCTAAATACTTCATAATTTAAAGGTCAAAATTCCAAGTCAGTATCAAAGGAGGATAAATACTCAAAGCATGTGCAATTTAATGGCGTAGTTTTCATAATTTTCTCTTATTATTTTTGATAAATTTTTTTTAGTATTATGTTGACTGTAATATTTACCATCTTTTAAATGACTAAATTACACGAAAGAAAAACTTTTTTTTTTTTTTTAAATTTGTTTACAAACATCATTTATTATTTTTGTGCTAAAAATTTGAATCAAGCACTAAAACATGTAAAAAATATAACGCAACACCAACTGTATACATAGATTCCAAATAGCATAAAACAATTTTCCATGTAAATATTGTAAATTTTTCTACACCCAGAATGAGGCTCACACTCTGAGATAAGTCCCTTTCTTTTTTTTTTTAATCCGACAAATATAAATAAATACTAAAAAATCATGGATTCAAATCATCTATCTGATTTTTGATGTATAACTAATAATATTAAGTTACGTCATTTTAAAAAGTTTGAAATGTTTTATAACTAACTTTTGTATTTTAAAATCTAATTTTATTTAATAACATATAATTGATTATACAGCAGTTGAGAAATCAAAATTGGACAATTTTGTTTGGTATGTTAGTTTGAGTTGAGATTTTTTAGTTGTAATAGTAATTTTTGTTGACTTTTTAGATAAGACAAAAATTTTTTTTCAGAAAAGACAAAATTTTTTTTGAGAAATTGACAAAAAAATCAATTCAAACTAATAGTTTGAAGTAACATACTAAACATGCAGTAAATGGGGATTCGAAAATCATAAAGTTAATTTTGGGTTCAACATGAAACGCATGTGCAAAACACGCTTTGATGTCCTCTTCAATCGCCCACACACAGAACCTGGCACGTGTGGGACTCATTTTAGGTGTCTGGGTTGCGGCTTCCAAGCCCAAACACGCCACACAGCCGACACATGATTATTGTCGGGCGCCGTCGTTTGTTGGAATGCTGAAACCGTCATCTCATGTACACTCCCGAGCGTCCACTCATTATTTCCTCACGCCGCCTCTAAGATGGCGCGTGATACTGACTCTCCGGCATTGAGAGTGCGATTTCTCAGATTCGGGGTTGATATTAAATACTCATATTTTCGGAAGCTTAAGGCCCAAAAATTGAGAGGGCCGTGACTGATTCATGTAAAATCAGTTTGAGGAAAATTACATATTGTTGTGAAGCCAAGTCTGCAATCTCCAATCCAACTCTAGCTCCGAGAGGAATATCTCCATGCCAAGGAAAAGCAAAAACAAAAAAATCGTAAAGATTTGATCAGCATTCGTGGTCAAAGTTATGGATTAAAAAGTTACTTGATTTTTTCTCTCAAACTATATCCATGGGAAAATTTTGATAAGTGGGTACTTTTCTCTGTTAATCTTTTTTTTTTTTTTCCCCGTCAGGTACATCCACTTAACAAAATACTATTTGATTGTTTTTGTTTGTTTGTTTTTTTAACACTATTTGTTTGTTTCGATCAAAATGCAATTATTCCTCTTTTAAAATGAAAATGCCTCTTGGTACTTTTTTTTTTTCAAACTACTTGTGTGATTGTTTCTACATACTATATATATATATATATATATATATATATTTCAAATCTTATATTTTTTGAAAGGAAATATCATTCAAACTAATAAAATAGTTGTACAAATCACACAAAATAATACGACAACCTCGAAATACAAGGGATACAACTCTCAATTAAGATTGGTTTCACTAATGATATCTGATAATACTCAGATGGAAAAACATATGTTTGAGACACAAAAATAGAAAAGTACCGCAACACGCCAATATTGAGCACCCATAAGACTCTTAATTTTAATAAACCTTTATAATCAGTGGAAGCTTTTGATTGATTGAGAGCCACGACCTTGAAGTGTGAAGGCCACCACCAACTCCTCCACATAGACATAAGTGAGTGACAGAGCATTTTTAATAAGGGGTTTATAGCTAAATGACATTTTTTTAATAAGTTTTTTTTTTTATTAAATGGCTTAAGTTTTTTAAAATTAGTTAAAAAGCCTAAGTTTTAATAAATTAGTTAAAAGACATTTTTTTTTTCTTTAGAATGGTTAGTTGACCATATTTTATAGTTAATCACTAATTGATTATCGGTAAATCACGGGGTATGATAATATAACTCACAAATTTTGTAGTTAATCACTAATTAACAACGAATAAATTACTGATTGACCATTAATTAATCACTGATTGACTAGTGACCTAGTCAATCATTGATTGACTATTGATCAATCCCTAATTGACTATAATATTACTCACCAAATTTTATAGCTAATCACTAATTGACCCATATTAAAAAAACCAAAAAAAAAAAAAAACAAAACAAAAGCCAACTCTCTCTCCCTTTCCCAGCCCCTACCTAAGACAATCACCTCCTCGACTCTCTCTCTCTCTCTCTTCCTCCCTTTCACCCTTCCACCCCTCTCTCTCTCTTCTTTGCCGCCGATCTACCCTTGTCGACTTTGTGAAGTCACTGTCGCTAACTTGTTGTCATCCTTGTCACTGGGCATCCCATCGATGGTGATGAGATAGTGACTACAATCGGATCTCGAAGGTGACGAGATTACAGCCTCACCAGAACTCCATGAATAGATTCCATCGTCAGATGGCTCAGGATCACTGTTAGCCACCTCACTATCAGATGGCCAAGAAAGATACGGGCACAAGGAAGAAAAGAAAGTTAAGAGCGAGAGAGAGAGAGACAAAGAAAGAGAGGTGTTTGAGAAAAATGAAAATTGATTAAACAAAACATACACATTAGGCCATTTAACCAATTAAAAAGAAGTTAGGTTATCTATTAGATTATATAATAGGTCACTTACCTCAATTTTCCTTTTAATGATAGTACTAACCAATTTTTGTAGTCAATCATTAATTGACCCGTAGTCAATCACTAATTGACCCATAGTCAATCACTGACTGACCATATTTAAAAAAAAAATCGAACTCTTTCTCCTTCCCTCAAACCCCCCGACACAATCACTTCTTCGACTCTCTCTCTCTCTCGCTCCCTCTCTCCCCTCCGCCCTTCTCTTTATCTCTCTTCTTCATTGTCAATCTATCCTTGTTGACTTTGTGAAGTCATTGTCGCTTACCTTGCCTTGCCGTCATCTTCGTTGTTGGGCATCCGCCGGTGGTGATGAAATAGTGACTGCAATCGGATCTTGAAGGTGGGGAGATTGTAACCTCGTCGGAACTCCACGATAAGATAAGCAGTAGATTCCATAGTCACATAGCTTGGGATCACCGTTAGCTGCCTTATGATCGCTACCTTGCCAGAACTCCATGAATGACAAATAGCCATCTCCGACAACGGCTAAGAAGGATACGAGTAGAGGCAGAAAAGGAAAGTTGGAAGAGAGAGAGGGAGGGAGGGAAGGAGGGGGGAGGGAGCGGAAGGGGGAGGGAAGGAGGGAGGACTCAAGACATGCTTCGGTGTTTAGGAAAAATAAAAATTGATTAAACAAAACATACACATTAGTCGATTTAACTAATTAAAAGGAAGTTGGGCTATCTATGTTAGAGAGATTGTAATATTGCTTCTATTGTCATTGGGTAATGGAAATAATAAAGTCCCATATTAGAAAAACACAAGCAAGTATAGTGGTATCAATTGAAATAAGTGAAGTGTAAGGATTACTAGTATATAGTGAGGACTATGCTACAATTATGCACCACCACACGCATGGGTGCACGAGGACGATTGGGCGTTTAGGGTGCTTATTAGAACGCACTCTCTTTTTTAATGCAATGTTTTTCCCGATTATGTCTAGACCTTTGATTTGATTGGGCACAATCTAATGATTGGATTTGAATGATTTCAGATTTTAATTTAAATTATTAATCGAATTATTTCAATTCACTAGTCATAATTAAATTCTGATAACCAACGAGTATGTTTATTGAGATATATATATTTCTTGAATGAAAAAGCACATTTTAATTTTTAAATATATGTCTGTTGTATCTGTTGTTACTATTCATGAACAAATATATCAAAGGCTATAAAACTCCAGTTTCTGATGTCAGTTTCATATTTTATTCTGAAATTTAATAAGAATGCTATATATTAAATTCGTGGTTTTGTTGTATTTTGGAGGTAATTTATCACAACACCCGATAGCAAACTGTTCGCAGTGTGGGTAAATAAAACTTTAAGGAAAGTAATTTGTACGCCTAAAATCCTTTGATTTTTGCTCTCTTTCTGTTTCGTTTCTTTACACACAAATAATTTTTCCACCACCCACTATTTGTCAACAATCTATTAGATTAGATAATAAATATTGGTCACCCGCCTTAATTTTCCTTTCAATAATTCAATTTTTTTATTTTTAAAAAAACGCAAATTTGTAATCAACAGAAACATGTCTCGAGTCCATTATCTCGATCCTCCACCCCTAAGCTTAATCTACTTTTTTGCTGAACCTAAGCATTAATTAACCTACTTGATGTATAACGCTTCCTGCGGTAATAAGTAAACGCCGACACATATATTTAAATAGATAGTGTCCTCACTATGCGGGCTTTAGTTTCTCAAATTTATTAGTTAGAGAAACCAGATCAACTACTTGAACAACGCATACGTACTATGTGATTTTTATGATTACGATGTGAACTTTTCTATTAAAAATCTAGTTGGGAGAATAACTATTATTAATAATAAGAAGGCCAAGTGGTTCTCCTAAATACCAATCCCAACACAAGTATAATACTCAGCATATTCTAATAGTAATTTTATATTTGACTCCACTACAACAGTCATAACATATAGAGTTTGAATCTTATCATACAAAAATCTAATTGGAGAATTGCAATCATTAATAATAAGAAGGCCAATTATGTAACTAATTTAGTTCTCCTACTGATGACATCGTGACCAAATTTCCTCCCCACATTAGCTTGTGTTTAGTTTATCGGTTGAGATTAAATACTTTGAATTAGAATTATTTGACTTCACAAAATCTAATTAAATATATATATATATATATATATTCACAAAAAGACAAAAATATGTTGAAAAAGTTAGATTAGAAAGACGTTTCAAGAAAGGCTAGGCTCGCAGACTTAGATAGAACATCACAAATATGGTCATGCACCGTATGCATGGTTGTTCTCTAAATCTTGAAATGGTTCAACTTTCAACCTTCAATTCAACATTTGCCTTTTTTTTTTTTTTTTTTACCCCTTTTAATAATTGACCAACTTTTGCTAATCGTTCCATATATTATATAACTGCATCAATAATGGCCAGCTCGAGTAGAAATCAAACAACTTTTTACACGTACGTTATTATCGCGTCTTCAATTAATGTCTCCAACCTTTGTCTTGAGTACTCTTGACTTGACTGTCATGATCGACACTTTATTCGCCGAATTTGGCAACAATGAATCACATAAATTAAACTTAGCTACCATAACAGATCATCTCAACTATTAAAAAAAAAAAAAAAACACATACATGATATTTTTTGTGAGTTTATTTTGTTTTATTTTATAAGTGTTTCTTACGTTTATTTCATTTAATAATTTAAGTTAGGGGCCTGGTGCTAAATGGATTAAGATTTTGGAAGCCAGTCAAGTTGAGATGCTTAATCTTACTCTGATATAAGTTGTCCATTCTCCTTATTTTAACAGTAAATGAGTGACAAGTTAGCATATTGTATTAATCATACCGTAACTGAAATAATTATTTTTACACGGGAAATTGTATTAAGAGAAACTAATACAAGCGCTCATAAAAATGTGAATTACTTCAAAATACAAGGTGACTCAACCTCAAAGAATGAATGGATTCAACCGTAAATTCTAATAACATTCAAAGGAAAAATGCATATGAGTTCAAACAACAAAAATCAAATTGAATTGGCATACCAAATTTCGAGCACATATGTAGTTCTTTAAACAAAATATCTATAATCGGTGAAGGTGTCTGATTGACAAGAACAAAAAAACTTATAGAACTAAGGTCACTGACGACATGTCATATAGAAATAAATTTAACTATATATATAACTAAGATTACAAACTAGATCATGTCCAAAGGGACATTTACTTAACAAAATAGACAAACTAAACAGACGCAAACACATGATAAACCTAAAGCACGTCAATAATAGCTAACGAAGGAATAGCTAGTGAAAGGACTGTAGGGAAAAGCAACTAATTGCGAGTGGAACGTGACATAGATAAAGAATCACTACCTACCAACAACGACGCATGAAACACATGCATCACTGCAACCGTCGCGACCCTACAACCGTGTGAAAAAAATCCCATAGGTTCATCCGCCAAATAACAAGGGTACCGAAAAACGCAATCCAAACATTCGGCCTCCAACTTCATACAAAAGCTAAAACCACATTGACGGACCATGCCACTCACTACCACCACCATTAAGAGGATTTAGTTAATATATTCCTTTATTTGTGTCTCTATTTATGTCCTTCCAATAATAATAATATGACACATGTAATTAACATGTTTTTTTAATTAATATGATATGATATTTAAACAAATATAAATTTTTAATCGACATATAATGATATTATTAGAAAGATATGAATGATATGGGAATAATGGGACACATGAGTTAGATCCCCATTGAGAGGCCCATGATGGGACGAGCCAGAGGGCCAAGTTTCAGGAATGGGAGCCTGGCAACGCACCCATAGGCGATTTTACAGTTCCAGCCAACATTTCGTCTTCTGAGTTTTCTGTTTGGTTTCGAGAGAGAGTTAATTTTTCAATAATTGATCGTATATGAAATATTCATCGTAACTAACTCAATATTGATTACACAATGTTGCCATTTAAAAAAAAAATAGAAAAAAGATTATTCTTAAGTATGCCTCCGAAATTTACATCTATTCTCACTTTGTTTTCTATATTTGGAACCTCACACATCATTGAATTAGTCTCTTTTTTCCCCCCCTAAATCGATTTATTCACATTTAACTCCGTTTTCTTTAATTTTTGGTTTATATATATATAATATATATATATATATATATAGGAATGTTCCCAAACAGAAAGACTAAACGTAGATTTAGTGATTATATATGAACAAGAGCAAAAAAACAAAAAAACAAAACAAAAAAAACAAAAAGGAAATAATCCTATTATTAGGTCGGCTCTGTTTGTGGAATGTTGAGGTCAGGTTTCATTAATGTTGAAAATACTCTATGAGAAATGGTAGGGTAACTTGCTCTATCACTTTATTTGTAAACAGTAAGTATTTACATCTTATCATCATTTTATTAATATGAGTATTGAAGCTTAAAAAAAAAAAAGACAAAATTTTTTTTAAAGGAATAAAACATTTATTTTTGTTTGAGGAAGAACTATTTTTAACTTCTATCAGACATATTACCGATGGCAGAAAATTTTTGACTGTCTTCATACGATTTGTTATACAGCTTCTCCCAATTTGATAAAAAAAATTTTCTTTTGATTTTTAATTTATACAATGGTTAAGAATATTATTTGTATCTTCAATTTTCATAATTAAAGAAGACAAAAATGCAATAGAATATTTCTTGTAATACTAATAATGGTAAAGAGTAGTAATTACAAATGAAACAACAGTTTTTAGGCTTCATTTTTATGGTTTGGGGGGGGTGGGGGGGGGGGGGGTGGAGAAGAAGAGTTGACATGTGGTAAGTGCGGAATTAAGAGAGTAACCAAAAAAAAAAAGTGAAAGAGTAACTGACCCTAACATTTCTCATATTCTATTCACTAGGATATACCAAATATTAAAAAATTAATTTCTCATTAAAATTCATCTATACTTGTACCATTTGTTTTAATTTACAGGAATTTTAATGAGGAGTGTTTGATTTATGGTTTAATTAATAATTTTCAAGTGCTGAAGTGAGCGGTTTTAAAAAGAGAAATGGTAATATACAACATGTTTCTTAGGTAATTTTGAAGTTTCTAGTAGGTTTTTCAAAAGAGATAAT
>CM046384.1:23395134-23407968 GCA_025413485.1 Ficus microcarpa
TCGTGAGAATTTAGGATTTGAGAACAGGTTGTATCAAACCCTTGAGGCGAAGCTTTAGGAAGTGAAATAGACTGGGAATAGTTGGTGTGCTTTTCATGTTAAAAAAAAAAAAAAGCTATGAATAAAGAACTCCGCTATTTTGAGTTGCCTAGTAACCAGGAGTAACATGAGCCCCATGTGTACTTTTGCGTCAAACAGTGGTTCATAATATGAGTTTGCTATAGCAATTCTGAAGTGTGACATTGCTGAGTAACCGGGTGTCTTCATTACTAATGTTGGCATTCGCGTAAAAATGTAAAAGTGACATGATGAATTAAAAAAAATTATGATTTAATAAATTAGTGTGTATATACACGTGCACCCAACTCAACAAACAGTGGAATATGTCTATCCCTAGATTTTTGCCCAACTAATGCTAGTGGAGAGGGATTCATGCATCCAACCGATTAGAGCATAAACTAAGCTTGATGATCTTGATAAGAGGGACATAGATGATCTGACAATGCTTAGATATAGTCTCGCACACACACATCTATAGAGAAACCTCACTTGGGAGCAAGTTTATAAAGGATAGAACTAATATTTGATGAAAGCTGAATTTTGAAATGAGTTGGAAATTAAGAAGCTCTTTTGAGAATGGAGACTCAACTTGCTTGGCAGCCTGAGCAATTTTTCTGTTTGTGTTTGGTGTTTTCTTTGTGTGTGTTGTGTTTTGTGAGTTTATTTTGGCATTGCTTGAGGGCGAGCAATGTTTTAAGTTTGGGGGTGTGACAACTCTAGAAATTAGAGTTATTTTAGGCGCTTTTAGACTTGGATGAATTTCGTTTAGAGAGTTTTTGTGTTATTTTTAGCTTGTTTTCCTTTGTTTTGTGTTCTTATGATTTTTTTTATCTTGGATTTAAATGTTTAGATGAGATCATGGGAAATGTGAAGAAAAAAATAGGATCATTTGATGGCTTTATGAGTGTTTTAATTCTTTTGTGAATTGTAGGTGAGTTTTGAGCCGAAAATGCTGCAGCAAATGCTGCAGCATTCCTTTAGCAAGCAGTAATAGGAGCTGAGTCGAAAATGCTACAGCAATTCCTGCAGCAAAGTTTTCCAGCTGGCACTTTTCTGAGAGAAAAGCATTAAAAGAGATGACAGCTCATAGCTGTGGGGGCCACTTCTTTGCTTCAGCTAGGATGTTACACGTGGGCCTTGTGGTGTTGCCCTAAAGGGGATTGTATTCTAATTGGGAAAAAGAAGCAGCCGCCTAGAAGGAAGTGAAGAACAGAGAGGAAAATATACCATTGTTGGGCAAGAGAGAGAAAAAGAGCTGAGCTGAGATTTTTCTGCCATTTTTTTACGCCCATTGTGGAGAGCAAGCTGAGGAGGAGAAGAAGAAAGGACAAGAAGAACCATCTGTAGCCATTTGGAGTTTTTCTTCTTTGTATTCTTGCATTGATTTATTTTCTGATTTTCTTTCTCTGTTGAACAATGGAGACGTTTTTCACTTTGTTTTTGTAATCCAAAACATGAGCTAAATTTCTTTAGCTGGGATTGTTAATGAACCCGAAATTGTGAGGATGATTTGAATGTTTTGTTAAAATGTTGGGCAAATTTGTTTCTGTTCATCTGAGTGTGTTGAATGTTATTTTCTATTGTTGATTGGCCATCATTATATAGGAAACTAGGCTTGTTTAATTCTGAAAAGGTTAAATTAAGCTGGATATAACTTGGATGATGCAAGTTCAATATGCTTTTTAAAGTTTTATATTGATTTGTGAATAGTATAGAAATGTTGTTTACCTTGTATAACCATTGAAATTGGTGCTTGAAATTGTGTTCTGAGAACTAGATTCACATAGGAATATGTTGAAAAAGGTTTAATGAATTTTAATCATACTGAATTCGGAAGAATTTTATGATAAAATCGAATTTCGGTTAACAGAACAGGTTTTGCTGCAGCATTTCCTACAGCATTCAGGTCTGACTTGCAATTGAGGGGATTGGCAATCCTAGTTTAATTCTCATTCTTGATTACAAACTCTTGATTGAATATTGTTCGTTTTGTCTATTTTAGTGCCTTTTTATTATACCTTTTTATTTCATTAGTTTACGGCATTTTTCCTATCTCAAAAAAACCGAATTTAAATTAATTTGAGTTTAATTTCTTTTGCAATCTATTTTAGTAATTTAATCCCTATGGAGACGATACTCTACTCATGATCTATATTACTTATGTGATTACGTACACTTGCGTAAGACTTATATACACTAATTAATCGCGAACAATCTCCTTTTTTCCATAAGCTCTTTAGATCATTGATTAGCAGTACTAAGTATACATCAATGTCTATGTCATTCCTGGTTGTTGAGGACCAGAGATCAATAAAGTCAACATCAAGAATTTCCGTTTCATGGTCAACTTCAGAGGGAGATTGTAATTGACAAGTATTACGGGCCAAGTACTATGCCTACTACTCATATTACCATGTAGGTTTATTTTATCCGTTGACAAACCAAGACATAAATTTCGTGGTTCTGCACTAAATTCAGGATGATCATCATCAAAGGTTTTCTATTATGGTGCATCGACTGGATGTCTAAGCATACCATCTTCAACACTTTATCATGGTGCTAAGTCAAATTCTTGGCATGATTGGCATTGCGGAGTAAACGCCACAGATGCAGCGCCAGAGGAATATACCATAACACCTTTGCCAACACTCCTTTGCTACCATTCATTAGCTTATTGCCTTTCTTCCATCTTAACTCCTTATAAATTGGGCATTCATCTAAATTCTCATACTCATTTCAGTAAAGGACACAATCATTTGGACATGTATGAATTTTTTCATATTCCATTCCCAAAGTGCTCAACTTCTTTTTAGCTTCGTACATACTAGCTATTATTTTATTAACAACTGGTAAAACCTCTCTTAGAAATTCTAAAAAAGTCATGAAACTAGAATTTGTCCTCCCTCCCGATGCCTTCATGTTCCATAATTAGACTAATGTAGACAATTTCGTGTATTTAGTGCACCCATCATACAAGGACATCTCGACATCATTCATCATTACATCAAATAACTCCGGATGATGCACAAAGTGTTCTTCCAAACCATTAACCATATCAAACAAATTATCTCTTACAACTTCCTCAACAATAGGTTCTTTTCTTTTGTTCTTCGTTGTTGAATTCAAACAAATTTCACCATGTAAATACCATATTTGGTATGAACAAATAATCCCACGGGTAAGCAAATGTCTTCTAAACTTATCAACTGAATGAGATCTATGATTTTCATAATCCACACAAGGATATCAAATCTTATCATTTTTCATGTGAGTTTTGGCAAATGACAAAAATTCTTGAACAATATCTCGATATTTCCTAGTCAATCTATTAGTCAACATCCATTTCTGATCCATTTGCAAGAACTCAGCCTAAATCCAAATTAAAGATCATACAATTCATTCAATAATCAACTTTTTGCAATTAAAATAACACATATTAAGTTTTTGAAATAATTTAACTAATCATACTTTCAAAACAAAAAAACGAGAATCGACCATTTTAGATATCTAAAATATCTACAATTCATCAATACAAATTAAATAAAACTGAAGGAATAAAAAGACACAAGTAAGGTGTTAGGGATTTGATTTTACTCTACTATTCCTATGCTTATCTGATTTAGCAATTGTTAATCAACTTTATTTAATTCGTTAATCAATAGCTATAATCTAATCTTATTACCTCTCTCGAGTGTCAAATGAGATAATATGTATGAACATCTAAAATTGATATTCCTAACAGACATTCATTAAGATCAAGCCACAAATGCGATTATCAAATTACTACCAACCTTCTGAACTTAATACTACTTATGTTGTGTATTTCAAATTTAATGTATGAAATTCCCTTTCCTGAGTGCCAATTCCACACATCAAAATCAACTAACCTATTTGAAAAAAATAAACTAGAAGCATTAAGCATAGAGAACATAAATGAATAAAAATGAAATTGGATTCACAACTAACCAAATAATCAAAATATAGTTCAAGTAGAGCTACATCAAACCCTAGAACTAATAAACTACATAGTACTCATAAATAAAAATAAACACAAAATTAGAGAAATCAAGGATTCAAACATCATCAAATTACAAAAACAAAATAGAGAAACTAGATAAAGAAAACCCCCTTAAAGTTGTCATAAATCTTCAAGAATTTCCCTAAATTTCTCCTCCTCTTCAATCTCTCCAACAATGCAATCTCCCTTAAAAATTTAAAAACCTAAAATTGAAATTAAAACTAATTCTAAAGCTAAAAATCCTATTCTACTATTTTTTGGCTTTTTTCTATTTTTCTATTATTTTTCTTCTGGATTTTGCCTCTGTTCTTGAGTCTTAACCTCCCAACGAAGCTCTCCTTGCTTCCACACCCTTATCGTCTGTCTCTCTTTCTACCTTTTCTTCTCTTTTTCCTTTCTCCTTTTTTTTCTTTTCCTTTCTTGCTTTAGCAGCCACTGGCTTGGGCCCCGCCGCTAACACAGTTGGACACTTGGCACGAGGCAAGAGGATGACTTGGTAGTGCAGTCCAAGTGGCGACTTCTAGCAAGGCGAAGAAGTGAGCCCACATGAACTCTGTAGGCGCAAGTGAATCCGGAAGACTTGTGAGTGGGGTTACGCAGGGACACATGGCGACTTCTAGCTAGGCAAGGGAGGCAAGCTCACGGAAGGATGGTGGAGTGCGCCGCAGTGGATCGCTCACACTGTTGTGGAGGGGCATGTTGCGCTCTCTGATTGGGGGCAATTATAATTCAAATTTTAATCATTTTTAGGCCAGTTCATGACCGTTTTGCCCTCCAGTTTGAGTCCAAAATTCCCTTTTTGTCCATTTTCACCTAATTAACCTGCACAAATTAGAAAATTAATTATTTGGAAGGGTAAATCAATAACAACATATTAAATTTAGTATTAACCTAAATAAATTACACAAAATTGAATAAAACAACAAAAACTACTATAAATTAAAAATAAATCAAAATTAAACACAATTAACTGAAAATTAATTAAATTGCTCAAGAACATAGCCAATTTACATGCGTAAAAGAGGTAAAATAACTTTATTTTATAGAATTATCACTCCTCCAAACTTAAAATTTTGCTAGTCCTCGAACAAAACAAACAAGAAAATAAATAAAACAAACTAGAGGCAAATTGGACTACGATGGTGATTCTCAAAAATTTTCCTCAAAGATTGTTAACTGACATAGCTCAAAGAAGAACACCAACATTGTCCAAGTATTGCAATCAACTCAAGAGTGAGGCCCATCTCAAATTGGATTATTCATCTATATGTGTGATGTCTTTCTCAATTTGTTGTGTGCAATTCGAATAAATCTATGAAAATACGAAATGAACATATGATCTCAAATAAAAATGAACAAGTATCATAAGTTTGCTTTTCATCTCTCTCTCCACTAATGCAGACTAACACAAAATCAAGGATCAATAGGACTTTGTTAGGCTTGTAATGTGAGGTTAGGGCGAGGGTAGGATGTAGGGAGTAATGTGGCTCAAATCACACCCTAAACACATTAGTCATTATAGGACCTTTTTAAGAGCTCTTTTCACAATCTCCAGTTAATACCCTTAAATTTGTTTTCAAATTTCCTTTCTCATTCGCTTTCTTTTTCCTCTTTTTTTTTTTTTCATTTCATTTAATGTTTTTTTTTTTTGAGTCAATGCACCCCCAAACTTATTTGTTTATTTCTTTTATGAACAAAGAGTGTAGAACTCTTCCATTTCTTTTCTATTTCATTTTTTTTTTCCAATTTTCTATTTTTTTTAACCACAAACAAAATTTCTCAACTCTATACATCCTTCCATTCTCTAGCATAGCTCAAGCTAGATCATAAAATAACCAATATACTTAAAGTGTGAGGGATAGAAAGTTGGAAATTATTAAAAGGCTAGGCTAAATATGTGGGTGACAAAAAAAGAGGAAATAAGGCTAAATGGGGTACATTAGGGATTAACACATTGCAAGGTAGGTTTGAAAGGCTCAAACAATCCAAAGATGACCTAAATCTTCTCCCAAATCAAGTGTAGTCTAGGATTTCGCCTCAAGAGAGAATCAAACAAATTCTAATACTTGTGAGATCAATAAAATCATATATTCACATGAACGTTCTCCAAATGTGCACACAACTCAAAGATCAAGACAAGGTGCTCAAAGGGAATAATCATAATCAAAATGAAACTAACTAATAAATCAAACATAATATCAAGCAATATCCACACTTTTTCAAAAGCTATGTACAAAATCAACCAAAGTTCATATCATTGGATCAATGAGAATCACTAAAGAAAGCACAAAGCACCTCAAGTTATTCACAAATTTTTTTTTTAATTTTTCAAATTTTTAGTTTTTTGATTTTTTGGTAAATTTAAAGGACAACAAGAAAAACAAAAACCAAAATTCACTGCCAAACTTAAAATGCATATTATCCTCAAATGTGTAAACCATAGAAAATTCAAGAGAGGGATTTAAGAAACTCCCCTCATTAGTGCTTGGGCTTATTGACTCGCTCTAGCAAAATGTTGCCAACTCTTCTTGGCTCCACTGCTTGTACCTAGAAAAGAAAAACAAAAAAGAAAGTAAAAAGATTCTAACGCTTCAAATTATTAAAAATCAAACAAAGCAAGCAAAAAGTTTAGAAACTTAGGTTGCCTCCCAAGAAGCGCTTGATTTGTCGTCACCGGTTTGACTTTTTGGAGTGGCGCTCATCATAGAGTGACTTCCACCCATAATAGGTGTCATACAACACCACATATGGGTCTCGGGTGGAATTGCCCTTAAACTTGGCAAGATGTGGAATGAATTGGCATGCAGGTGACTTGGTAGCTACTAGCATTGACCTCGCCACTGACGTAGTTGGACACTTAGTGCGAGGCAAGAGGACAGCCTAGTAGTGCGGTCTAGGGGGCGACTTCTGGCTAGGCGAGGAGGCGAGCTCTGTAGGCACGCTAGCAGTGGATCCGATAGACCTGTGAGGAGGGCTGATGCAGGGATACGTGGTGACTTCTCGTTGGGCAAGGGAGGCAAGCTCACGGAAGGATGGTGGAGAGCGCGATAGTGGATCGCTAGCACTGTTGTAGAGGGACATGTGGTGCTCTCTTATTGGTGGTGACTATAATTTGAATTTTAATCTTTTTTAGGCTATTTGATGACCGTTTTGCCTTCAGTTTGAGTCCAAAATTCCCTTTTTGTCCATTTTCACCTAATTAACCTACACAAATTAGAAAATTAATTGTTTAGAAGGGTAAATCAATAACAACATGTTCAATTTAATATTAACCTAAATAAAATTACACAAAATTGAATAAAAAAAAACTGCTACAAATTACAAATAAGCAAAATTAAACACAGTTAACGTTAAATTAATTAAATTGCTCAAGAACACAGTCAATTTACATGCATAAAAGAGGTAAAATAACTTTATTTGATAGAGTTATCATCTATATATATTATAGTTGATGTGTAATGAGTGAGGAGTGAGAGTTTTAAGAAATTATATGGACTAAAATTAAATTATAGGATTTAAATTAAGTGAAAATGAATAAATTTGAACCATTGGATCAAAAATGTTGAAGTACAAAACTTCAAAGATATTCTAATTTCAATATTATATTAGTTGGACAACACACGTTTATGGACTAGACAGGCCAAAAAAAAATGTGGCGAGCGCCAAAAGCATTAGGTGACACTCCTGTAGGTGTGGACAAATGGCAATGTAAAGGTGTCATTCACTTTCTTAGCTATTATTTGGTTTACGGATTTGAAATGAAACTTTTAGTTTGAAGTTGATTGACTTTTCAAAAACTAGAAATAATTTTTGTTGACTTTAAAAAAACAAAAAACAAAACAAAACAAAACAAAAGCAAAACAACATGAAAAAGCAAAAACTGAGATGAAAACTTTAAGTTCAAATCAAAAAGCCAACTGGAAGCTAATATGTAGGTAACAATAAAGATCACAAAGTATAGAATTATAGATTATAAATATAGAACAAGATTTATTATTATTATTATTTAGAACTGTTAAAATATAAAATTATTATTGACTTACCTCCAACAGCTTAAGCCTTTAAGATGGATTGGTAAACTAATTTGGTATCAAAGCAGAAGGTCTTAAATTCAAATATTCACAATTGCACTCTTTATAATACTTTTAATATTTAATATCAATTATGTGTTAGGCTTTTAATATATTTCATTCTTCTTCTTAAATATTTTGTGTTAGATTTTCTAATTTGGCCAAGTAATGCTAATTAGCACTACTCGTAAAATTCACGATCCAATGAATGCCAATTCTTTGCTTGGGCATCTGTGCATATCCAATGAATCCAGGGACTACTTAAACCCAAGCCACGAGTGACATAGGATCGTAATTCTTACGATCCGTTTCAAAAATCATTTTTGAATTTGTCCACATATTTGTATATTGTCTAATATATACGTGAAGAGAATACTGAAATATAAAACTATTATTGACCCGTATCCTAATAATTTAAGCTTTTGAAATGAATTTTGGTAAATTCACTAACATATATGATGGGTAAATAATAGTTTCATATTTTACCAAGAACAGATTAATTAGAAAAAATATCTAATTGTGTGTCCTACTTTAGTAAAGACAGCATGCTTTGAATTGACAGCCACATGTGTGTGGTCCCTTTGTTACTGGTACTTAGTTTGGTTCCAATAAATTTAAATAATTGCGGAACCGAATTATATGGTACGGTTGGCAGATGGTTTATGAGAACTCAAGAGTTCTGATTAGCTGTCCTCAGATTGGGACGACTTCCTAGCTGAACTGGTCGCATTTTCAAACAGCATCACAATTTAATTGTATTTAATCTCACTAAAATATCGAGTTTTATCCGTTCAATTTCTTATAGAAATGATCTATTATTAAAGACGATTTAGTTTACGTTCGATTTGTTGGTTGGAGATGAAATTTTTAAATTAAAGTCGATTGATTTTTGAAAAACTAATTATAAATTTTATTGACTTTTTAATAAAATATAAAAATTGAGATAAAAAAAATACAATCTAATTGGAGTTAAATTTGAATGCCAAACAAAACATTATTATTATAAAAACAATTTAGATCTTTCTTAATCAACTATAATACTACAAGAACATAAACTTTCACTTGTTACGTGAATCGCATGCAATTAAAAAATAAAAAAAATAGGTTTATAGATTTTTGAATGCTACAACCTATTAAAAAATAAGTAATAAGCTGCATTTATATATTATTGTATGAAGTAAACAGGCAAACCAAACTCAGTAAAAGAGAAAAATAAATTTAAAAAAAAGTTAAAACAACCAATAGCTTAATTAAGCTTTAATCAAACCAAATTCACCAAATTAATTAAGTATGTAAAAATCTGAACCACGCAGGCAATATTGATTAATTTCTCCTTGGAGAAAGGACAGCCTTGAGAGGATTTTTCATCATAACGGTGAAGGCAAACGACTCGGTCGGGTCGGGCGGATAATCCGGCACCGGTAACCATTTGAAAGCCTGCACCATCCTTGCAACCATCAAGTTGACATGCAAAGTACCCAAAGTCATCCCGGGGCAGATCCGCCGCCCGGACCCAAACGGCAACATCTTCACGGCCCTCGTCCCTGTCACGTCCACGTCCACGTCCGCACCGTCTGGGACCAAGAACCTCTCGGGTCGGAACTCACCCGGGTCCTTCCACAAACCCGGATCCTCAGCCACCCAAGCAGTGTAGAACTCCACAGTAGCATCCGCCGGAATGGTGTACCCGCCGAGTTCTGTCTCCTCCACGGCAGCGTGCGACAGCATGAAGTGCGTCGGCGGGTGTCGCCGGAAAGTCTCCTTCACCACCGCGCCAAGATAACTCATCTTCTCCACATCATTTTCCGTCACCAGTCCATTTTCACCCACAGTCTTCACAATTTCCTCATATACCTTCTCTTGAATCTCTTGCTTCTCCACCAAGTTATACATCGCCCACTCCACAGCGGTCGCCGTCGTATCCGTTCCGCCATTGATCGCTTCCGAGCACAGCGTCACGAGCTCGTCCTCTCCTAATTGGCCTCGAACCGGAACTTCAAGGCCGAACAGCGAATCGATATAAGCCGCACCAATCGGACTAACCATGTAATTATCCTCATCAACACGATTCTGAGCCTGTCCGCCTCTTTCCACGAAAGCTTTTCGGTCTCTTAACAGAGGAACCAAACACTTCATTTGTCTCTTTCGAACCTCTCTCGCTTCTCTCACATGCCTCCTAAACAACGGAGTCAAAACCGGCAAGAAATCCGGAAGCGTCGGGGTGCTCATCAGAATAACTTCTTTCAATACGCTCTCGATTTCCTTAATCCGATCTTGCGAAATCTTCGCACCGAAACATATACAGATCAGGATGCTACAAATTGTGAGTCTGCAATTGCTCAAAACCTCAACAAAACCTTTCTTTGAATTCTCTTCTCGAAGCCGCTTTAACTGCTCCTCAATGGCCCAATTTCGGATCCAATCGCATTGCTTAATCCGCGTGGGGTTTATGAGTTCGGTGACGAAGTTGCGGCGGAGGGCGCGCCACAGCGGGCCGTACTGGGCCGAGTTGATTGTGCATTTTCCGGAGCTGAAGATGAGGCGGGTAGGCGAGTCGGCGGGGCGGCTAGCAAAGGCGGCGCCGCGCTGCACGGTGGCCTCGTGGATGAGCTCGGAGCTGGTGACGATTATTAGGGTCCGTTGTCCCATTTGCATGGTGAAGATCGGACCGTATTTTTTACGTAAATCTCGCATCAAGAACACGAAAGGGCGGCGCTGGAGGATGACTTGCACGAGGTTTCCGAACAGCGGCCAGCCAGCCGGCCCCGGCGGAAGGTTCTTCGCCGCTCGCCGGCGTCGAAAATGAAGGAAGATTAGTGCAGGTAGGATCAGGAGAGCGGTTATGATGTAGAGGAGGTCCATTTGAGTTGAAGTACCGGGTGTAAAGGGGTTCGAGCTAGTTTGTAAATAAAATCAAAGAACTTTTAAAGTACAACAAGGCAATTCGACGAAGTATTTCCGAAGAGAGTAATTATAAATTTATGTGGTTTTTGGTGAGTTTCTGATAATGAACGGCTGAGAAGAGAATGAAAGATGAGGGTAAGCGATTGAAAACCTGGCATCTGCAGGTGGGTAGGTGTTCAGACTTTTTTTTTTTTTTTTTTTTAAAATAATAAGAAAAGAGGGTTATAGGAGTGGAAGTTGGTATCCCATAAATCTCGAGGGTGAATATCTTTTCACGTGATTTATAGATGCGTGAAGAATTAGATTGTCCATATATCTCGACTATAACACGGTAAAGATAATTTATCTAAAAAGATATTCGCTTCCTATCAACTTATCTAAAAGATATGTGTTCAAGTGAAGATAGTAGATGGCGGTTGAATAATATGTAGACGGCAATTATTGTGCTACCGTTGGACGTATTAATGGGGGGTGGTTGGGAAAGTGGGACTTTGGGCTCGGGTAATAAAAAGTGATCAGTGGTCCGGTTGTTGGTGCCGTGGAGGGTGGTTCGGATGAACATGCAATTAGGACGTCGCCAGTGCAGATATATATACTAATATTTTCCCTTCATTATTGCTTGAATTGTATATATGGTTGTGAGAAAACAAAATTTGTTACATGATTTTCAAGAGTAGTTAATTTTGACTACTTAGTGACGGGAATTACTTCAACTCATTTCAATATTTTAAACAAATTATTTTTGTACCTGAATTTTGTTGCTCTTATAACTTTGTTCCTTTTATTTTGAAAACCGGTTGAATTGCTCCCTTAATCATAAAACATTATCATTTTTGTCCTTATGTTAGATTAATAAATGGAATTGCGGAAATAACAACAAACTAATATGTAATGATTAATAAGAAAAAACTTTATTTTTGCCTGTTGAACTTTTAAACACTTGTAATTTTGTCCCCAAATTTTGAAAACTAATGTTTAAACTCCTCGAACTTTAAATTTTTAGCAAGAATGCCTATCAAATTTTAAACACATCACCAAATATATGTATTCTTTCATATTTTGGCAATATAAAATGGGAAAAAGCTTAATTTTTTTCCCCCCTTAAACTTTAGTATATTTGAAACTTAACTCTCCATACATTGAAAAACTAGTACTTACACGATCTCTAATTTTAAACTGTTAACTGTTAGAAGAAACAAAAACAAAAACCCTTGTTTTCTATCATATTTTGGTCATGTACGACTAATATGACACTAATTCAAAGAATGAAAAAAGTAATATGCTTTTGTGCCCTTTGACTGCTTACTTATTTGCAGCATGCATGCTTTTACTTCCACGATTGCAATCCCCATCGAGCTTTCGGTCTTGACTTGCATAGCTTTCACACCTCTATTGCCTCCTTGGTTTGCCATTTGTCGGTAGCTGCTTCATCATATTTTGTCGTCAAACTGCAAGCCCTAACACGACTATGCCCAATTACAGTGGCGCATTAATCCGGCGGCATATACCAGACAATACATAAAATTTTAAATATAAGAATAAATAACATAATCAAATTTAAAACTACACAATAAAAAATAAAAAATAAAAAACTTTTCCTTGCTTTTCTCTTTCCTCCTCTCTCTTTCTCTTTCTCTTTCTAACTTGAAATTATGCACATAAATCTATTATTTAAAAATAATCGTAACTCTATTATTTATTCGAGAATCCAAAAAATTTACTAGAAAATCCAAGATCTATCCGAGAATCTAAAGATTTACTCGTAAGTCTTTCTTATAATTT